>ML663573.1:11385779-11626409 GCA_007570785.1 Antilocapra americana
GGCGCTCGAGGGGAGGCCCCGGCGGCGCTCGAGGGGAGGCCCCGGCGCTCGGCCCCTCACCCCCTGAGCTCCTCCCGAGGCCTCTCGGAAGGGCCTTCGTGTGACCCCGCGCCTGGGCCGCGGGGAGCGCCTCGTTCTCTCGGCCCCGCCGCCATCGCCTCGCCGGAGCCGGCCCTTCGCGGTCTCGGAGGCTGCATTCGTTCCCTGTGGAGCGGAGCCCCAGAACCGGGTGACCCGAAAGGCCAGAAGCTCCCCGGCGCTGCGGAGGCCGGAAGTCCAGCCCCGCCTGCCGCCTGCGGGTTTCTCCACACACTCCCATGTGTGTCAGGTCTTCCAAGAAGCAGATTTCAGAACAGAACCAGGCGTGCGTACTAGGGCTGCCCCGAGAAAGTACCACAGACTGCTGGCTTCAACAACGGCAGCGTATCCTTTCCCCACTCTTGAGGCCAGAGGGCCAAGGTCAAGGCTTCCACAGAGTCGGCTCCCCTGGGCATCTCTTCCCATCCCTGTCTCTGGTTGGTAGATGGCCCCCTCTTCCCTGTGGCTCTTTATATTAACTCCCCCCTTGCATGTCTGTCTCCAAATGTCCCATCTATAAGGACACCAGTCATACCGAATTAGGACCACCCTAACAACCTCATTTTAACTTGATCACCTCTGCTGAAGTCCTGGGGTTTGAATGCCCACACAGGACTTGGCAGAACTCAGCCAATAACAACAGCATGCAAGGGATTATGGGGAGATTCCTGTGAAGATCACAGAGGGAGGCTCGGGCTGAACAGCCCAGAGGTACCTTTAGATGGTAGTGAAGACCCCGGACTCTCAGGGACATGGGGAAAGAGGAGGGTTGGTAGGAAGAACTTGGACTGCCAGGTGGTTGGGAGGGAGTCTAGGCCAGGCCTTGGGGTAGGGCCCTGAGCAGTCATGCCCATTGTTAGCAGATGCCCCCCAGTAGCCCAGCCCTTCTTGAGGGCTCTGTCTTCTTTGACTAGCCTCTCAGCTTTTTCCAGGGGGGGGGGACTCTGGAGGGACTCCAGTAGATTGTATCTTCTACAAATGGAGAACACAGCTGATTAAATGTTTGGGAAGTAGTAGAAGAGAGAATTAGAAGAAGCAGTGACTAAAGAGGACCCAGGAATTGGATGCAGGCTCACACGGATCAGGTGGCAGATACCAAAGAGGGGCCCTGGGTGACCGGCTGGTGCCTTCACAACAAAACAGCCCAGTTTGCTGGCCTGGTTTTCATGGGAGCAGGAGTTCGGGTTTTCTGGGAGCTGCTTTCTTCAGATTGCTTAATATCTGCTTTTTGATAGAAGGGGCATAGAGCATATCAGAGAAATGAAGTATTTATCCTCTTGTGGGAGTTCAAGGTAACTATTCTCTGGGAGAAGAAAGCAGGGTAATGAAAGGCTCTTTCTATTCCCCATCGGCTGTTGACTTGACAGGACAGCACCTTAGTGTTTATGTCTGTAGTTTTTTTGACACCCAGGGACTCCAGAGCCTGGGGCATCCTTGAATGCATCATCCTGGCTTCAGCTCCCGCTCCACTGGGTCACACATCATGTGAGACTTTTCCTTCCCTTTCTTTTTGAGAAAGCTAGATGAAGTTTTGAAAGCATCCTCCACACCATATCATTTTAAGTTTTCAAAAGCATGACCTTATTTCTTGCAGAAGCTCTGTTATTCTTCCTCTACATTTCCACATGTCCATCAGAAGCACAGATTTTTTTTCTTTTTTTAAGTTTTAGATGCAAAGGATTACAAATTTGTCTCCCCAAAGCCCCTGCACGGTTTCCTCCTACTTGCGCTGTCCTTTCCTGGCGCACGCCACCCCCATGGGGGACATACTGGCTTCCTCCCCACTTTCACCCTTGCCCTCCCTTTCAAGCGCTTTCTGCTTTTTATGCCAAAACTGAAGTGTAGAAGTCCCGGTGTTGCCATGGCAGTTGTGTTGTCATGGACCTTTGCTGGGGTTTGAGCTCTAAACTTTGAAAAAATAAAATGGCCTCAAAGAATCTGGAGGGAGACAGCAAGAGAGAGAAAGAGAAGAAAAATAAAGCGGAACATTGGCCTAGGAGGGAGAGAGAGCAGGGGAAAACAGGGCAGAACCCTGAAAATGCATTCGCGGTGACATCACTGCCTTTCCCATAGAGGCCATTGACTTGGGAGGCCCAGCGTCCATTCACTGTCCAAAGCCAGCTCTCTGGGGCCGGGGAGCCATCTCTCTCTTCCTGAATGCTTTTTTTGTTGGGAACAGTGGACTGCTTCTGAAGGGCTGCATAAATGACTGCGTAATTCACTGCCGTTGCCAGGAAGTCTGAGGCACTTGTGTGCTAACAATGGGGAACTTTATCTCCCGCCCCATGCTGGAACTTCCAGCTGTAGGTCTGAATTCTAATAAGGGCTTTGCTCCTGCCTCTGAGGTTATGGTAATATTTTATCCATCTTCTTTCGTGAAGACACATTCATGGCTGCTGTTGGGCACCGGAGGCCAGTCCTGAGGAGTGAGGTGTACTGTGGGGGCAAATATGAATAAAAATCAGAGGGAGGAAGAAAGAAAGTAACTTCCTTATTAGCTTGATGGCTTTGCTGCTTATGATGAGTCTGTAAACTGACTTAGAGGAAAGAAGATAAAAATTTCACACTGACCCAAAAATCTCTGAGCCAGGAAGATCACTTTGGGGAATCTCTCAGGTTGTAAATGTCACCTCTCTTATCTCCTTTTCAGCAGAATCATCAACAGATGAGTCGGGCAATGTGCTCAGAATTTGCGCGAGGCCCTCGGGTTTCTCTTCATTTATGTATTTGCTGGGAAATGACTGTTTATGTTTTAGCGAGTTCATGTTTTAGGCATTCCAATCCAGCAGCGCCCCCTCATCTGAGTTTTCACTTTCTAAGGTTTCAGATGCCTGCTGTTAACCACTATCCAAAAGCATGAAATGGAAAATTCCAGAAACAGTTTTAAATTGAGCACCACCGTTGTGAGTGGTGGGATGAAGTCTCATGCTGTCCTACCCTCTTCTCTTGGGAATCATGCCTTCATCCAGTGTGCCCTGACTGTCAGTCATGTTAGTAGTAGTTAGTAGCTCAGTTATCAGATCAGCTGTGGGGTATCACAGGGCTGGTGTACAAGTGACCCGAGTTTTTCTTAATTATGGTCCCAAAGCACAGGGGAGTGAAGCTGGCCATTAGAATCTGCCAACGCCTGAAAGTCCTCACTTTTAGTGAAAAGGTGAAAGTTTTCGACTTAATAAGGAAAGAAAAATAACATACGCCAAGGTTGCTAACATCTACTGGGGTTTCCCAGGTGGCACTAGTGGCAAAGAACCCATCTGCCAGTGCAGGAGACATAAGAGACCAGGTTCGATCCCTGGGTTGGCAAGATTTCCTGGAGAAGGAAATGGAAACCCACTCCAGCATTCTTGGCCTGGAGAAACTCATGGAGCCTGGCAGGCTATAGTCCACGGGGTCACAAAGAGTCAGGCTTGACTGAAGCGACTTAGCACACACACACACAGCCACACACACACACACTAAGAGTGAATCTTCTATCTGTGAAATCATGAACAAGGAAAAAGAAATTCATGTTATCTTCGCTGTTGTATTTCAAACTGCAAAACATCCTTACAGCCATAGTGTGAGGTAAGTGTTTAAGAAAGAAAAGGCAATATTTTGAGAGAGAGTGGCCATATTTACATAACTTTTATTACAATATTGTTATAATCATTCTATTTTATTATTAGTTACAGGGCTACTCTTTCAATGTGGCTAATTTATAAATTAAACCTTATCATGGGTATGTAAATACTAGAAGCAAACATAGTATGTGGTTTGGAATCATCCTTGGTTTCAGGCATCAACTGAGGGGCTTTGAACAAGGAAAAAGAGAAAAAGGGGACAACTGCACTTTATTTGAAGAATGGTTCTTAGCTAAGTGAAGACTTGAAGTGATTATTAACTTCTTGCCTCTTAGATTCTAAAGACACACCCCTAAAAAGTGTCAGCAAAGAAAGTCAAGGTCATTCATCTTCTGGGAGACCCTGGAAGGACATTTTCTAGTGACTGGCTATAGTGAAGATTTACTCAGTTTCAGATGCTTTCAAGCTTATTGCCTTGGTTAGTCTCCATAAGTACCGTGGGATAAGGATAGTATCCCATTTTGAGTGCATGCAAACTAATAGTTACTAATGGATAGCTACCTTTGCAGCTGAACTCCATTTCTTCCATTCAGTTCAGTTCAGTCACTCAGTCATGTTCAGCTCTTTGCAACCCCATGTACTGCAGCATGCCAGGCCTCCCTATCCATCTGAAGACTGCTGGGTTTCCCTGTCCTTCACTATCTCCTGGAGCTTGCTCAAACTCATGGCCACTGGGTTGGTGATGCCATCCAACTATCTCATCCTCTGTCGTCCCCTTCTCCTCCTGCAGTCAGTCTTTCCCAGTAGCAGGGTCTTTTCCAATGAGTCAGTTCTTCGCATGAAATGGCCAGAGTATTGGAGTGTTTGAGAAAGTATTGAGAAATCCTGCATACAGATTTCTCAGGAGGCAGGTAAGTTGATCTTACATTTCTTCCGTTACTAAAGTGTATATTTAGGTTTCTTACAATCTTATCTTCTTGCTGGGAAAAGCTGTCCTGATTCACCCCGCTAAGGCAACATCATCCATCAAGGAAGCTGTACAGAAAAAGCATGCATGCTCAGGTATTTCAGTCGTGTCTCACTCTTTGTTATCCCATGATCTGTAGCCTGCCAGGCTCCTCTGTCCATAGAATTTCTTCTGCAAGAACACTGGAGTGAGTTGCCATGCTCTCTTCCAGGGGATCTTCTCAACTCAGAAATCGAACTCGAGTCTCTTGCATCTTCTGCATTGCAGGCAAGGTCTTTACCACTGAGCCACGAGGGAAGCCCATATTGAAAAAGGCATGGACACAGAAATAGTCACTTTCAAATTTGAAATCTTTCCCATGAGATGAAGAGGAATGGCAAACCTGGATCACATTCATACAGAATCACTGTAAGAAAATAGCAAATATGAATCAATACATATAAGCAGGAGAAAATTTTCTTTAAAAAATCATGAAACAGAAGAACATTGTAACATAGCAATTGAAAAATGAATTGAATAAACTCAAATAAGTGTTTGAGATATGAAGAAAGTACCTTAAATCAAAAACTTAAAAAAGAAATAGAATGGGAAAGCACAGCAAAAAGAAATAAAATAAGAATTAATGGGATTCAGGGAAGGAATAGAAGAAAATGATGCAATACATAAAGAAGTGGAGGCTAAATTATAAGGTGTTCAAAAATGAGTAGATTCAGCTAAATGTTTAATAAAAGCCATTAAAGAAGGCAACTAAGAGAATAAAATTAAGATATAGAAGGAAATGAAAGAATGAGAGAGAAAATAATTGAAAAGTTTGAGAAAAAAGATGTTAGTATGTATGTGATCTAGTTTAATTTTTTTTTTTTTGGCCAGACTGTGGTGCATAGTTACCTAATCAAACACTAATCCAAGCATTGTATAAGCCTGGGGAAGGCAAAAGTAGACTTTTTAATAAATGGCCTTGGAATAACTGAATAATCATCGTGAAAAAAATAGAGATCCATTCCCCACACAAACACAAAAACAAACTCTCTATGAGTTAGAGATGTAAATATAAAAATGAAATTATGTGAGCTCTTTAAAAAGAGGTGAATTCTTCTATAGCTTGATTATGAAAATTCTAAAAATTCAAAATCCAGATGTAGTAAATGAAAAGATTATTAAGTTTCCTGCTTTAATCCCCCCCACCTCCCCCCAAAACCCACCTCATTCCATGGCAGAAAACCACATTTATAAGATCAAAAGACAAACTGGGGGGAAAAAAACAGATGAAGAATTACACACTGAATATGCAAAATATATATATTGGAGTGTGTTAGTCGCTTAGTCATGTCCCAGTCTTTGTGACCCCATCGACTATAGCCCACCAGGCTCTTCTGTCCATGGGATTCTCCAGGCAAGAATACTGCAGTGGGTAGCCATTCCCTTCTCCCAGGGATCCTCCCGACCCAGGGGTATGTTGGAGGAGAAGGACAAAAAAAATCTTACATAAATGTGGATGCAAGTCATTCAAGAATAAAAAAAATTGACAGAAAATATACTAAAGTGACGTTTAATGCAAAAGATATTTACTCATAATAAGAAAAATGCAAATTAAAACTACACTAAGATATCATTCTCATTCATCTATTTGGACACTACTTAAGCTTGACAGTTTACTCTGCTGTCAAGGCTATCACTGGTGGGTGTTCAAATGACTCCTATGGAGGGGGATTTGGCAAAATCAAACACATCTACGTGTGCATTTATTCTTCAACCCAGAAATCCCACTCATAGAAATTTATCCTAAGGATATATCTCTAGTAATACAGCAAAAAGTAAACCTCTCTGAGATCACCTTTGCATATAGTTCTGAGATTTGAAAGTAACTTAATATTCTAAGTATCAAAAATAAAAAATAAAATTGAAACAAGGAAGGTGGGGAAAATAGAAGTTAAAGCAAACTGAAACAAGTGGATATAATATTATTTAAAATGAATAGCAAAGCCACCTTGAGGGCAAAGGACGAGACTGTCAAATCACCTTTGAGCCGTGTTGAGTGCGGCTCAGTCTAGTGGCATGGGTAGGGGGTGGGGCAGGGAAGTAACTGCCAACAAATCCTCAACTCTTCATCCGGTTGCTTGCTTCTAGTTGCTGCATGGCTGAGCATATCTATTACGTACGTTTGCTAAGTTGCTTCGATCATTTCCGACTCTTTGTAACCCCATGGACTGTAGCCCGCTAGGCTCCTCTCTCTATGGAATTCTCCAGGCAAGATTACTGAAGTGGGTTGCCATGCCCTCCTCCCGGGGATGGTCCCAACCCAGGGATCAAACCTGGGTCTCTTATATCTCCTGCGTTGGCAGTGGGTTCTTTACCACTAGCGCCACCTGGAAAGTCCCATCTGTTTATAAGACTGAGCAAATCAGGAAATGAAAAGATGTTGGAAACCAGGGTTCTTATTGTAAAAGGATGAGGATATATATAATATAGTACAGAATGTGTATATATATAATTATGTACTGCATGTTGCCATTGTAATTTATAATAATATTTAATGTTTATGTAATAAGATACTATATATATTAATGAGCACATGTATGTATTAGATACACATGATACACAGAATATACCTGCAATGTGTTACACATAATACTTGCAGATACATAGTAATTAATTCAAATTCTACTGGAGTGAATTCATTGGCAACTTAAAACATTGGTATAAGCTTAAGATTTCTAAGATAAGAATATAGAAATGCATACATGTGTGTTATATAGATATATGAGCATATGTTTGTGTATTGTGTGTGTTTTTATATATTCCCTCATACCTCTGTCTCCTGAAAGGGTGTAGAAGCATTAGCAGCCCAGAAGCAATGCGCACACTTGGAATGCAGAGCTGGGTGTCTAGCTCCATTCTCCTTTGAAGGGAGAGAGATATCTGATTCCAGTTCCAGGTCAAGGAAGGTACAAGATAAGGCTGAAATACATCATTGGCTCAGAAGATTCAAAAAGCGATGGACAACTCGTTGCAAGGACAGAGAAGCCATTTTGTAGGACCTTTCTCTGATCAATGTGTACAGTTGGAGCACCAAAATAGTTGAGGATGGTATTGAATTATAAACATGGAAGAAAGCAGAATCCATAAGATTAGGTTGATAATAGATAGATAAATAAGTAAATGATCTCATAGAACTTCTCTAGGACTTCCAGAAGATGAAGACGAGGTAGCCCAGGGGCTGAGTTTGTTAGGGTATCTTGCTGCTACTGGAGAGGCAAGAGGCAGAGGTACATACCTACATTCATTTGCCTGTTTAGAAAACAGTAGTTAAAAAATATCTGAGAACTTAGTGGAAATAAAAGCCCCTAAAGTGTGCATGAGACACTTTAGGACACACGTTGATTTTATGTGTTACAACTTATTGATCTTCCCTACAGGCACTGAAAGGAGGCGGTTGTTATCTTCACATTTCATACCTGGGGGTGGAGGCATGGTGAAGTTACTCTGATGCTAAGACAAGTCGCCATCTAATGCACAGGAGCCTGAAAGTCACTCCGAAGTCTACAGGAACAGTCAGATGTTCTTAATAGAATGGGAACATGTGTGGATGTATTGTTTTCGTATTTTATCATGCAAAATATCAGGTCCTCGGAACCCCATTTTGTTTACTTCTTAGGATTTACTGATGGAAGCAAAGTCGTAAATGTGGTCTCCTCCAAATGCACATTTGACAAAGGTTTCTCCTGCCAAATCCCCTGTGACATGGTGACCCTGGGGGCCCTGGTCTCCAGGAAGAGAAAGAGCAGGGATTGTGTGCATTTCTGTGTGTGTGTGTGTGTGTGTGCGCGTACGCAGATGCATAACTGCCTCGTCACTCACACTAAAGGTGTTGGGATGGACTTGGACATTTTTTCCTTTTCATCTACAAACAGGAATGGGCTACATTCCTGCCTGGAAGTTGGTCCTCTTGCTCTGTGTGATGGTCTTGCTACCAGAGAAACCCAGCAGGATCAGAAATTCTTTGAGGGGAAAAAACTGACCTGTAACTATTGCGTTAAGCTTATTTCCTTGGAGAAGAGCCGCCCTGCCAGCCTCTCTACCTACTGACTTAAGAAGCACATGATCCCATAACTAAGTGATCCTGATTCACTTTTGAATTGAAAGCCTTGACTGGTTGATTTATGCTTTAGGATATTGGAATTCTGGAGGTGAATTGCCTCATCCGCTGTCTTCCAAAATATTGGAACAGATTATCTGTTCCTGAAAACTTAGTATTTACTGAGCAGGTCACTGGAGTACACAGAAAATTGTCTCTTCAGAGGATCCCCTCCAGAGAAGGCAGCCTCTCACTAAACTTCTTCCATCCTAGTGTGGAACTACAGCTCTGTACAGCAGGCATGAGTCCTTTCAGGATGACTGTGAGCTGACCAAGAAACATCTTTAATAACTAAATTAACTTTGGAAATCCACGGAATTGAGGAACTATTAGCACCACAGCAGCTTTTCAAACTCCCTCAAGAATTTGAAAGAAGATTGCTACTGTTTGAAACTAAAGATGCGTTAAACTTTGACATCCGTTCAGGATGAAAAGAATTAACTGACTCATTTCTCCCTTGTGAAACTAGAAAGGCAATGAATAAAGACCAAAGGAGAGAAAGTCTTTTTACTCCCCCACGCTTGCATCAATTTCCATGTAATACTCCTTTGGTTCTACCACGTGTAGAGTCTTGAACTGGCGAGCCTGTGAAATGGCACGCGGGCATCCGTAGCGTGGGGTCAGGGCCTCAGGGGGAAGCTGCAGCCGTCAAAGCGCCGTCAGACCGACGAGCACAAAACTCTTCGCTGACTCTTTCTTCAGAATTTCTGATTCTAAAGTGGGAGACTACATAAACGATTTTTGATTTTGAAATCTCAGTTGTGCATAAACAATAACATGAGTGAAGCGTCACGCGTTTTGTGCCGTGCAATGACACCAGTGCGGGTCTCCGAACTCCCTGGTATTTCCGTTATGGTTAGGCTGATGAAAACGATCACGAATCCTTCCTCTCTTGGAGAACATGCACACCAGTGTGAACGTATTATGTTCATTAGCTGTACAGGCCTTTAGAGTAGAATGAAAAAGAAAATTAGAGTTTACAAACTCTGCCGAGAATATATCTTGCTTTGTGTTTCTTGTGGGAGGACATAGTAAAGTGTAAAACCCCTACAATTTAGTGTTTTGTGCCCAAAAGGTAATATTATATTAGCTCTTGTCTGAATGCTTTGTCCGTTTTCTCCTCCCCTTGGATATCCTAGGGCTTTGCCTCCTGTTATCAATGTTCCTTTTTACTTCCTTTCTCCATCTGTTTTCAAGATTTCGTATCTTTCCAGTTCTTCTTTTTAAATAGCTTAAGTGATTTTTCTCTTGGTTGTTTATCTTTCTGCCTTTGAACGTAGTCATAGAAACTGAGTTCTTCATAATATTCCTGCAAGTCATAAACAGGGTTGGTGTATTCTGTCTTCCTGAGAAAATCTTTTTCTATCCATCTACCTACCTACCTACCTTTCTATATATATATTGAATGTATGTTCATTTTCTTGGCATATTTTAGATGAAAATGAGCATTAGTAGTAAAATAGCCAATTGATGTGCAGGAAGCTGAAGTGTCGCAAAATGGAAATTTGGTCTGCAGGAGTTAACGGAGAAGTGGGTTACCAAATGGCGAAGTGAGAAAGACAGAAATAGAGGAAACCGCACATTATTCTGATTGGCATAAATTCACATGAATGCAGACCACAAATATTTGCTATTTTTTATTCTTCCAGTAGTCAGAACCGCAGAGGAGTTTTAGCACATTAGGAAACATACTTTGTCAGCTCTGAAAGTGGCATTCTCAGGGCCCAGAAGCCTGCGGGGACTGGCCCTCAATCACTTGGCCGTGGCCTCAGGACCTCCGGGTGTGCTGGGCTGGGGTTTATGATCTGTCATGATCTGATCTGAGTTCCAGGTCCATCTAGTCCCCAAATAAGATTACTTAACAGTACCTCCTCATAGGCTTGAAAAAGTGACAGATTTTAGAGAGAAAGAAGAAAGACAGCCCTCGATAATTGATAGTATATGGAAAAGACTGGGGGCTTGAGGATGACTCAGCACTTGGGTAAATGGAGGATAATGAGGCCACACTGAGATGGACTATGACAGATCAGAGGAGGTAAAGAATTTTGTTTTGAGCTTGACAAGTGTGAAATGCTTCTGAGATTTCTAGGCAGAGGATTCTAGGAGGTTTTCAGACATATAGAGCTGAAGCTCTACACAGGAAAATAGCAAGCAAATAAATAACTATTTATTTGCAAGCAAATCAATAATTAAAGCCAAAAGAGTGCAAGCATCTCCATAAGTGAGTAAAGATACAGCTCAGATGCAATCCTAGCCCTCATCCCCAAAACCACGTAGTAAGTGGATGGGGAGAGAAAAGCCTGTAGATGAAGACATAACCATGAGAGTAGAGTAAAACCAGGAAAATGGAATTCAGGAAGACCAAGTGAATGATACGAGAGTATTCTAAGAATACAGGAATGCTCAGCAGTGCAAATATTTCAGGGGAACCAGCGCTTCAAAGTCCAGAAAGGATCCACTTAAGAACTCAGGTGTCACTGATGATCTTGTCATGAGGGATGAAATCCAAGGATCAGGGGTCATGGTTGTCCAACTGGTCAATATTAAAATACACAAGTCTGTTCTGGACAAGGGCACCCTGAGAGGGAGTATTACTCTCCAATCTTTTGTTCATTAGCCAGAAATTCCTCAGGCTGCTTAAAAAACAATGGAAGCTGGTTGTTCACTAACTAAAGTTCCTGAAGGTGACTCTATGGGAGAGGGCAAGGATGGGATGATATGGGAGAACAGCATTGAAACATGTAAATTATCATATGTGAAATCAATCACCAGCCCAGGTTTGATGCTTGACTTTTAACTTCTTGTATAGAATTCTTCTGCTTCCATAGTCTATATAAACTTTCCTTCTTATTTTGTTGTTGTTTAATCGCTCAGTGGTGTCTGACTTTTTGTGACCCAATGGACTTTGGCCCACCAGGCTCCTCTGTCCATGGGATTCTCCAGGCAAGAATACTGGAGTGAGTGGCCATTTCTTTCTCCAGGGGATCTTCCTTACCCAGGGATCGGATCAAATCAGCATCTCCTGAATTGGGAGGCAGATTCTTTACCACTGAGCCACCGAGGAAAAATCCACTTTTTTTGCATATTGCATTTGTATCATTCTGCTCCATTCTACCTTTTTTTTTTTCCAACCAAACTTTAGCTTTACTAATTCTAACCCGTCCTTTGCGCTCAAGGACTTCATTTAAAAAGAAAGAGGCTTCTCAATGAATGACACTGTGGAAGTCTTGGAACAGGACTGAGTGTTTTTCACCCACTCTTGACCACTTCCTCATTGCTCTTTGAATCACCTGTGAGCTGGGATTTTGCTCTGGGTTGGTGCAGATGGCCAGCAAGCACGGGCTTTCTCTAAACTTCAGCCATTCAGTATGTGCCAAGAGTCGCTTTTGATACGGTTGTAGGAAAGGGAAACACAGAAGTTGAGGCATCCATTTCCTGTCAACTTCTAAGCTCCACGCTCCAGGGTCCATGCTGGGCTCCTGGCCCTGCCCTTTCAACCCTAGAAATCTCTGCCGGCAGGCTTCCTCGTGACTCTGCAGCACTTCCTGCTTCCCTCAACAGGAAGCTCCTCCAGGGAGCTTCACTGGTCTCTCCCAGCTTCTGCTTCCCCCAGAAGGAGGAAACGCTATTATGCAGAGTTGGAAACCGAACAGAACAAAATGAGCTCAATCAAGCAACAACTCTCCGGCACACACCACACATACCCCACACACAAATACCCCCACACACCACACACACACACACACACCCCACACATCCCACACATCCCACACATCCCACACCGCACACACCCCATACCCCCCCACACACACCCCACACACAAACACACTCCCCACACCCCACACACCACATGCACACAGCCCACACACAAACACCCCCCCACACCCCACACACCACACACACACACTCCACACACAAACACCCCACACAAACCACACACACCACACACCACACATACCACACACCACACACACACCACACACAAACCACACACACCACACACACAAACCTCCCACACACACACCATACACACCCCAGAAACCACATCGCACACACACACACACATATAAGAGACTTAGGAAATTTCAAACACACTCAAAAAGCTAGGACTACTAGGCCTAAAAGTGGATCTAATTTTCCAGAAGATAGAGTGATGCAAAAATAAAGGCCACGCGGGAGCCATGCTTCTGGAATTCTGCTCAGTGGCTTTGGGCAAGTCATTTAAACTTCCCTAATGGCAAATGTCCCCTGCAGTAAAAGGGGATCATATCTCACCAGTTGTTGAAGGGATTAAGTGAGATAACTCATGTTAAAAGTTTGGCACAGTGGCTGACACACAGCAAAATGCTCATCATTTGCGATAGTAATTACTCTTATTGTTAAGCAGTATGGGGCTTCCCCAGTGGCTCAGCGGGTATAGCATCAGCCTGCAATGCAGGAGACACAGGAGATGCAGGTTCCATCCCTGGGTTGGGAAGATCCCTTGGAGAGAGAAATGCAACCCACTTCAGTATTCTTGCCTGGGAAATTCCACAAACAGAAGAGCCTGGCGGGCTATAGTCCATGGAGTCATCGGACACAACGCAATGACTAACGCTTTCACTTTTCATCATTTATACATGCATGCATTCATAATCTGAAATTTTAGTTGGCTATATTAAAAAAAAAAAAAAAAGAGGCTTCCCTGGTGACTTGGTTGGTAAAGAATCCGCCTGCAATGCAGGAGACCCAGGTTCAATCCCTGGGTGAGGAAGACCCCCAGGAGAAGGAAATGGCAACCCACTCCAGTATTCTTGCCTGGAAAACCCCATGGGCAAAGGAGCCTGGTGAGCTACAGTCTGTGGGGTCATAAAGAGTTGGCCATGACTTAGTGATTAGACCACCATATGTAAAAAATACATCCAGTAAGCTTGGACTGGAAAATGAGACAGAAAATTGGCAAGCCCAATGTTCATCCAAATACTTCCCATCTCACGGTTACTCTCAGAACCGTCGTCTCTCCTTGGACCACTTCCTCTTCTTCCATCTTGAAGAAGGCAAGAAAGGCCTTGAAAGGCCTTCTTCCATCTCTTCTTCCTCCTACTACCTGGACTCCATGTGGAGCCAGAGAAGTCTTTTAAAAAGTGACAAGTCATGATATTCCCTGGCTTTAAATCCTCTCCTGAAAGTAAAGCTGTAACTTAGAAGAGATTTAAGTGAAATACTCAAGACAACCAGTTTCAATATATGAACCTTATTTGGATCCTGATTCAAACAAACTAAAACAAATATTATACACACATAAACATTTACACAGGGACACGTTAGCTGATAATATTTATCTGACACTCTTCAGGAATTATTCCTCAGTGTTCAGGCATGATACACACTCTCATACTTATGAGAGAAATGCATGGATTTCTGGACGTTTCTTCCAAACCTGGAAGACTGGGTGGAGGGTGGGAATAGGAATAGAGTGAGTTGTTCACTGTTGAAACTGATGATGCCTTTCTGAGACCCATGATTCTCTGTTCTACACTTTTGAGTATATTTAAGATCATCCATATTCTTCGAACAAAATATAGGTGAGCAAAGCCCTCCAAAGCCCTCCGCTGTGGATAAAACCCCAAGTCAGGTGCTCGGCCTGCTCCGTGGACTCTCCATCCTCATCTGTAGGCTCCCCAGGGACCCTTCGCCCTCCATGGCTCCTTTGATCCTCTCCAACAGAAGAGAGGGTAGTCTTCCCTCTCTCAGGGCCTTTGAATTTGCTTTTCCCTCAGTCTGGAACCCGATTCTTCAGCTCTCCATGTGACTGATCTTTCACATCGCTCTGGGCTCTCATCAGATATCACTGTCACTCCCCGACCAGACACCAGCTCCAGCCAAACGTGCTCTTCCAGTGTCTTTCCTCTGCCTGCTTCATCTCCTGCCCCTGCATCATTTTAATTTGTTTTCAAATTTATTACAGTCTCCCTTCACCAGACTATAGCTTTGTGAAAGCTGAGACCCTCTCTGACTTGTTCATTCCTCCTACCCAGGCCTAGAATAGAGCCTGCCTTGTGGTGGGCATTCAACAAATACTGACTGAATGAATAAATAAATGATGTCATCCCCAGGGACAAAGCAAAGCCTATTCTTGAGTGTTCTAGACCTTCCCTTTTTCTATCTTCCCAATATTAGATTGATCAAGACAGGAAGAAATGCCAGTTACTTTCTTATTTTCTCTCTCTCATTGAAAATTACAAGAGGAGGAATAGAGAGCAGAAAACCAAATATTCATTCTTCCCCTAAGGACAGATGCCTGTGAGTGGCAATCCTGTTGAAAGGAGAGAAATGGAGAATAATGATCACAAAAGCCAAGGGTCCAGAGACGAGCAAGAGCGTCCCCATATCCCAACATGGTCTGCAACCCACTGCCCAACCTGCCTCGTCCTCACCCCCCTTTCCTCCCTTCCTGAGTCTCTCCTCTAGGAGTTCATGTAACCAGGGTTGAAACCTTCCAATCCAGTTGCAGATAAGTTCTTCACTTGTTAGGGGATATGCCACTACTTTGCCCACCTGATGCAAAGTGCTGACTCCTTGGAAAAGACTTTGACTCTGGGAAAGATTGAGGGCAAAAGGAGAAGAGGGCAGCAGAGGACGAGATAGTTGGGTGACATCACCGACTCAATGGATGTGAGTTTGAGCAAACTCTGGGAGGTGGTAGAGGGCAGGGGAGCCTAGCATGCTGCAGTCCCTGGGATTGCAAAGAGCCGGACACGACTTAGAGACTGAATAACAACAATACCTTGAATAACATAAATAAATTTCTTTCTTTCAAAAAATATTTTACTGTTTTCTCTTGTTCTCCAGACTCCACAGACCTCTATTCTAGCCCTGCCTCTTGGATCCCCTCCCCGGATCCCATTGTGTAACTATAGGGACATATCAAAGATGTATCCTGATGTTCTACCAAACACTGTTAAAAACAAAGCATATGTTAGTTCAATTTTATGTCTTGTTTGTCCAAAGCATAGGGCACATTCTGCCTAAGGGGACCAGGTCACGGAAGCCATGGGGTCAAACTCATTTTTAATTTGCCTACAGATGGAGGCACCCAGTTGCTCCTTTATCTGAGCAGCCTGCATCCACACGACTGCAATAACAAATATTCAGGAAGCTGCATTCACTGTGAAATTTAACAAAGGGAATTAGCCACAGCGTGTGAACAGTCACTTTAAATAGCAGGAGCAACAAAGAGAACTGTAGCTGATAAAAGAAAACTGGTAATTACAATATTAGTGCCCTTTCCCCATTAAGTCTCTAAGCTATATTAAAAGGTTGCTTGCAATTCCACCCTTCCTTTTTCCTATCAAAATAGAGCAAAATAAAATATAATTGAGACAAATTGCTTTTCTGGATCAATTTTTTACAAAATGGCCCAATCAGGGTAAAATAGTCTCTCCCATAGTATACTTTTTAATTGTAAAAATTAATTTTAAAAACTTTCTAAAAATTTAAAAAATATTTCTATAGAGACTCTTTTGCCATGCCAGCCTCAAGGGAGGAAGAGAAACAAACCTCATTTTTCTGAGGCTTCATCCAGGAAGAATGAACTACATCTTTTCTCTTTAATATTTAATCTAAACTTTATTAATTTTTTTTTAAAAACTAAAAGGTTCTGTGTCTAATTTATGCTCACCTCCAGGATTGCTCTAAAGCATGGTTCATGTGATATAAAGCTCACATAAAAGGCTGCGTTATCTTGAGCTTTCTTTATTATCGTTTTAGTTCAGCCATATTTTTCTTTTTAAGCTTTAAAAAGCATTGATCTGAAACGAGCCCTTCACAGTGAAACTCTCTCGTTGTGCAAGAACTGGATAGGGAAGACTGTGAACAGCAGGGCTTCCATCCCCCGAGACTCATATCCAGGAGCTGGAGTCACTCTCTCTCCTGGTCCACCACCCAGCTGATGAGAGAGGAGAAACAGCAGCCCAGGAAAGTTTTGCCAGAATAAAACACATTGAGTCCTCATGGAGCCCATTCTATTTCCTTCTGCTCACCTGATGCACTGTTTTCAGTTCTGAGCTAAACATTTCAAGATGGCCAAGAGAAGCTGTGTGACTATCCCAAGAAAGGTGACAAGTGTCATAAATGGAGTGAAAATCAGCAAGCTGGGCATGCTTAGATGATGGATCACCTTAGGGAGACAGGGTTGATCTTCACTCTTGATGGTCAGTCAAGTGGAAGAAGGAGACATTCTGTGAGATTCTAGAAGGGGAGAACAAAGATCAGCAAATGGAAATTGTGTGATGAAATATCATAACTCAGTATCAGCACTTTCTTATCATTGGTTGTTACTGCTGTTTAGTTTCTAAGTCATGTCTGACACTTTTGCGACCCTGCGGACTGTAGCCTGCCAGGCTCCTCTGTCCATGGGATTCTACAGACAAGAATACTAGAGTGGGTTGCCATTTTCTTCTCCAGTTACCCGACCCAGGGATGGAACCTGCATCTCCTTAATTGGAAGGTGGATTCTTTATCACTGAGCCACCAGGGAAGCTCTATCTTTGGTTAGTGCTGTCCAAAAAGTTAAATAGATTTCCTTGCCAAGTAGGGAGCTCTTGCTGGCCTCTGGCAGGGCTCCCAGGACACTGACTGATGGCCTTGTCTTGTATACCTAATGCAACAGTCCTGGCGTGGCGTCAACCCCGGCGCTAGATGGCCACGTGGCAGAGACTGCTACCCAGCCACCAAAATGTAGCCCCTCCTGTCCACAGTAAAGACTTGTCACTAAGAAACAGCTGTCCAGCTGGGGACTACAGCTCTCAGCCTCCTTTGTACATATTTGGGGTCTTGTGACTAGTTTTGACCGACTATCGGAATGTGAGCAGAAGTGATGCTTGTCATTTCCACGCCACAACAGTTAGGGAGCCAGTAAGGCTTCTTCATCCTTTCTTTCTCCATCTGCAGTCTGGAGGCTAAAGACTGCAAGGCCTTAGGGAAGCATTCGATGTCAGGGGGAGGGGACTTGAAATCTGCTCACAGACCAAGAACTCACCGGCTGAACCGACACATGCGTGTGCTAAGTCATCCAGTCATGTCCGACTCTCTGCGACCCCGTGGACTGTAGCTCGCCAGGCTCCTCTGTCCATGGGATTCTCCAGGCAAGGAGACTGGAGTGGGGTGCCATGCCTGCTCCAGGGGATCTTCCCAACCCAGGGACTGAAGCTGTGCCACTTCCTGCATTCGCAGGTGGGTCCTCTGCCACTAGCACCACCTGGGAAGAACTGATACACAGGCCAGTGTTAGGCCAGTGAAATTAGGGGGGTATTTATTTTTTTTTTTACAACAGCTGGTCTGTCCCTATGGGATGTATCCACTCAGTTCTATTCCAGAGGTAAAGAGCTGGCTGATGCAAAGTCAATATGGGTTGTTTCTGGAACATACAGACTACAAGGGAATTCTAGAAATTTCCATTTTCAGAGAATAACTTCTCCTCAGACCAGTGGCAATGAATCTGTCTCATTACAATCCTATTTAAGAGCTGCTGTCCTGGGCAGTTTTTGTCAAACTCTTCCAAGATGTCAGGGGGAAGATGTGAGTCCACAGGTGAACTGCTCCTCTCTACTTGCCTCTGGGCCGTTTTCTAGGGTAGCATATCATTTGGAGGAGAGATCTCCTGGTGGCTTAAAGGTAAAGAATCTGCCTGCCAACTCAGGAGACGCAGGTTCGATCTCTGGGTCGGGAAGATCCCCTGGAGAAGGAAATGACAACCACTCCAGTGTTCTTGCCTGGGAAATCCCATGGCCGGAGGAGCCTGGTGGGCTGCAGTCCGTGGGGTCTCAAAGAATCGGACACGACTGAGTGACTAAACAACACCAGTAGTTTGGGGGCTGTGCTGGAGACACTCAATGCTAAATTATTTCTGAAATAATTGAGGTGAAAGGCTGAGGCCTCAGGACCAAAAGTGACCCTAAACAAAACGACAATAGTAATTGCACTATTGGGCTAGAACTGGGTACTTTAGCCGAAAGGCAGAAACCAGTACATTTGTACGACGGTCAGAGTATCTGCCTCCTCAGGCTCTGCAAGGCCCCCTGAAGGCTTGGTCTGTGACACTGGATTTCTCCCGTGCACAAACCATTCTTTTACTTCCCCTTTAAGGGGTATTTAATTTCCTTGTAACTGTGCAGGCTGGAAGCACACTTAGAACCAAAATAGCACCGATTGTGAAAGAGTGTGACCTTGGCAAAACACTCCCATCATTACCCTATGCTCTGTGGCCATTAAGTATTAATGCAGAGAAGCCGTTTGGATTGAAAATATGGGTCATCTTTGTGGGGCAGGGCCCTGAGGCAACAAGAGGTTAATCCTTTGTCAGCGGCCACGTCAATCCACGGAACAACCAGGTTCAGAAGCTGATGTGTTTATTTCCCTTGGCTGCACGCAGCTGGACACTGAGAATGTTATTACTAAAAGATCAAACCTTCATCTCCAGCCAAATTCCTACAGAGGGCGGGGAAGGGTGGACAACCGGCTTGTTTTTCTGTTGTGTGCTTGGGCTGATCCGTCCATACATACAGACCCGTAGACCTGTGCGGTCAGGATACATAAGCGCCAAGATAGCGTTATGAAAACACCGGTGAGGGCAGGGGCTTTGTTCCCCCTCGCCCCCCATCCCCCGAGGTTCTATCAGGGGCCCCTGTTTTCTTTGGTGTCCTAAATCTGCCCGCGAAGAATCTGCTGGCTCCGGAAATTGACGCTGCCTGGGTCAAGGACAGTGGGAATTCGTGTCTTTCTCTTGAGGGGGGCTCCTGTCACGTGGGAAGGCGCAGCCTGATTCATGTGGGGCTGGGATGGGTCAGTGCTGTCAATGTGGTCTTGAGTTTACGTTATGCTTGTCTTTGACTGATGAGGTGGGTATAATGCATTATGATTAATAATAATTAAGGCTTTGGATGTGCTCCCTCAGAGAATGCAGTAAGCTGAGGCCAGGAGCTGGAGGGGCTGAGCCACGCGACTTCTGAGGTCCCTGCTGCTGCTAACGAGTCTCCGGGGGCCTGTCTGCCACCCTGCGCTGGGGTAGGGGGCTCCTTATTCAGGATGGAGCCTGGGTCCTTCCCAGGGACCTCTCTCTCCAGGACACATAAAGGTGATCCGGAGTGGCCTGGCCATGTGTGAAGGTGTGAGGGTCTGAGGACAGCTGTGTGGCAGTTTATTCTGCCTAGGTCCGGTGACCTTGAGAATGTGGGCGCACCCAGAACCCCGGCTCCCCCTGGTGGCAGGCGGCGCCCCTCCAGAATTTTGCTTCCTAATACCAGGCAGTGTTGAAGACCTCACATCATCCTGGTTTCTCTAGAACCCCACAGTCCAGGGGTCCTGGGGGTGCCCCTCACACACTGGCATCCTTTATCCCAGCAGCCAGATGCACTGCGGGCTGCCCGTGAGCTCCGGCGTCTTGGAGAAAATGCCTTTCACTTCTCCGTCTGGAAGTCAGACTTCCCGACAGGGAGCTCACTGGGGTCTCTTGTTTGCCAGACTGTCGTCCGTGTTTCTTGGCTTGATGAGGTGTCTGGACTCAGAAGGTGAGGAACAGACGCTTTAACTCCGGGACTGGAACCAGCGCCCATACCCTGCCCAGCTCTGGTCTCTGACATCTTAGTTTGAATCTTACATCAATGTCGGGGAACAGATTCTCACCCTAGTAGCTCTCCAACGACAGTAAGAAACAGCACTACCAATGAAACAGGCCAAGATGACAGAAGCAGCTATAATGATCCCCAGGCTGAACGAGGAATCCCATAGCTCTGGACCTGCCTTACTCTGAGAATTAGAGATGCCTTATTTTCACTTTTTCTCTTGAACGTGGTTGCTCTTATCAAAGAAGCAGAGATGTGCCCTCACTCACAAAGACATGACCTCTGGGCCCTCCGCTGGGTTAAGGTGCCTGGGGGGGACACAGGGTGGGCAATGTCAGCTCGTGTGCCTCCTGGGCTCAACAACTTACTGGACCACTGTCCCTTGGGGCCTGAAGCTGTGGGTTGTACCCACCTCAGAGCATCTCTGAGGATTAACTGAGCTAAGACCGGGGGCCCTGCTGGGAATAGTCCGTCTTGACATCCCTAAATGTTAAGCTGCTGTTATGAGGATTAGGAGAGCATGGCGAATGTACCTTTCCCTGAGCTTTTGTCTTGGAAAGGGAATGCTTCACGAGTGTGCCAGAGCCAAACCGATTTAGTTTAGAACTATAGTCAGAGACGTCGCTATCTGCTGAGATCTTCCTCACCAAGCGCCAGCTTGCGGTGCGTGTTTACGGCTGATGCAACTGTTAGAAATAAGAGGCTCTGGAACAGCGGATGCCTCCGCAGTGGAGTCATGGGATGTGCTTTATTTGTAGGGGGCTGGATAAATTCCGACCCGAGTTATCTTGGGACGGCCCTCGAGTGGCCTCTGTGAGCCACATTTCAGGCTCAAGCCCAGCTCCTAGAGGACAGGTGTGCATCTGAGAATGTTGGCGGTGGCCTCGGAAACTTTTGTGGGAGACCAGTTCTCAGATGGACCCAAGGGTCCTAAAGATGCTCCAGCCCAGACAGGGGCCACTGGACAGTGGTCTCAGGCATAAAAGCGAGGAAGCCAGCTGCGGATGGTTGGGTGGAACAAAGCAGGCACTGCTGATTTTGGAAGCTTGTTGATATCTGACATTTCATAAACACTAAACACATTGATGAGAGAATCAATGCTTCCAATAGAAACTGTGACCATGGATTTGGTGCTGTGATGATATGGTGCTGAACATCCATCCATCTGAAAACAGCCTCTCCAATCGTGAGCTCCCACATGGCTGGGTCCTGATGGCTCAGGGGCATGCGTTCATCACAGGGCCAGTGCGGCCGTGTCCTTTCCCTTTGCTCTCCTGACGCCCTCTTAATTTCCCCCACCTGCTTTATTTCTGGATGCTGGGGTGATATATTTTTCCCATGGCACAAATACACCCACTTGTATTTTTCAAGGGGACAAATCGTAAAGCGCAGTCAGACTTGGAGACACTGCTACTAAATTTATCTGCAGGAAGAGTGCATCTTGTCTATTAGATGTGAGATGGAGTGGTTCTGTTTCCTAAGTGCTCCACCTTTGGTAAAAGAAAGTAAGTTCCTGGGAACAATGAGAATGTTTCCTGCGACGTTTCCTCTTTTCCTTCCTCCTCCCATCCTTGACGCTGATACACACTCAAATGCGTTTAAATTAAGAGCTAGTTTGGGGAGGGGGGGGGGTTGGACTCCAGAGTTCAGTGAACAACCCCACCCACAAAGGGCCAGGTTCTGTGCCCTAATCAAAGCATGCTCTGCGCAGAGACCTGATGGCTGACGGTCCTCCCAACGCGACGCATCCGGACGGACCCGGCGGTTGCGCTCTCCTTCCCTCCCCTCTGCTCTGCACCCCCTTCCATCGAGGGCGCCCAGAAGCCTTGAGGACACTTTCTCTCCCATGTCTCCTTTTGGGAGGCTGCTGTCATTGGGGCTGACACCGGGCTCCTGTGTGGCTGGGCGCGGGGTGCGGGTAATTGTCGCACTTCTCAGGCACTTTGCCTCCCGAATATGGCACCGTGGCAGCTGAAGCACCTTATGAAAATAGCATTAAAATGCGTAATGTGCCATAAATAAACAGAGGGAGACAGCCAGGAAGCTGTGCTAATCACTGCTTTGATGTAGCATGAATTACTGTATTTTTAAGGGCCTCAGGTTTCTGACTGCTTGTTTTGACTCAGCTGCCACGGCTCCACTGAAAGGTTGGACCCAGTTTTCCAACCTCCTCTGCCTCCGTGGTGACAGCTGCTGTCCCTTGACTCACAGGAAAACCATTTCTCCACCCTTCCCCTGCTCCCAGCCCTTTCCTGGCAGGACTCCTTGTAAACCTCCACCCCCCCTCCCCTTCCCGGGGGGTGGCCGAGAGCGAGGACAGCCTCCTGGCAGAGCTCCAGGTTCCTCCAAGGCTCTGTGTCATCTGCCAGCCGGCCAGGCACCCCGTGGCAACATCCTATTTTTAATCTCGGGTGCCCGGGCGTTCTCTTAGTTGGTCTGCTGGGTCGGGAAATGGAGTCTGGCTGGATGGTGTCACTGGGAGCCGTGGGGGACCAAACCCTTCTCTGAGTGGAGCTCACAGGCAGAGACCATCGTATGGCCGGTTTTGGGGGGGGCCAGGACCTCCCTGCTCTGCCTGCGCAGTGACTGGTCCCTTTAAAACAAGTCCTGGTCCTGACGTGCCAAGCATGAGTCTGAGAGGCCTTGGGTGATAAGCATTCAACGCCTTCCATGGTCTCAGGACGACATGGATGCCACAGGCCACGGGTAAAGGCCAGGGGCGGTCCCCACTCTGAACTGCCCAAGCGACGCCTTTCAGACCCGGCTCCCGGCAGCCCTCCAGCTAGCTCCAGGGCTCGGTCGGTCTCTGCTCTGCTCCTGGAGCCGGGAGCACCCTCTTGTGGTTGGAAGAGCTGTGGACAGACTACTTCCTTTTCCTCCTTGCTTTTTTAAGAACTATATTATTAACATTTCCTCTTTTCGCCTTTCCCACTAATCCCTAGAGGGAAAAATGTTGTCTATTTAGTTTGAAGATGAGTTGGGTAGAGAGAGAAATGCTGGAAGTACTTTTATCATCACCATCATCCTTGTATTACCCCCCCCACCCCCCAGTCACGCTATATACATCCTCTCAGACCTGGATTTGGAAAAAATCTCTCTTCAATGGTCTCTCCAGGATTCTATCCCCTCATCCTTATTTACTTATCTGTCTTAAAATTAAGCCGAACTGTCTTTAAAACCTTGTGTGTGTGTTTTATTGTTGCTTTGTTTCAGAGAGTGTTGACAGCTGCCCTCTGGATGTAGCTGGAAGGCTGAACCCTTCATGAAACACCCATTCCCTCCCCTCCTGGGGGGTTCTTAGTCTCTTTTCCTAAGTTGGAACTGAGCCGGCCCCCTCTGGCCACCAGCTGAGCTTCCCCCTCCTCCCTTCCTCTCGTTCTGCTTCCCTGGGAGACGTTAGGCCCTCTGCCTGCCCACCGCCACCCATCTTCACCAGAAAGTCCTTCTGTGTTAGCCTTGGTGGACACTTCCTCTTCCTCAATCCATTGGCACTTGTAGTTCATGCTAACTAGTACCTTATTATATTTTTGTAAACAACTTCAGTCCATGCCCCCAGGGAAGCTAGCATTTCTCCTGAGCAGGGGCCAGCCGTGTACCTTTGTTCCTCTTTGGCTAATGCAAAAGTGACAAGGGTAGTCAACGTGAATCCGTGTGGACCTCTCACTCCTTGCCTGGCCGTGCTCCTGCGTGCTCCTGCGTGTTCCTGCGTGCATCAGTGCATCGAATCCTCACAATGACCTTCCAAGGTCAATGTCGTTACAGTGATCCTTGTCAGGGGACTCTATCACACAGCAGGAGGTACAGAGCACAGCGCCTTTGTCTTGGCCCCGGGTAAGGATGGGATGGACCCAGGACTGTGATCCTAAACACGGGTTGCTTTCTTACTACAGCCAGTCAGCCCCGCTGTCTTGACAAAGACTCTGATGTAAGTTTTATCTTAATGGTCATAACTGCAAACTACGATGAAGGGCTCAAGTCTCTGTTTTCAATGTTTCCTTTTTAGCTTAGTGGTAAAGAATCTTGCCTGCCAAGCAGGAGATGCAGGTTCAATCCCTGGGTCAGAAAGATTCCCAAGAGAAGGAAATGGCAACCCACTCCAGTATTCTTGCTTGGAAAATCCCATGACAGAGGAGTCTGGTGGGCTACAGTCCATGGGGTCACGAAGAGACACAACTTAGGGACTAAACAGCAAAACGTCTCTGCTTTCAGCCATGAGTATGGTGAAATATTCAGAAAAGTCAAGCTTATTTTAAAATACTGCCTATTGTAAAACACGGGAGAAGATACATGGCCAATGCAAATGAAGATCTATCTCACTGATGTTCTCCTTTTGCAGAAATTGATCGTTACAAATCAGTAAGGACGTTGCTGCCTCCAAGTATCAGAGAACCCTACCAAACTGGCTTCAACAGGAAGGTCATCGGCCACGTGCAGTCGGCAGGATTCAGGTTTGCTCAGTCTAAGACTCCAGCTCCAACAGCTCACAGCTCTGGGCTTGCTCTCCTTCCACGGAGGGTTTTATTCGTGGGTGGGTGGTGAGCAAAGACTGAATAGTCCTGAGACCCACTGGGGGCAGACCATCTTTAGTGGAGAAGGGAGTTGTTGCAGAAACCCTTCCGGAACCTCTGGGAAGAACATTCTTGGAATTCCCAGGGGTGGCTCCTTTGTCTCAACGTTCCACCTGTGAACCCAGTGGTAGCCAGGCCAGCCTGGTCCACCGCTGGAGCAGGGCTGAGGTCACTTCCCGGAGGAACACAGATGGCAGGCGGAAGCATCCCGAACATCCCTGGATTCCAAGAGGAAGAGAGGAGAGAGCGCGCGGTGCCGGGATGCGCCTCCTGGCAGGACGTGCTAGGACTCAGCGGTTAAGTTTCATCTCGGTTCTTGACCTGTCAGGATGAATTTACTCATGGATGACACGAGCATCTTTTATTAATCAGTATCTCACCTCAGTAGGATGATTGGTGTTGGGGAAATGAGTCTGAAATCTATGGCAGAAAGCCCAGCTAGCATCAACTCCTCTCCGTGTGTTCTGCACTCCCGGCTGTATTTTTATAGCTCGGCCTTGGTCATTAATTCACCATGTGCTTCTGAGACTCACCCTCCGCCTGGCCCTGTTCCAGGGGCCAGAGCCGCGGTGGTGAGCCAGGCTGGCGAGGTTCCTGGTCTGCTGGAGCTCACATCGTCTGGAGGGGAAAGGTCAGTAAACAGATTAACAAAAGGGATCACTCTGAATAATGGAAGTGCCACGGAGAAAACCAAATGGGACGATGCAGTCTGGAGTGAGGGAGAAACTGGCAGCAAAGCTTGCAGAGTCAATATTTAAAAAAAAAAAACAACAACAACAATGTAGAGTCTTTGTTCAAAAGTTGTGACAGATTTGAAGATGATCAGACAGCACAAAACTGAGTGCAGGGCCTTCTGAGCCGGGGCACCCTCACCTGGGCTGGTCCTACAACAGTGACGCTGGCTATGAGCAGGGAACTGCTTTGGGTAGGATGATCAGGGAAGACTTCGTGAAGGAGGTGGCATTTGGATTGGATTCTGGTGAGGCCTCAGATGGAGCATTCTGGCTATGGTCCTGATGGGATTCGCATCCTGGCTTTGCAAAGACCCAACAAGAAGAGGCAGCCAGAGGAAAGTTGTCCAAAGTGAGGTTGAAGGGTCGGATGAAGATGTCCGTACATAACTGGTGTAGGTTATTGGGGTCACTTCTCAGCTAATGATCTTCATAGATTCCTGATCACACAAGTGTGGATTTTAGTCTCTGTCAATAACAGACTGCAGCTATGAAATTAAAAGACAGTTACTTCTTGGAAGAAAAGCTATGACAAACCTAGGCAGCATATTAAAAAGCAGAGACATCACTTTGCCAGTAAAGGTCCATAGAATCAAAGCTATGGCTTTTCTAGTAGTCATGAACAGAAGTGAGAGTCGGATCATAAAGAAGGCTGAGTGCCAAAGAATTGATACTTTCGAATTGTGGTGCTAGAGAAAATTCTTGAGAGTCCCTTGGACACCCAGGAGATTGACAAATCAGTCAATCCTAAAGGAAACCAACCCTGAATATTCAATGGATGAATTGATGCTGAAGCTGAAGCCTCAATATTTTGGCCACCTGATCTGTAGAGCCGACTCACTGGAAGAGACCTGGATGCTGGGAAGGATTGAGAGCAGGAGGAAAAGGGGGCAACAGAGGATGAGATGGTTGGATGGCATCACCGACTCAATGGACACAAATTTGAGCAAACTCCGGGAGATGGTGAAGTAGAGGGAGACCTGGCATGCTGCAGTTCACAGAGTCACAGAGAGTCCGGCATGAAGAGCGGCTGCGACGACAGTGAGCATCTTTAAGAAAGGGTATGCTCTGAGTGAATTTTTGCTCCAGGAAGTTCACTCTGGGGTCAAGATAGAAATAAAGGAGGTCACAGTTAAGTGGTTCTTCCAGTTACCCAGGAAAAAGTTGAGCCAGGATAAAACAAACGTAACCAAGAATCTTTGTAGAGGTGACCAAGTGAATGTTTAGGTATGTAGGGCCATATTGACTATATTTATTCAAGATTTAATCTAAGATGTTCCTGAAAAACAGAAACTTTTTGGCCAACCTAATAGATTATATCTTGGGATATACATGGGTTTTACATACCTGTGGTATTGGTTACACTGAGGTCAAGTATAAGAAATACAATATTACACAGCGGTGCTTATTTAATGTTGTAGTACAGTTGGTTTACAATGTTGTATTAGTTTCAGGAGTACAGCAAAGTGATTCAGGTATACATATACATAATCCACTCTTTTTCAGCTTCTTTTTCCATATATGTTATTACAGACTATTGAAGAGAATTCCCTATGCTATACAGCAGGTTCTTGATGATTATCTATTTTATATACAGTCGTGTGTATATGTTAAGCCCAAACTCTTAACTTATCCCTTTCCTTTTGGTGTCACAAGTTTGTTTACCAAGTCTTTAAGTCTGTTTCTGTTTTGTAAATAAGTTCATTGTTATCACCTTTTTAGCTTCTGCGTATATAAACCTATAGGTGATGTCATGATATTTGTCTTTGATTTATTTCACTTAGTATAATAATCTATATGTCCACCTATGTTGCTTCAAATGGCGTTGTTTCGGTCTTTTTTATGGTTGCATAATATTCCGTTGTATATACTGCCACATCTTATTTATCCGTTCCTCTGTTGATGGACACAGGTTGTGTCCCTGTCTTGCTTATTGTAAGTAGCAATGCTATTTGCAATAGCACTGTACATAGTGAACACTGGGGTGCATGATTTCGAATAGTTGCAATATCTTCTTCACTGATGATTTAAAGTGCTTCTTGCTGATGAATTTCCTTGCAGTGGTTGTGTGCCAGTAAGAGGTGAACTGCTAAACAGTTTGTTGAAAAACTAACATTGTAGTATTAGTCACTCAGTCGTAAACTCTTTGTGACCCCACGGACTGGGGCCCGCCAGGCTCCTCTGTCCATGGGGTTCTCCAGGAAAGGTACTGGAGTGGATTGCCATTCTCTTCGCCAGGGGATCTTCCCAACCCAGGCATCTAACCTGGGTCTTCTGCACTGCAGGCAGATTCTTTGCTGTCTGAGATACCAGGGAAGCCCTAACATAGTAGGGATGGATATAATCTAGAAAAAGAAGTGTCAGTAACAAGCTTTTTCGTGTTGGGTTGGAAGTTGAAAGGAGGATTTAAACTCATGTAAAGTCCCAAGGCACCCATTAATAGCCTATTTCATGTCTTTGGTTCTTGCAAAGCAAAGCTATTATGCTACAGAGTCTCTTAAAATTAAGGCGATAAGGGTGAAAAAATATCACATTTGATTTATACGTTCTTTAGATTTTCCATGAAGTCTAGTTCTTAAGCTTGGGGCTCTTCTGTTATTTTCTTGTTTGCATTGGTGTCTGGAGAGATATTTGCCTACATTTTTTACTTGTGAGAATGTTATTTTTTTTCCCCTAGGCCAGAAAACAAACTAAATGGTCAGATATTCTTAGTTTTCTACCTCCAAAAATTCTTGGTTAACATCTCTTGCTCTCCTTACTCACAATTTTTTATATCAAAGGAAGACACACTTGGGGAAGTGATCCCCAGGGGCCTCTTAACCACATCTGCTTGGATGGCCTGGGCTCAGAACCTGGAAGGCCTGCTCCACACAGAGACCACAAGGCTCTCTCTTTCCCTTCTATTCAGTCTCTTTGTTAAACCCTTCCTTCTTTTCTCTTGGTTTTCCATCTCTCTGTTGAGAATTGGCCCTCTGCTCAGTTCTTTCTCACCTCAGGCAACTCTGTCTCATTTCTTCCACCATGAGAAAATCTCAAGTGTAGAAAAAGCCCCAAGTCCGTTTGTCAACATCATTTGTTTATGCATCCCCATAGGATAACTTTTCTCAGAAATACCACTTCTTTTTCTGGAAACTGCCAGTTGCTCACTGACCATGGATATGTCTATTTCGTTTGCACTGAAGGAATCGTCACCCCAAAGCCCTCATCCCAGTGGGGGGTCATGCATTTTCGATTGATTCTTTAAGGTTTTTTTTTTTTTTTGGTCAAATTCCCAAATGTTTGTGTGTGCAGACCTGCCCTCCTCCTATGACTAATTCAGAATGGCCAGAATAGGTTATGACTGAAGCAAAGCTGACATGAGTTGTAGCGATAGACTAAATAATGGGGGAAACATTAAAAAAATTCAAGTTAATGAGCAGACTGACTGTCTTGTTTAGTTTGTGCTTTTGATGTCGAAGGTGGAGCTTCAAAGCTGAGTTCTTAGTTCAGCCCTTTGCGCTCCTATAACAAAATGCTATAGAGCGCATAGCTCACAAACAACAGGCATTCATTCTCATGGCTGTGGAACCCAGAGGTCAAAGAGCAGGATGAGTAAAAGAGCGTTAAAGTGTTACCTGTCCTGACCTTGATGGAGATATGAGGTTGCCCAACCTAAGAGTGATACGGTTCATTTGCTTTAACAGATATAAGTGAAGGGTGGCATTTCATAGGACATTGTTGGGTTAAGGGTATCCAGGACCAAGTTTCTGTTTGATAAACAAAATAAACTAAACGTGTTGATGCACAGGACTGATTGTGGTAATGAGGCTTTGAGAAGAACAAGGGAGGAGATGACCACTGCTCTGAGATACTTAAAGGACGGCAACATGGAAGGTGGATTAGAACCATTCTGAGGGTTCCAGAGGGCGGGGCTGGTGTCAGTGGGGAAAGTGATGGAGAACTGACTTCAATTCATTCTAGGGGAGAAGATGTTCTCACAATTAAGGCTGCCATGACTGAATGGGCTGCCTCGTACAGTAGTAATGAGACCATGACCTTCTTGAAGAAATTTAATTACCGGGAAGTGCTCAAGTGCTAAATTTTATTTTTAATCCCCTCTTGAGAAATTAAAAATAGTCTTGAACTATGTTGCCCAATATATTATTATATGATAATATCTTTCTCACACTACATGGTTGGATTTTATATTATCTTTGCACTTTTTTTTTCATAAAGGTAGCAAGAAGTTGGTTTTATTGATTGATACATAATTGTGTTGGGTGTTCACCATAGAGAGACACCAGCATTTAGATGAGTTTACATCAAATTGGAGTCACTGGTAAGTGCTTCTCTCTGTTGTCAAAAGTTGATCTCAACAATGGGCATAATGCAAACTTTATAACGTGTGTCTCAGCCTATTGCACTGAAGTTGTTGACTTGTGTGTTTCTATCACTAGGCTACAAGTTTCTTGAGGATAGTAGTTTTGTCTTGTCTTATATTCTCACACATTGGGTCAGAGTAATCATTCAGTGAAGTTTATTTGAAAATGAACAAATGGCTTACCAGAATATTCAAGCAGAATTAAACAAATGAATTAGTGAGTGAATGAGCGACTGAATGAATGTAACTGGGATTTTGCAAATTGATTTATATACCAGGCCACAGTTTGACTGCAGACTAAAGGGCATTTTCACTTCAAAGATGATGTAATTCTGTCCTCAGAGTTCATTCTATACACTTATGTATGGAGAGAATTTCAAATAAAGAAGATAGAGATGTCTGTGGAAAGGTTGAAAGAATGAAGGATGAGAAGAAATAGCCATACAAAGGCTTTGTGGAAGCTGTGAATGGTGGGCTATGCCAAATGTAAAATTTGAGTTGGCAAAGAAATTTCGGGGACAAGTACCATAAGTGGATTGCATGGGATTAGAAAGGTTCAGGACGTATTTCTGTAAGGACCTCTGATTTCTAGAGCGAGACTTAGGGTGAGCCAGGTCTAGGGACATGTTTGCATCTGGGGAGATCACCCATGAGAGAGCTCCCAATAGGCCTTCGGTCCTTCAGCAGCTGTCTGCACTCAACACTCTGGGGCTACCCCTCGGACCTCAGAAGAGACTGAGGTCACAGGAAAACACCCCTTCTCACCCTCGCTTGCAGGCTAAGCAAGAATCCACACCCTTGCCTCCTCTATTTCCTTGTAGGACACGGCCCCCTTCGATGTGCACACCTACCCCTCTGCAGGCTACGCTGAAGTTGTAACACTGAGTCACGTGATTGCAGCCTTCTCGGTGATCCCACCTTCTTTTCTACACTCTCTTCCATCCCCCATCTCCCCTTTCCAACAGGACAGGGCGCTGAGCATAGCTGCAGAACCCCATCATCTGGTCCTCCCCAATCCGCTCGGGGTTCCATTGCCTGTGGTACTGCTTATTTTATGCTACTTTGCTCTATGGCTGTTGCGTCATTCCCAGCAGCCGAATCAAGTCTTCAGTGCATTCTTCAAACCACCTACCAGGCTAACTCCTCTTCTGCCTCAGCATCTGATCAGTGATTCTGACCAGGGCCACTCATATCATTTGTGGAGAGTCCCATTTAAGACTCAGGAAAATGTACCAGGGCAGGTCCTAAAATGCAATGCTTTTTCCTTCAATCTGTAGTCTCGAAATGTTTGATGCTTTTTTATATGCTATCTGATGACATTCTAAGTGAAAATATATTTTAATGCATTAACATGAATTTTACTGTTCATTTTTATAGTGTGAAATCACAATGTTACACAGAAGAGCATTAAACTTTCCTGTGGGGCCACAGAAACCACACACTCGTATTTCAGGGCTGGTCCCTGCATGAGTTCTTACCACAACAGGGAAACTCTGCACTCACTCACCTGATTTTATTTCACCTCTTGGTACATGCATTCTCCAGCACTCCCTTCTTTGGCTTGCAAAGGTGATTCGGTTAGGGTGCCACTTTGAGGAAGATGGTGTGGCACCTTCCCCAGGGCAGAGGTAGATATCAGTTCAGTTCTGTCGCTCAGTCATGTCCGAGTCTTTGCAATCTCATGGACTGCAGCACATCAGGCCTCCCTGTCCATCACCAACTCCCGGAGCTTGCTCAAACTCATGTCCATTGAGTCGGTGATGCCATCCAACCATCTCATCCTCTGTCGTCCCCTTCTCCTCCTGCCTTCAATCTTTCCCAGGATCAGGGTCTTTTCCAATGAGTCAGTTCTTCACATCAGGTGGCCAAAGTATTGGAGTTTCAGCTTCAGCATCAGTCCTTTAAATGAATATTCAGGACTGATCTCCTTTAGGATGGACTGGTTGGATCTCCTTGCAGTCCAAGGGACTCTCAAGAGTCTTCTCCAACACCACAGTTCAAAAGCATCAATTCTTCAGCGCTCAGCTTTCTTATAGTCCAAATCTTACATGACTACTGGAAAAACCATAGCTTTGAATAGATGAATCTTTGTTGGCAAAATAATGTCTCTGCTTTTTAATATGCTGTCTAGCATACAAAGAACTCTTATGATAAAAAAGTGCCAATGGAACCAAGCCAGCACCTGTAGACTGTAACTTGCCATTCAAATAGGCACATAGCACCACGCATGTGCAGGAACTGTTTTGACTTGTCTTGCATTTGCTCTAAGTATGAGTCCTCCAGTGGACTTGGCAGGTGGCCCTACTGGTAAAGAGCCTGCATGCCAATGAAGAAGATGTAAGAGACGGGGTTTGATCCCTGAGTCATGAAGATCCTCTGGAGGAGGGCACAGTAACCCACTCCAGTATTACTTGTTTGGGAATTCCCATGGACAGAGGAGTCAGGTGGGCTACAGTCCATGGGTCACAAAGAGCTGGACACGACTGAAGTGATTTAGCAGGCAAGCACAGATGAGTGCTCCATCAGCCACTGCTCACACAGACCAGGGTCATCAGAAGACGTTTCTCTCTGTCGCCTGAGAACAAGAGCATCCCTCCTCTCCCCACTGTTCTCAGGGCCCCAGCATCTCAGGAAACATATGTTCCCTTGACAGGAAGATTTCTTGACCCTCTTTAAAAGGTGGAAGGGAAATGTTTTGCGTTAGAGTTAAGTGGGAGTAGACCGCTGGAAAATCCATATCTATCTGAAAAAAATAAAATCACTCAAATTTCTTATTTCAAAACTTCTTTGTATCCTAATAGTGTGTTACAGGATCAACTTTTTGATTTATTCTACACAGCTTCAGTCTTATGTCTGATCAGTTCTCCATTTCACTCTGCTGGGCTATTCCCATTCAAGTTAACAGTTGCTTTGTTTTAGAATACTTGATTCATTGTACAAGGACAGAAAAGGATATGTTTTTTCTAACATTCTTTTGCATAAGTTTATTATTCTTTGCAGTCTTGAGCATTGAGATTTTGAACTTTCTTCTTGCTCATGTTTAGATTTTAATCAGTACCCTATGGACTTCAAACTGACAGTAAATATTTAGATATATGGGTTTTTTTTTTTTTAGTTGAGTATTTGTTTAGTTCAACCAGCTTACGATTCTTAATTATTAGGATAAATCTCCTGACCCAACACAAAGGTTTATATTAGCAACAAACAAACCAAAAACTCCTTCCTTTCTAGAGTTATTGACAAACTTTCTCCTAGAAAAATTTCACTGTGTCTGCCTTCTGCACTTCCTTTTGAAATCTAAAGTAATGCAAATATAAAACGTTATCACAGGAAGATGAGATGTTAAAAGAATATAATGAAATTAAAACACTAAAGGAGCAGATTTCACATAGTTTCCTTTAAGATGACCACACACAGCTAATTGTAAGAGAAGTACTTTATTTCTAAATTGGATGGTTTACATTTGTTGTTGTTTGACTTGCCAAGTCATGTCTGACTCTTTGCTACCCCATGGACTATAGCCCTCCAGGCTCCTCTGTCAGTGGGCTTTCCGAGGCAAGACTACTGGAGCGGGTTGTCATTTCCTTCTCCAGGATGGTTTACATAGTTTACTGTTCAACTTTAATTTTCACAGAACCAAAGGCCAAAGATTATTTTGCTGTCATACATTTATCACTTCCTTGAGAACACTTGTAACCCTTCACTTAATGAATACAAGGATTCCCTAAACTAGAAAGTGAGGAGTGGACCCGGTCACTGAAGGAGGGCTTCTCTCATCCATCACTAATGGATCTGAGACCTTGGGCAAAGCTTTTGATTACCTTGGGTTCCTAATCTGCCAAGGCAAGTGGGCTTTGATCTTTAGAGTCTCTTCCCAAAAGAGGAGACTCTAAGACTAATTATACTTTAACACTTTGGTATGATGGGACATATCAGCACCTATTCATAAAATGGCTGGGCAGAATTATCTCGAACCAGGTCTTTCCAAGTTGTTTCCCCAAGATACAGCCCCTTACTTGATTTGTGTAGACGGGTTTGAGTCACCACTGAAGACACACGGGTTTCTAAGTTATGTCTGGAGCTTTAGACACTGTCCACCTGCACGTTCTGTAGGGAGGTCAGACCTGGCCTCGAGGGGGTGCTACACGTGCGGCCGCCCAGACCCCACTGCGCCTCCCACAGATGTTCAGACGGGTGTCACCGCTGCCGTCTCCAAGCCTTAACATTTTTGCTTTTGAACTTGTGTTTTGTGTATGAACAGAGGAAGTGCATGCAATACGTGTGTGTCCTTCCTGACCCACTCCTCTGATTGCAAATGGCATTTGTATCTGGGTGTAAGAATTACTGTGGCCTCACTACGGGTGGGGGTTCAGAGAGCACCCCAGTAAGTACCAGGTCAGCCTGTGAAGTCTGAATGTGTAAGAAGAGCTGACAGCTCCCAGAAACCACACTTTTCTTCTGAGCCAGAACTTGTTTTGAAAACAAAAGGAAGGCAATGGTGAGGATTTCCCTGGAGGGTCCGGCGGTTAAGACTCCGCGCTTCCAACACAGGGAGTGTGGGTTTAACCCCCGATCAGGGAACTAAGCCCACATGTGACTCACTTTGGCTGGAAAAGTTTAAAAAATGAATAATAAATAAAGTATACAATCTAATGAGTTAAAAAAAAAAAAAAGAAGGCAATGGCATTTTATGAAAAAGAGCAGCCAAGGAAATCTGACATATTCCTCCCTACTAGTGCTGGTTTCCTGTGTTAACCAACCACTAAAACTGCAAATAATGACATAAGATAAAAAGAAAAGGGAATCCATAATTCTATTCCCTTTCTCCTGCACTCACTGGATGGAGAGAGTATGGTAGAAAGTGCATATAGTAAAAAGTGAATTAAATACAGTTGAGTTTATTTCGTGAAGCATTTCCTCTCTTCTGTAAGAACAAAGTACATTCTGTATGTAGGTACATGCTATGAAATATATAGAATGTGTAATTTTGATAATTCTTATTAAACAAGTTTTTACTTGCAATTAAAACAGACATTGTGTGACATAAAGATAAGTGGTAGAGTCTGTGTTAGTAATTTTACTTTTAATGTCTTTAAAAATAAGCAAAATGAACATCACAGCTATTCCAGAGAGGTCACTGAAGAAAGGACAAAAGTTTATGATTTAGGAATTTTCACAGATTTTTTTCCCAGCCTTTGGAACTATGGATTCCTCATTTCCACTTTGTACTGAGTTTACCAATTACGTAACCCCTCCTAGAGAAGTACTGACTGTTCCCTGGGAAACGAAATTATGACTCATACAAAGGTGACCACGTCTTCCATCCACACTCACTCTCTTTGTCGCCTAGCCAGCAGACATGTGGTCCATAAACTATTTGGCCCATGACATAGGTCCCTGATCTGGGTCCTGTCCAGAACCATTAGGCATGGGCCCAATATGCTCACGGGCATTAGGACAGGGCCCAGGTGCTGCGAGGCTGCAACTTTGGTCCAAAACACCTAGAGGGAGTACAGACGCTAGACAGAGGGTGGAGGTGGAGCCCACCTCCACGTTAGGTGGACCCTAGTGTAGGGCAGAACACCTGGAGTTAAGACGCCGTCTGCTTCGAGTTGGCTTGATTCTTGGGACCTTGGCCATCCATAAATTGAGATTAGATTATGAAGATCACTGTCACTTCTAAAATAGCCAGTTTTAGATTTCTCTGAGTGGCCAACACATGAACATTGGTTAAGTACCTCTTCACCCCCAAGCCACCCCAAACAAACAGACAATCTGGGTAAATGTATGTATACATCATGCAAATGGGACTGTCACCAAAGTTCCCTTATGTACCCCTAGAATCAGATTGCTCCCAAGACCCTCCCATGTAGAGTGTCTCCTTTCTCTTGGGAGAAATATCAACAATCTCAGATGTGCAGAAGATACTACCCTAATGGCAAAAAGTGAAGAGGAACTAAAGAGCCTCTTGATGAGGGTGAAAGAGGAGAGTGAAAAAGCTGGTTTAAAATTCAGCATTCAAAATATTAAGATCATGGCATCTGGCCCCATCACTTCAGGGCAAATGGATGGGGGGAAAAGCAAAAACAGTGGCAGATTTTATTTTCTTGGCCTCCAAAATCACTACGGACAGTGACTGCAGCCATGAAATTAAAAGACACTTTCTCCTTGTAAGAAAAGCTATGACCAACCTAGATTGTCTATTAAGAAGCAGTGACATCACTTTGCTGACAAAGGTCTATATAGTCAAAGCTATGATTTTCCCAGTAGTCATGTCTGGATGTGAGAGGTGAACCATAAGGAAGGCTGAGTGCTGAAGAATTGATGCTTTCAAATTGTAATGCTGGAGAAGACTTTTGACTTCAAAACTCTTGAAGTCCCTTGGACTGCAAGGATACCAAACCAGTCCGTCCTAAAGGAAATCAACCCTGAATATTCATTGGAAGGACTGGTGCTGAAGCTGAAGCTCCCATACTTTGGCCTCCTAATGGGAAGAGCCAACTCACTGAAAAAGACCTTGATGTAGGAAAGATTGAGGAGGCAGGAGGAGAAGGCAGTGACCGAGGATAAGACAGTTGGATGGCATCACCAACTCAACGGACATGAGTTTGAACAAACTCCTAGAGACAGTGAAGGAGAGGGAAGTCTGGCATGCTGCAGTCCATGGGATTACAGAGAGTGAACAATGAACAACTTGTCCATCGTTGCCTTTCTGGAATGTGGGGAGGCAGACAGAGATTATATCCAATTATTTTGTTTTACTCATTGCATATCTAAATAATTGTTGTCAATACTGTCTAAAAACTAACACACACAGACATGCACACACACATACACACATCACTCTTCAGACATAAATAACGCTGCAGTCATTCTGTGTCATGAGAGACACATACCACACAGAACTCTTCCATCTTCTTTCAAGAGGTCTAATCTTTTGGGAGGAGGGTGGATTTCTCTACAATCCTACAATGTTGAGAGACGCAGGAATCCTAATAGCACGTAAGTAGAAAATCTCTCAGAGCCAGAACGGCCCTTAGCCTTGACCCTGGGGGGCTCCTGACAGTTACCTTTGACCTGTTTTCATTCTCAGTCCCCAGAGTGCACTTGCTACCTTGAAAACAGAGATCAATATTTTTGCTTCACGCAAGTTTCCATTTGGTGGTTTTAGGCACACCCGCAAATTAATAGATAAATTTGTTAAAAACTCAAGGAAAAAATAATTAGTTTGTTGATGTAAATTGTTCCTCAGCTGGAAGTCCAGACAAAAGAATCACACAGTTTTAATTGTTGACAGTTGCATTTCCTTAAATCAATTATTTCCACGTGCTTTCTACAAAAGCAGCTTACTGTGACTATTGGTTTGTTAGAACACCAGTTAATTGTTTTCTATGTTATTACTGATCATACTGGCTTTGCTCTCTTCTAAAACATTGTACAATCTTCTGAAATAGGAACATTAACTGACCTCCAATTGAACAGAAACCTTCCTCCGCATTCCATCTCCTTAACTGAAAAGTGCATTTTGAATGCAGTAAAAGAAATGAGACAAGCACTGCCTCCTATTCATTTAGCTGAACATAAAATGGATAACACTCGATTGGAGGTCATTCTTGTGTCTGTCATTCTCATGGGAAGTGCTGAGAAAACAAAGAGGAAGAAACTCTGATATGAAAATCAACAAGGGAGAGTGCGGCCATTTAGCGACTGCTTATAAAATACCCTAAGGTCATTTTATCCATTCTACCTGCAGATTCATGGGGGAAAGCCAAGCGGGGGAAAAGGATGAGTCCTCATCTCTCCTCATTCCTGTCTAGTTTTGAAAATACTGATGCTGTCTGCTTTTGAAATAACTTAATGATTCAGTAATTGTTTTCATAAATCAAGTAAATAATTTCCTGCATTTTAGGTCTTTTGGCATCATAACAAATCTTTCCCAGTAACAGTTTATGAACTAAAGTATCCTTGTATTATCGCTCCTTATTATGGCAGTCCAATAAGGACTTACATATATGCAATTCTGTTTCTGTGAGTAAGAGCAAAGGCAGTGGATATTAAAAACTGGTTTCTCACTCCTTGAGGAATGCTGTGATCCTCTCTTAATCCTTTATTATCTGTAGATTTTTTGGTCACTTAACAACAAACCGATAACAGACGCTAGTTGAGAAACTGCTCCACCTTTTTAGAGTACACTTCGCCCAGAGAATGAATTGTACATGAGGGGAACATCAACACACTTGGAAATACGACAAATTAAATTAGTTCAGACTATGAAAATCTTCCAGGGCCGTCAAGAGTGTGATGGGTCCTGAGGAAGAAAATGATCCTGGATTTGTCCTGATAGGCGACAAGGCAGCCCAGCGCCAGAGGCCTCTGTGCCCGCGGCACCACGACGCCGGGTCTGCGGTTGCTAGGGCAAGTCTCAGGGCATCTGCTCCTCTCTTCCATTCAGCGTATTTGAGCGCTCCAGTTTCTGTTGAGAATCCATATAGCCACCTAACGGAATGTGTGAAGTCTTTCTTTTGAAACTTCTGACTTTCATATTTTAAGAAAGTGAAAGTGTTAGTCGCTCTGTCGTGTCCGACTCTCTATGACACCATGTACTGTAGCCGCCAGGCTCCTTGGTCATGGGATTCTCCAGGCAAGAATACTGGAGTGGGTTACCTACCCCTTTTCCAGGGGATCTTTCAGACCCAGGGATCGAACCTGGGTCTCCCGCGTTGCAGACGGATCCTTTACCATCTGAGCCACCAGTAAGGCAATTTACAAATGTGAATTTTCTGGTGTTTTACTTTATGCCTTAATAAGAGAAACATTTCCATGTAGAAAAAATAAACTTTGCTGTCTGGACTCTCTCGAAAGACTCATGACATTAAGCAATGTGAAATACAACATAGCTTGTTTTGAAAAAAGATCTTTTAAAAGTTTTACAGCTTTTGCTTCTCATGTAATACATATTTCCCTCTCTTCCTAGAACTAACTCTATTTTGAAATTTCTATATATTCTTCATGTGCATATTTTCAAGCTTTAATTAAGTATATGTTTAGTTATCAACAGTATATAGTGTTATTCTGCATACTTAAATATTTACTGTGATTCATGTGTTTAAGGTATTAGCAATCAGGAAATTAACATGCTTATTGAAATTATAAAAAATGTTGGAGAATTTATAATTTCTTAGTTGTGTTTCTTGGATATAGTCATTAGCTATTTTTCCAAAGACTTCAATCTATTGACATCTATAATTTTTAAATGAAATTATGTGGCTTTATTTTTATTTTTATTTCTTTTGCCATTGAGATTTACTTTTATTTATTTATTTATTTATTTTAATTTTCTTTACTTTATTGTGTTGGTTTTGCCATACATTGACACGAAACCACCATGGGTTTACATATGCTCCCCCTCCAGAACCCCCCTCCCTCCTCCCTCCTGATTCCCTCCCCCTGGGACATCTCGGTGCACCAGCCCTGAGCATCAATCCTGGGCTGGCGATTGATTTCACATATGATAATTAACATGTTTCAATGCCATTCTCCCATATCATCCCACCCTTGCCCTCTTCCACAGAGTCCATGAGTCTGTTCTATACATCTGCATTCCTTTTGCTGTCTCGCATGCAGGGTTCTCGTTACCATCTTTCTAAATTCCATATATATGCTTTAGTATACTGTATTGTTTTTCCTTCTGGCTTACTTCACTCTGGATAATGGGCTCCAGTTCCGTCCACCTGAGTAGAACTGATTCAAATGATTTTTTTTTTAATGCTGAGTAATATTCCATTGTGTATATGTACCACAGCTTTCTTATCCATTCGTCAGTTGATAGGCATCTAGGTTGCTTCCATGTCCTGGCTATTGTAAACAATGCAGCGATGAACACTGGGGTACACGTGGCTCTTTCAATTCTGGTTTCCTTGGTGTGTATGCCCAGCAGTGGGATTGCTGGGTCATATGGCAGGTCTATTTGCAGTTTTCTAAGGAATCTCCACACTGTTTTCCATAGTGGCTGTACTAGTTTGCATTCCCACCAACAGTGTAAGAGGGTTCCCTTTTCTCCACATCCTCTCCAGCATTTATTGCTTGTAGATATTTGGATGGCAGCCATTCTGACTGGTGTAAAGTGGTACCTCATTGTGGTTTTGATTTGCATTTCTCTGATAATGAGTGATGTTGAGCATCTTTTCATGTGTTTGTTAGCCATTTTTATGTCTTCTTTGGAGAAATGTCTGTTAAGTTCTTTGGCCCACTTTTTAATTGGGTCGTTTATTTTTCTAGAATGGAGCTGCAGGAGTTGCTTGTATATTTTTGAGATTAATGTGGCTTTAGATATATGCTTTTAAGTATGGGAGACATTGGGGCTTGCCTGGTAGTTCAGGGGTTAAGAATCCACCTTCCACTGCAGCAGACACAGAAAATGTAGGCTAGATCCCTGAGTCAGAAAAATCCCCTGGAAAAGGAAATGGAAACCCACTCCAGTATTCCATCCTGGAGAATCCCATGGCCAGAGGAGCCTGGTGGGGTACAGTCCACAGGGTCACGAAGAATTGGACACGACTGGTGAATGAGCACACTCACACACACACACAGATGGGAGATAGTGGCCAGACGTGGCTGTTGAGCCCCTGAAAAGTGGCTCATCCAAAGTGAGATGTGCTGTCAGTGTAAATGACCCCAGATTGTAAAAATTTAGTATAAAGACATTACATAAAATATGTCAGTAAGGTTTATTGATTACATGTTGAGATAAAAATATTTTGACATATTGGGTTAAATAAAATTCATTACTGACATTAATTTTACTATTTTTTGCTTTCTTAATGCAGCTAATAAAAATCCAAAATTCCATCTGTGCCTCACATTTCAGTTGAGGACTGATTCTTAAGACTTTCCTAGGAACTTAAGCCCTTTCTCCTCTTCTGCTTGCCTTCCTCCCAGTGGACTGCATGCTTTCTCTTCATCCAGGTGCACGTCTCCTGTGCAGATAACTGTTTGTCACTGTGCCATGAATGCAGGTATTTCGTGATGCTGCTGGAGTTCCTGAGGCTGGACATTCTCCCGCCATCACTCCATGCCAGGTAAATGGTCCTCATCTGTGGCTTCCCAGATGATGCTAGTGGTAAAGGACCTGCCCGCCAACACAGGAGACACAGGTTCAATCCCTGAGTCAGGAGCATCCCCTGGAGAAGGGCATGACACCCCACTCCAGTATTCTTGCCTGGAGAATCCCATGGACATAGGAGCCTGGCGGGCTGCAGTCCGTGAGGTCCCAAGGAGTCAGACAGGACTGACGGGAGGGAGCATGCACGCACGTGGCTGGCAGCGTGACCAGGGTGAGTGAGACTGTCTGTGAAATCACTGCGGTTGCATGTATTAAAGTGGGTGTGCTCAGGGAGTTCACAGGCTCTCATTCCACTGATATTTCATTTCACAATTATTGCCATATGCAGTTTTAATTAAAAGTCTCCTGCACTGGGATGCAGGCCTCTAATCACAAGAGATTGCCTGAACGGGGACAAAAGAAAGTTCCAGTGACTAATGGACTACGCATGACTCAAGTAAGGAAAGGAGTCCTGTACCTCTGTGGACTGCGTTCGCAGATAACCGTCTTGATAGGTGTTCTCATCAAGAGACATCCTCTTGACTGCAACTGCTTCGAGTCTGGGTAGCACCTTGGAGAAAAAGCTGAACTCCGTGTATAAACATCCTTCTTCAATGTTAAACCCATTCAGCCTTTAGTTTTGACTAATTGATATGCTGTTTCAAATACACATTTTTCAAATTAGCTCTATTGTAAATAATGCGTAGCCTAGGTCCAATTCGGTTCTCTCATTTAACATTCATTGATTCTTGAGGATTTTCTTTGAAGTTTTATGCTCACTTAATAACCTTTGGGGAGTTTTCTTCAGTATTATGTGTGTTCATTCCCTGAAAGCAATATGCTTTGTAAAATGAGTTAAAATTTTAAAATTCAACCAATCTAATAAATGCAAAACTATATATACTATTTATGTGGAGAAAAGATTAGCACCCGTACCTTTTGTCTTTAGTAGTATTTTAGCATTGAACAGAAACTTTAAAAAAGATAAAAGAGTGGCTAAACACACAATTTTTTTTTATTATAATGAATATGTGATTGCTGATATCCTCATGTAGAATTGATGCTGTTCTCTTTTTGTGGCCCAAAGGGGTTTTTCTGGCTCAGATGGTAAAGAATCTGCCTGCCTGCCATGCAGGAGACCCAGGTTCTATTCCCGGGTTGAGAAGATTCCTTGGAGAAGGGCATGGCTACTCATTGCAGTATTCTAGACTGTAGAATTTCATGGACAGAGGAGCCCTGTGGGCTACAGTCAAAAGAGTCTCAAAGAGTCAGACACGATTGAGCATCCGACACGTTTTTTTTCATCACAAAAGTTCCAGATTTTCCAAGTTTGGATCTTAAGATTTTCTCTTCTGACTCAGATGGAAGACTTGCAGTAGACCACAATTTTCATTGACAAGTAAAAAAATCAATTAAAACATAAAATCCTCCCCCTAAGATATTTTAGTTTCTGCATCAACCAGGGCCCAACAGGTTACTACCAGGAAGTAAGCCAGCATTTTAGAGCAGAGGTTTCCTTGAGGTATTTGCCAACTGTAGTGTTGGGGATGTTTCTGAGAACCCAAACTGCTGTGGCAGAAGGTGGTAAATAGGAAACAAAGAAATCAACAGCAACTGACAATTTTATGATGTTTGAAAGAAAACTAATTAATCAAAATGCAAGGTTTCAGGATCCCACTATGACTAAAGGGAAAGATTGAAGGCAGGAGAGGGGGACGACAGAGGATGAGATGGTTGGATGGTATCACTGACGCAAAGGCTATGAGTTTGAGCAAGCTCCAGGAGCTGGTAATGGGCAGGGAGGCCCGGCATGCTGCAGTCCATGGGGTCGCAAAGAGTCAGACACCACTGAGAGACTGAACTGAACAGATGACTGAAGGATCAGAGAGCCTGACACTTAACCTGTGCACCCCTGGAACAAAGCCACATCTTGTCGGGGCTACGAATTTTAGGACAGCGTCTCTGAAACCTGGAATAGTTTTGTGCTTTCCAGGAAAAAAAGATTAGCCATCAAGACTCATCAGAGAGGAAAATCTGAGGCAAGAATCATAACTGCAGATTGCAATGGGATCAATCCATCAAAGAAACGTGGATTTAAAATTTCTATGCTCCTCAAATATAGTTTCAAAATATGCAGGGCAAAAATTGATAGAGCGAAGAGTTAAGAGAGACCCAGCCACGATTAAAATAGAAATCATATTATTTTCAAAGCAGGTTATACGCCTGACAAAGGATCAGTATAGATGTAGAAGTTCTGCTCAAAATAGTAAACAAACTACGGATTAACATATATGTGATGCTGTCTTCAAATGACAAAAATTTCTGAGAAAGCACATTTATCAAAACTGACCTATTATTGGGTGATAAAGCATGGTCACATACTTCAGAGTATTGAATTCATTCAGAATATGTTCTCCAACCACATTGGAATTAAGCTATAAGGCAATAGTATAAAATAAGAAAATTCAAAATCCTGAAATTAGACAAGAAATTGCTAAATGACAGGCAAAATAATGAAAATTTGTAAATATTTTGAGAGGAATGCTAAAAGAAAATAAGACATGTAATAATTAGTAGGATGCAGATAAGTGGTACTTAAAAGAAATTTCTGTATCCTTAAAACATGTATCAAAAGGAAATCTGAATATTTATAGGTATCCATCTTCAAAAATTAGCGAAAGAACAGCAAATTAAGCCTAAATAAGAGGGAGGAAAATAAAAATTTAAGACCAATAATTAACAAAATGGAAATATTACCACAATAGAGAAAGTAAAGCAAAAGATCAAAACAATGTGCTAGCCTTTACTTTTAAAAAAACTAATAAATTTATAATTTACCAGTGTTAGGAATAAAACATGGTATCACACTATAAATACTTCAGATTTTAAAAAATGCTAAGAGGATGCAATAACCAAAGCTTATGTCAGTAATAAAGTTTATGTCAGATGGCATCACTGACTCAAAGGCCATAAGTTTGAGCAAGCTCCGGGAATTGGTGATGGACAGGGAAGCCTGGCGTGCTGCAGTCCATGGGGTTGCAAAGAGTCAGGCACAGCTGAGCGTCTGAACTGATGTCCGTAAACTTTAAATGAATAAATTCCTGGGAGATACAAATTATCAAGGCTAAAAAGGAAACAAATAAAAATTTAATTTCAGTAATTCCGTTACTACTATGTTCAATTAAGTTGAACATGTGATTTAAAGTCTCACAGAAAGAAATCTTCAGGCCTAATTGTGTTTATTAATAAAATTGCCCTGGAGATTGTAGACATTGGAATAGGTAAGAAAAGAGAAACTCATAAAAATGGAACAATGATATAATTCTAAATTATTAGAATTTTTAAGAAATGAATTCACGTGTTGATATACAGCAGAAACAAATGCAACATTATAAAGCATTCACCAACTGATTAAAAATTAATAAATTTAAATTAAAAAATTAACTCAGTAAATTTGCTGGATAGGATGTCACTATAAACATTCATTTTAGCATATGCACCAGCAACACTGAAAGTTTTTAAATGATACTATTTAAAATGTCATTCAGAAAATCAAATTATGATTATATCTAATGAAAGGCATGCAAGAGCTCTACAGTGAAGGTTAAAAATATGATTGTGAGAAATTAAGAAGGAATTAAGAAATGAAGGACTCGGCCACATTCATGTGTTTACAGATTCAATATTATTGTCAACTCCATAAATAGGTCTGCAGATTCTAGCTTTCTCTTAAAAGAGTATGCTGCTCAGATGGAAGTCAATCCCACCTTCACCTATAGGAATCCGAGGGAGGCTCAACATTCTCTTCAGAAAACCAGCTTGCCTCTGCTGAAACGTCTGTGCAAGTACTAGCGATCTGCGTCATGACACACACAAGAAGGAGCCACAGCAGAGCTGCGACTCTCTGAACCTGGTTCCTATTGCCTCCTGATTGGGGTGCTCTTATGCTTGCCCCTTCACTTTGATAGGGCTTCCCTGGTGACTCAGTGGTAAAGTATCCGCCTGCATTGCAGGAGCTGAGGGTTCCATCCCTGGGTCAGGAAGATCCCCCGGAGGAGAAAAGGGCAACCCACTCCAGTATTCTTGCCTGGAGAATCCCGCGGACAGAAGAGCCTGGTGAGCATGGTCCATGGGGTCATAAAGAGCCGGACATGACCTAGTGACTAAACCACCATCACCACTCACCTGGAGACACTCAAAGGTAAGATCCTTTTTATGTCCACATTGGTTTGTGGCACAGTATATGTTCTTTTAAGTGATAATAATGGCTAACACTTACTATGGTACTTATGATGTATCAGGCACTATTCTAAGTACCTGTAACATGTCAACTCATTTAGCTCTTCTGCAAACCTGTGAGGAAGGCAAGGATACTGTTTGCCCCTTCATAGAGAAGGAAACTGAAGCAAGGACAGACACACCCACTAGTTAGTTATCTGGGCATCTCGGCACTGCGTCCTGTATTCCTAACCACTATGTCCTCTTCTCCTTCTTGATGGGAATTTTTAGCATCCTTTACTTTAAATGAAAACACAGCAAAACAAAAGCCACTTTTATATTCAAAGATTTTTGTCTTAGCATATTGGCTTAAAGGAATTTGCTCGATGCTACAGGTCTCATAAGCTGAATGAAGACTCATAGCCTCTTACATCTCATGATTATGAAAACCATGTCTTTAATGGAGGCAGAAGCTTAACTTTTAATTTGTTAAGGAGGATAGACAAGCATGAAATCAACCCAAGTTGAATGAGATTATTCAGACTTAAGTAAAAGAGACAAAGGCACAGCCTTTCATCGTGACATTTGAAACTAGACTTTGCTCTGGCAGAAGAGTGTTCAGCTGGATATGGCCAGAACCTCGCTTGTGATGAAGTTACATTGGGTGCACAGGGTTAAAATTTAACCCCTAAATTCTGTCGTTTTACATCTTTTCAGACGGAGGAATGCTACAAAAATATTTTGGTTAATAATTACAGTGATTTAAAAAAATTACTTTTAGAAAATTTCAAATTGGATCTGGAAAGAATTTGACATTATCTATGCTATATTTTGTTTCTTCTGCGTGCTAAAGAAGAGGAAGGGAAATCTGGATGTGACATCGGACACACAGGAAGAAGGGGAGTCATTGCAACAGAGTGCGGCAGAGCTAGTGTGCGGTCTGAAGGCCAAAGGGACATTTTCAAGTTTCTTAAAATTGAAACAATTATTTTCCATTCATTGGCTATCCATTAAATGTTAAAAAGAGGGTTCATTAGACTATTTAAGTTTTATCATTTTTATTTTCCTGTCTCAAAAAAGAAAAAAGAAAGGGGAAAGTAAAGATTTTGTAGACGTTTAGAAGCAGTGTAAAAATTGGTACTTCACTATTTTGGTGTGAGAGTGAAATTGCAAATCTTATCTTTGCCCAAATTTCATTTCATTTCATGTCATCATGAAATTAGTAAAGAGAATCCTTCTATCTCTTGGCATGGGATTATATTATACACACAGTAGCGATAACTTTAATAACACTATTGAGAGCAGTGAGGTTATTAAGGGCTTTGTGAATGCTGGTTAAGAGTTTTACAGGGCCATTTATTTAATTCTTCCCCAAGCTGGATCAGGTAAATAGTATTATGGAGTGTGAAGATGGTAAATAACTCAGCCAGGAAGTGAGCTGTTTAGATAAAGATCAGAAGTAGGGGATCTAGCTTGTATCGATAATCGTAACAGACAGAGTAGCTTGATTGGATACCTTTTATCTGAAATATTCCATGGCGAGTAAAGCTATGATTTTGGTAGGTGGATGATTTGAAGGCAGCCTGTAAAAGCCTTCATCCCAGGTAGAAGCACACACTGACATACCATGTTCAAGCTTCACAGAAGGCTTCAGATAAGAAAAGTAATTTTATTTTAAGTCGAAGCTATTCTTTGACAGAAGAGCAGAAAGTGTATTAAAGTGTTTGAAAACCAACTGCTCTTATTTGAGATTGGTATTTAAGGATACTTCGAAAAATGCCTCTGAATTTTATTTTAAGTCTCAGTAATGATTGAGAATTAGTCATAAGAATCCAATTTAAAAGACACAGAATTAATTTTCTTTAGATTCACAAACTCAAGTGAAAATCTGAGAATAGTTGGCGCTGGTCTGTGCCGTCAAGGATCAGAATTTGTCATCTGGTGGTGGCTTGGAAGACATGTAGGCGCATGACACTAGAATGAGAAAATAATTACCCCAGTGTTTTCCTAAGGCACCACGTGTAAATCCACAGATACAAGCAGAGTAAGCAAAACTTGGTTTGACGGGAGACGGTCAGGAAAAGGATCGCCAGCAGCAATGACCCTGCCTCAGGGAGATGTGTAAGGAGGAAGAGGTAATAATGCCTGGGGTATTTTGCACAGTTCCTGGCCCGCTTTGTTTTAATCCTCTAAGGGGGTTATTTATATTAGTCTACTCTGACACAAAACAATAAAACAAGAAGCCATGGCAGGAAAAGTAGGCATGCCCTGAAGACAAAGTGGTTCCTGTAGGCCTGTCTAGTGGTGAGTAGCGGGTGAAGTGAAGGGGAGGAGCAAGTTGGCCTTGAGGTCTGTGCTGAGAGCCTGGGGGAAAACAGTGCCTCTTCTCTCATTACACTTGCATTTCATGTCAAGTCTTTCAACCAAGTCTTGAGTCTTTCCTATTGTAGATATGAGTTAATTAAGTGGGGCAGGGCGGGGGGTGGGGAGGGGGCTACAATTTCTTTTCTCTTGGAAGCATTGCCAGATTAACTTTAGACCCTATTTCAGTGATCTCCAAATTTTATCATTTTTATCTCTTAGTCTCTCCAAAATTTCTAACACATTTTGTTGCTCCTCTTAACACACTATTCTGTAAAAATATCTATCAATATAGTAACATTAAACATAAGTAAATCTGAAAACAAAGTAAGGTAAGTGAATTTTTCTTCATCTCCAAAGGTGAAATGTCAAGATAGGTGCTCAAAAGAGCTGGTTATCTTTACACCAATAACCTTAATTGATAAGAATTTCACAAAGCAGCTTCCATTTGGAAATCTCTTAACTCTGCGCTCTTAAGTGGTCCAGTACTACCCATGGCACCCTTAAATTCAGGGATTTTACACAGGCTGTTCTTAGCTGCTAAGTTCTTCAGAGAGCGAGCACTTAATGAAAGTGAAAATGAAACATTTCTATTTTGCACCCACATTCTAAGAATAATTTTAAGACAATATGAATAAAAACTCAAACCTAGTTTAACTGATTTTTTTCAACATCTCTAAAATCATAAATGAATACTTTCATTGAATTTATCATATTCAATGTTAAATCATATTTCTAAAGGATCATAAAACATTAAAAAAAGAAACATTTAAAAGTAACTTGTTTCAAGGACATATGGTATGAACTTAAAACTTACTGTATTGAGGAAAAATGAAGTTATAGCAGATAAAATGTAACATTAAATGTCATGATATAATTGAACAACAGTTTATGTGTATTTGATATGATTTATTACTTATTTCACAGCAAAAGTTGTACAAAATTACAATATGCTTAATTGGTGAAAATTCTAGCATGGATAATGGACTTGTGGAAGCTTTTTGAATATTTAAGATTTGTTTGTTTAAAACTGATTTATGAGACTATATTTAAATGGGGATGTCCTTTTCTGATGTGTATTTTATCACTTTATTTTCCACAGTTAGTTTTTTAGTAATGTATTTTGATCTAGATTTGCTGCTTGGAAATTGCTTCTAAAAAATGAGATTTCATCCTACTCCTTCTAAGTTTTGCAAAATATCACCAAGGTGATATCCTCACGGATCCCATAGGGAATAGTAACATTTTGATCTTCTTTGCTTTAATTATCACTTGAAAGCTGATGAAATAAAAACTCACATGTTAAGGCAAGACAAGGCATACGATTTTTCTCTGCCCGTTTGGGCCTCCACCCTCCCCTCTAGTTTGTCTGCATTTTGCATTAACCAGACCTCCCCGATGCTCAGCCACAGAGATCGGTTTTTCTCCTTCTGCGTCAGCCATATAACTCCTTAGATGATAGCATTTCTTTCTCAATCCTGTAAGGGGTCGTCCACCACTAGCCTTGAACCTGCAGACATCTTTGGTGAACTTTATGTCCAGTGCCAAGGCATGGCTTCCTTCAAAGACAGAGATTGATGCAGAGCAGAGGGCTCAGACAACTCGGGGAGAGACTGAGCCCTACCTATTGGAACTTCTTAGCTTAACTACTTACTTTTGATCGTATTAGCGATACTAGCTGTATTACTTGAATTCTTCATGCTTTGCAGTGTAATCGTCCTTGCGTTACCAAATATGTGACTGATCCTCCAGTAAAATGAATGATGATTAGGCAAGCTGAAATGATTGATCAAATATATAGTCCTATAAGGTCAATGATTATAATAGTGTAACTCTAGCTGCAGGAAGAAGCAGCAAGAGGGAACCATTTCCTGGACCTAGCAGACAAGTATGCCATGCCAATTTCCTTTCTCTGTCCTCATGGGGGTGGCTCTGAGAGATAACCGGATGTCTCCTTTCTCCAGAAAGAATTTACACTCAATGTCTATCCGGATGCCAGGACCATTGGAAGCCTTCCACTTTCCTGCAGCGTCTTCTGGTTTATTGTGGGGAATTCCAATATGGTCATTTATGAAAGCTTGTTCATTAAACAATGAACCTTCAACAAGGAAGTCAACCACCACTTTATTCAATGGCATCTCTGCTTTTGTGCTTTCAATTTTTTTTTAAAATAACTTTTTGCCTGGTTCCTGGAATTTATCTTCAATAGATTATCTTGGAAGGGTGTATTTGTTGAATATTTCTGACCTCATGCATTTCCGGGAAAAAAGCTTTTTGTTGCCTTTTCACTTGGGTAACAGCAGAAATAAAAACATTCCTACATCATGAACTTTTTCTGAGAAACCTCTGTCTGGCAAGTCTGAAGATCTTTTCTTGCATTTCATCTTGTAAAAATGTCTTTTCCTTTTCCATTTGGAGAGAAGCTTGTTTGTTTTTTCCTGGGTGTTTGTAATACTTTTTTTTCCTTCATACTTGTAAACCATAAAATGTGCCAGAAAAGGAAGACACACACACAGCTTTCTTCTCAATCCAGATAAAGATCAAAACTTATCTCCATTCCTCTCGCCTTTTCGCATGTCTGAAGCATTTTCTTTGGTAATTTATGTGATTTCTGCTCTTTCCCAATTGCCCTGAATTCCTGAGGAACGCCTCTTATCCTTAAGTGGGATCTCGCTTCTCTTTCTTCCTCAACTGTGAGAGGGCTTTACAAATCCTCTCATAGCCTCAGCTGGGTTCTCCAAAGTCTGTTTTGCTCCCAGCTGCTGTTTATTTGGACTATAAATCACATTTTACTTTCTCATCATACCCATTTTCCTCTTTAACTTGGACGTCGCTTCCTACTGTTTTTATATCTGGTTAGTCCTTGAGTAAAAATAGATGAAGTCTTAGTTTTCAGTCACATTGTACCCATTTGAGTCCCTGCCAAAAGCAGATCCTCAGACAAGGACTAGTGTACAGGAAGTAGCCTAGGGAGGTGATGGCTACCTGCTAGGGGCCTGGGGAGGTGAGGTGAGGAGGGCAGGCAGTCTTGTGGGCAGCCACACCTAAGCTCACGTGAGGGGTGAGGGAGCTGGTCGGTCATCTAGAGGATGGCCCCCAAGAGTGGTTAGTGCTCTGGAGCTTAGGTCTGTCTCAGGGGTGGACATAGTGTTTTCAGCATCAGACGGAGGCTGGGGCAGAAAGATGCCTTTGCTTCTCAGTGTGCACAGAGAAGGCGAGGCGGGAGGTGGTGGGAGGATGACCTCCTGCCCCCATCTTAAGAAGACAACCTCTCCAGCTGGGTCATAACAGATTCCCTGGAAAGGCCTTCCCTTCAATTCCATCTGTTGTGAAATTTAAAAGTGTAATGAAATGTGGTTATAACTATTTTATAAGCTCTGGAAATATGAGGTTCATCACTGCTGTTGTGACTGACTCTTTTCTTTTTATTCAGTACTCTACTGTAAATGTGGCTTCCTTGGTGGCTCAGTGGTAAAGAACCTGCCTGCAATGCAGGAGACGGAGGAGATGTGGTTTTGATCCATGGGTTGAGAAGATCCCCTGGAGGAGGAAATGGCAATTCACTCCACTATTCTTGCCTGGGCAATCCCATGGACAGAGGAGCCTGGTGGGCTGCAGTCCATGGGTTGCAAAGAGTCAGACACGACTGAGCACTTACTATAAATGGGTACATTCTACTTTTAAAAAGCATCGCACGTGAAAATAAAGAAAAGTATACACATCAATGGATGTCCGTAAATGAAACACACCTGGAGAACTACCATCCAGATAAGGAAACCATGAACTTCATTCCAGAAACATCCCTGTGCTCCCGTCCAGTCTCTGCTGGCCCTCCCACCCTTCTTACGCCCATCAGCATAGAGTAAAGGGCTTGACTCATTGCTTTACACAGATGGTTACGCTGCGTGTACTCTTTAGTCTCTGGCTTCTTTCAGTGATGTTATGTTTTATTCATAGAGTTGCATGTAGTTGAATCTTGTTTATTTCCAGCCCTGCATAATGTTCCAATAAGTGTATGTAGCACAATTTCTCTACCTAGTCTCTGACTGATGACTATCTGGATAGCTGCCAGTTTTGATCTATCATGAGAAATATTGTTGTGGAAATTCTAATTCATGACTGTTGGTGAGTGTGTATGCAGGAATTTCTGTTGGGTATAAAGGCCTAGGAGTGCAGCCCCTGGGTTAGAGTGTAGCTGTAAACTTAGTTTACCTAAAACGGCTAGGCTTTTCCAACGCAGTTGTGTCTCTTGAGCCTCACAGGAGCAGTATATGAGAGTCCCGGTTGCTCCATGTCTTTGCCAACATGGGTACTTACATCTATTTATTCTAGCCATTCTGTTGGTTATGCAGCCTATAGCATTTTGGCCTTAATTTGCATTTCCATGATGAATTATGATGAAAGAAAATCCACATATTAAGGCAAGACAAGAAAAATGTAACAACAAAATTTTTCTCCTCCCTCCCCTCAAATGTGCATTATGCGTTAACCAGACCTCCCCATTGCAGAAAAACCTGCTCAAACATAAGGACCAATTTTTATCTTTCTGGCATCAACTATATGACTCCATAGAATCCTCCTTTCTCAATCCTATATGGGGTCACGATCACCCACCAATCGCCCTGTACCTACAGACATTTTTGGAGGACTTGAATGTCAAATGCCAATACATCACTTCCTTTAAAGGTAGTGAAGAAGAAATGGAATTGAACTTAGGGTCTGTTGGTGGTACTTTGAATATTCTGAAAAAGTGGAAATAATTCAGTTTTGAGGAATGTTGCTATTTTTATCTCCTGAGGATCTGTGACGAGGTAATAACTGACAGGAACGAATTGGGGCAGAGGAAAGCATCCGTTTGTCTGTCTGCACATTCATTTTGGGATGACGACTGGCACGGCCTGGAGGACAAGTATACCCTGTCCTCAGGCTGCGTCCACTTCTCACTGTCTGACAACGAGGTGCCCTTCTTCATCCAGCTGGTGGGGAGCGGTGACCAAAAGTGCCCGTGCTCTGATCGGATTTTAGCAGAGGTGTTCCCACCTGGATTACAGCAGGAAAGTGAAGAACAGAACAGCATGTCCTGTGCTTGCTACGAGGGGAAAAGAAAGATCTGAGTAAAATGGACAAATCTGAGTCGATTTCCCACCGTGTATCGCTTGAGGCATTCTAAGGGGCCCTAACATCTCTTACAGACCGCTGAATTCCCCAGAATGGTCGTCGACTTAATGACCCTGGGGACGGCGCTGTTCTATCTGCCTTTCTGACTAAAAACCACCCAGGTAGAAATTATGACATGTAGAACATGGTGCTCATTAAGAGTGTACACAATTCTAGAGTCAACTTAGATGATTTTAAGGTGATATTTTAATAAATTGATTTACGTTTATTAAAAAAAGCCCTACATCCATAAGATTCTTACTCTACAGCCTGTGCACTGTTGCTTAGGTTTAATTAGATATGACGTTTATGATCAGTTGGCAAATAGAGTGAGCATTTGGTAAAGCAGGAAGGTTAAGCTATTGGAAATATGGTCATTATTTTTTATAGAAATCTGTAGCTTTTCAGTGAGCTCTCTCTGGCTGTCTCTGTCTGTCTGTCTGTGGCATGCATGCTGGATGTTTTCAGCTAACTTGGGAAAATGTGAAAGGGTTCTCAGAGAGCAAAAGACAATCTTTGTGTTTCCAGACTGAAGTAAAGAACAGACGCCAGGCGCTGAATGCGAGCACAGGGCTGAACGGAAGAGGAAGCCTTTAAATCTTATTTTTAAATGAGGCACAACACAGAATGGGGCGCTTGTTTTAAGAAAATCAGAGCCTGCAGTGGCAGCGGCAAGCCTGCAGAATCAGGGCGCCTCAGAGAACTCGGTGACTGGGGAGGGTCTGAAGGAGGACCTTCAGCCTGTTTGGTAACCAGCGGTACCCAGGCTCGCCTGAGAAGGAGGATCTGCGGCCAGATGTGATTTTAGAAAACCTCACCTCAAGGGCTAATCTGCCTTGGGTGGATTTGTGGAATACTGCTAAGACATGAAAATACCCAGATGGTCCTTTTCTTAAGAAATGTTGTAGACCTTCCTTCCTCTTTCCCTTTGACATAGAAGAAAGGCAGTCTCAAAAGCTGGCCTTGTACATGTCCAAGCCATCTCTCCAGGGGAAGCCTGGGGTACCTGGTAGGTGGGCGTGGCTGCCAGGTGTCCCCCAAAGCTCACTGAGTTGGGAGTGGGGCTTTCTGCTCTTTTTAACTCAAAAGAGGGGCTTCCCTGGTGGCTCAGCTGTAAAGAATCTGCCTGCAGTGCAGGAGACCCGGGTTCCATCCCTCGGTCAGGAAGATCCCCTGGAGAAGGGAATGGCAGCCCACTCCAGTATTCTTGCCTGGAGAAGTCCGTGGAGAGGGGAGCCTGGTGGGCCACAGTCCGTGGGATCGCAAAGAGTCAGACACAACTGAGCAACCAATGCTTTTAGTTCACTTAAGTCAAAAGGGACAGATGTTACTCAGTTCTTATTTAAGGAGGGAACTGACAAAGCAGAGATGGTCTGGTCCTCAAAGCAGAGCTCAAGGCCACCATCATCTCACCAGTTTCCTCATTTTATATTTTTAGGGAATATGTAAAATATGGCCATTTTAGGGCTTCCCAGGTGGTGCTAGTGGTAAAGAAAGTGCCTGCCAGTGCAGGAGACGTGACACATAGGCTTGATCCTTGGGTCAGGAAGATCCTCTGGAGGAGGGCATGGCAACCCACTCCAGTGTTCTTACACAGAGAATCCCGTAGGCAGAGAAGCCTGGCTAGCTATGGTTCATAGAGTCGCAAAAAGCTGGACACGACTCCAGTGACTTAGCACGCAGGCAGGCACGGAGGCTTTATGTGCACCTTTGTGGCGGTTTTGTGTAAAGTTAAATCTACTTTTGCTTGTCTCCCTAGCTGTACCTGTACCTCCTTGGACTGCTTTCAGCCAAGGCACCTCTGAGGGGTGACAGGCTTGCATTTCCCATTGTGCCCCAGGTGGGCAGAGAGCAGCTTGGCACTCCACAGGGCGGTAACCCGTGCAGGCCAGCCCTTTCTTAGAGCAGCCGGATAATACAATGGGGAAAGCTCTAAATGGAGAAAGGAGGCTTTGACGGAGCGCCAGGGCTGAAGGAGTGCGTGGCGGTGCTGTGAGGTGCCCAATCCCGCCTCAAGGATGGATGGGACCAGGGGACCGTCGGCTCCCCTCGGAGGGGCTGGTGCCAAAGTGCCCGCGGCGGCTGGAGGCGCCTGCCAGAGCCCAGTCCCATGCATAATGGGGGTGTTTGTCTTTGGGAAACACTTTGGGTTCTCCTGCTGGGGTTTCCAGGGCATGAGAATTTCCAGTCCTGGAAAAGGAATAAACCCCAGTCCTTTGCTTTGCCAGCAAGCTGGCCGCCCCCAGCGTAGCGAGGCTTTGTTTTGTAGCTCAGAGATTTGTTTTTGATCCAAGCCAATGGAACAAAAGCTGATTATCTTACCTTTAAATAGAGGGATTTCAGCAGAAACACTGAAGCATCAGGGGGAGGGGAAGTGGGAGGCAGCCAGGACACCCCTCCGTGCGTCCGGGGGCGCTCAGCCAGAGAGGAAGCGAGGGGAAGAACAGGGGGCACAGAGGCCCTGCACAGCCAACCCGAGACAGCCTCTGCTGCTTCTCGAATTTATAGGAAAATAGACCGAGATGAAGCAAGCGCATTCATTCATCTGAGAGAAGGAGCCCCACTTTCTCAGCCTAAACTTCAGGGCTTGTGCATTTATAGAGCATGGAGTTAGGTCGGCTCCTGGTGATTTTTCTTCCCCTTCACAATCTGGCCTCACGACTGCACTTTGTTTCGGGAAAGAGCCTGACAGGTTCTGGATCTCAGCAAATCAGAAGGATGCCTTGTCATCAAAAGAGGAGGCTCCCTGCAGACCCTGTGGAGGAAGCGGCAACCCCAGGGGGTCTGCTCAGTTGAGAGAGAAGTTACAGTTTTTCTGACTTCCATCTACCACCTCCTTGTGTCAGTAAAACCTTACAAAAAAAAAAAAAGAATTCCTTTTGTGATATTAGAAAAGTTACTTCTCTGAGCTTTAGGTTTTCTGTTTGGTGAACACTTCTTGCAAAGCTTGGAATATCTATTAAAATTTCTTATGATCTCTGAATTTTAAAAGATGAGCTGATATGTACACACCCAATTGACTTCCAAGCTATGACTGAAAATACGTGAACTCGCCCTGTGCGAACTTTAGTGCTAACAGCTGTTGACCATTTATTGAGAATTACATCTTAGGCATAGCACTAGCCCTTTAAATAGCATGTCCTTGCATCTCTACAGCATTGCTACGTGTGTGCGTGCTCAGTCGCTCAGTCGTGTCTGACTCTTTGGGACCCCATGGACTGTAGCCCACCAGGCTCCTCTGTCCATGGAGTTCTCCAGGTAAGAATGCTGGCGTGGGTGCCATTTCCTCCTCCGGGGGATCTTCCCCACCCAGGGATCGAACCTGCATCTCCTGCACTGGCAGGTGGATTCTTTACCACTGAGCCACCAGGGAAGCCCCATAGCGTGCCGAGGGGGCAGATATTATAAATGCCATTCACGGGCAAGAAAGCTGAAGCCCTAAAATTTATATACCCTACACCTGACCATATAGTATGTGATAGATTGAATCTTGAGATTCAGATCTTAAAGTTTCAGAGCTTGCCCCACTTCTTACAATACTGGACTTACTGAAAATTCCTGTACCTCATTTGTTGCTAGTGTTTGCGTGGCTTACCTCTGCAAGTGGTAGTCCATGATGGCAGGCACAATTTTAAAAGCCCATACACAGTGGGCTTATATATATATGAACATGAAAGTGTTAGTCAGTCTGTCGTGTCCAACTCTTTGCAACCCCATGAACTATAGACCTCCAGGCTCCTTTGTCCATGGAATTCTCCAGGCAAGAGTACTGGAGTGGATTGCCATTTCCTTCTCCAGAGATCTTCCCGACCCAGTGATGGAACCCATGTCTCTAGCATTGCAGGAGGATTCTTTACCATTGAGCCTCCAGGGAAGCCATGTATACAGATAGATAGTTAGATAGATAGATAGATAGATAGATAGATAGATAGATAGATAGATAGATGCTGCTGCTGCTGCTGAGTCACGCAGTCGTGTCCGACTCTGTGCGACCCCATAGATGGCAGCCCGCCATGCTCCTCTGACCCTTGAATTCTCCAGGCAAGAACACTGGAGTGGGTTGCCATGTCCTTCTCCATATAGATAGATATAGATATAATTTGTTATATATATGTATAATTTGTTTTATATATATATATATATATATTATAATTTTTTGCAACTAAGAATAAGATGCACCTGTAGCTTAGTTCAAGAGTGAGATTCCTGCACTGTGATTCACAGATTCAACCAGCCTCGTGGTTCACCTCAGCAAACGGGGGAGTAAGGGGTTTTGTCTTTTTTTCTGTCCAAATAGTGGCACAAGAATGTTCCTCAGGAATCTCTGTCTTGAGTAATAAACTCCCTTCTTTTGAAATCTCAAGCCTTTGTGCCCAGAGTGGAGAGATCCCCAATAAAGATGGAAGCGTCAACTCTGAAGCAAGGATACTTGGTATAGCGATTTTAAAACTGAAAAAGAAAAAGCAGCTCGAAGCGACCCAGCAAGTTCAGAGAAAGTCCATGAGGGAGGGACGCACGGAGGCGGCGTGATGAACTCAGCACTGCTGACACCATGCTGCAATGCACAGAGGAAGGCTCTTGGTGGGTTTTAACAGTTTTCTGGCCCTTTTTTGCATTTTCTTGATTCACTGTGTACCATTAAACTTTTTATGATGCTTTGTTTCTTTTATGAACCAGGCATTAAATTCAAATTACATCTTGAATGCAATTTACTCAGCACGCGTCTCAGGGTGGGAATATCTCATTATCCCAGCTCATATTTCTAATGTGGATGAATGACCCATGCTGAATGGCAAGTTCTAAAAGACCCGACCCTGTAGGTTCCGTCACCCCAAAATACCCTGTGTCAAAGTTATTTTTGATTTTATGTATTTCTCATTGCTGGGTAGTTTTGGGAAAGGACTTGAAAAATATTAATGCGTCTGTACATTTCCCAAAGTAATAAAATTGATAAAGAGACTCTGTTCAGCCCCAAGCCATAATTTAATATTTCACTGTTGATTACTGACACCACAGTTTCAGTGGAGCTTGTGCTTGTATCACATGGGGTATAAATGGTGTTTCAAGTTTCTGCCAGAAATTCTGATAAGTCCCTGCTCGATTCTCACTGAACCGCCAGTGGGTGGCCTGTCACTACCCCTCCCCCCGCCCCGCCCTTGTTTCCTTGCTGGATTGTCAAGCAGAAGGCCAGTCAGTGTGGAAGTAGGAAGACTTTATTTGCCATTAATCTAAAAAGAAGTTCACTCCATTTTCTTCCTCAGCAGATAAACATTTTTAACCTTTTTAAAAGTGCTGCTGCTGCTGCTCAGTCGCATCAGTTGTGTCCGACTCTGTGCGACCCCATAGACTGTAGCCCACCAGGCTCCTCCGTCCCTGGGATTCTCCAGGCAAGAATACTGGAGTGGGTTGCCATTGCCTTCTCCATTTAAAAGTGCAAAGGCCATCTTCTCACTAGAAGTTCTCACGTGATTTCTTACAAGCCCTCCTCACTTGAACAGAGGGTTTATTATGAGCTTTTTTAAAAATTGTCACCCTCTTATATTCCTCTCTGTATGAGGTTAAGATTTATTTTATCTAAGAATATAATGGTTTAATAGATAAAAATGAAAGATAGTATTTTTTAAAATGATAGCTATAGTTTGTAGTTAGAAGGGATTAGAATACTTTGGGTTTAAAAAGAAAGTTAAAAGTTAAAGCTGATATTTTCATGTCGGTGTTGGTACTGTCTTAGGTAACTTGTACATTTGTTTCATTGTGTATATCCATCATGAAATAAGACATTACCAAAATTCTTGGGCCTCTTCTATTTCACACTCAGCACACATTAATAATTTTATACCTGAAACTGTTTAGTCCATAAGTTGCCAATAACCACATGACAATTTTGAATACAAAGGATGTAGTTTTTAATTTTACATATCAAAGGTGAAGATTAGTCCTTTGCCTCACAGGCCCTGGGAGTCATGGGGATGGGGGTGGGAGTGAGAAGTGAATGAAATCAGGAAGAAAACTGTGTTGAATGTGGGATGAGCTTAATAATTTATATTTTGAATGTTTCCAAATTTGAACCTTGGTTATAGCTCATCTTTTTATTCCTCCATGCATTTCTTCATCCCCTGAAGGAGGAAATGGCAACCCACTCTAGTATTCTTGCCTGGAGAATTCCATGGACAGAGGAGCCTGGTGGGCTACAGTCCATCGGGTTGCAAAGAGTTGGACACAGCTGAGCATGCAGGCAGAACTACCACTTGGTTGCTCTCTCTGAGGGGCCAGCAAGAGCTACCCTATTAGCATAAAATAAAGTAGTGGACCAAGGGGTCCTTCTGAATAACTGAGACATTTCTATCACTCAAGAATTTGGAAGGGGTTATAGGTTACTGCCAAGGGACTAGGTGTAAGACCAGGTCTTTTTTCATCTTTCTCACCTGGCTGCAGAGACAGAGATAAATGAATCAAAGCTCCAGCTCATGTGGAGTGCCCACTTTGTTGGAGACACAAAGTAAGTCAAGTAGGAAAAATATGTTGTACCTCTGGACGTGTTAATGGGTAAAGGGAAAAACAGGGGGGGGCAGGAGGCAGAGAATATTGATGTGGTGAATGGTGACATTTAGATCCAAGACAGCCCTTCATGAGAAGAAAATATCTGACTAATACCTGAAGGGGGTGAAGAGGAGAGCCAGCTGGACACCAGACAGCAGGGCAAGGACATGCCAGGCCCGGAGGACAGCCTTGACAAGCGCTGAGCCAGAAGTGGGCCTGCACGTTCTGGGGGCGACACCAGAGAGATAGGTGAGAAGGAGGGTCTGGGAAACAAAGTCAGATGCGCAGAAGCAAAATTGTGGAATCTCACGGGCCATTGTCATTTGGTCCAAGTGATACGGGAAACTACACGAGGGCTTTAAGAAGTGAGACACTCCAAGATACACGAACCCCAGTGATCTCCGCAGCACAGTTTACAATAGCCAGGCCATGGGAGCAACTTAAATGTCCATTGACTGATAAATGGATAAAGTTGTGGTACATATATTCAATGGACTATTACTCACCCATGAATAAGAATGAAATAATGCCATTTGCAGCAACATGGCTGGGTCAAGAGATGATCATACCAAGTGAAGTAACAGAAAGACATATGACATCACTTACACCTGGAGTCTTTAAGCAACAACACAGCTGAACTCATTCACAAAACAGAAACAGACTCACAAAGTTAGAAAATAGAACTATGGTGATCAAAGGGGAAAGATGGGGGAAGGGATAAATTAGGAGTTTGGGATTAACGTATAGACCCTATCTATACAAAATAATTGAGACCTCCTGTACAGCACATGGAACCATATTCAACACTCCGTAATAATCTATATGGGAAAAGAATCTGAACAAGGACAGAACCATCTAATGTGTGATTACATTATTCATCTGTACACCTGAGACTAACACAACATTGCAAGTCAAATGGACTCCAGTATAAAAAAGTAAATTAAAAGAAAAAGAAAAATGTGACTGTGAAGAAAAAAACTATAATGAATCATGACCCTTTGGCAGTCTGTTGAAAGTAAAGTGAAAGGGAGCCCTGGTGAACACAGGAGCCCCGGGCAGGCAGACATTGCTCTCTCCTGCAAGGGATTTGGATGTAGGAAAGTACCAGCATTATACATATTAGGGGGAAAATTCAGTGGGAAGTCGTGAATTGCAGGAGTGCTGTCCTCACGCAGGTGAGAGGATGAAAGCCTGTGCTTCGTGGAGGGGTTACCCTGTGCTCACAGGAAGGGGATTGCTCGTTCACAAGAGCAGGGGCGGAGATGGAGGCCATGTGGGGTGTGCAGGAAAGGAGATCACAGCAAATACAAACGGTGTGTGCTCTCTGCCAGGTGCTATTCTGTGTTTTACATGTATTAATGTCTTTGATTCTCACTGCCTAACCCCCAAATGGAAGATGCTGTTCTCTCCATCTTACAAATGAGAAATTAGGTACAGAGTGATTGAATGCTTAGAGTGAGACTTCCCTGTCAAGTGGGGGCAGGATAGAACCAGGCAGGTGAGCTTGAGTCTGGACCCTTCAACCAGCGTAGCATGCCATCTGGGAAGAAAGATGCGTCCATGTGATGGTGGAGCCTGTGGAAGTCTTCTTCTAGTCAGTTTTTCCACTTAAGCAAGAATTAAGACTATGGATTAGAAGAAAGGTGTGGCAGCCAGTGAGGTTTGAGGAGAGACAGTAAGATATGAAGCAGTAATCTGGAAGAGTGGAAGAGGGAACGCATAGGGAATATAATGGTACAGCCAGCCTTTATTAAGGGCACACCTGAGGTTAGTGATTACAGATTTCAAATATTAGACAGCATAGAGGTATATTTTTCTCCAGCTGTGTTCAATGGCCGATGTGTAGGTGCAGGAGGGCACAGCTTGGGTTTAGCCACTGTTTGGTTTAACCTAGAAGACAAGGGAACTGAGGGTGAACTATAATAATTGCAACAGAAGATGAGATGGTTGGATGGCATCCCTGACTCAATGGACATGAGCTTGAGCAAACTCAGAAAATAGTGAAGCACAGGGAAGCCTGGCTTGTTGCAGTTTATGGGGTCACAACTAAGTGACTGAACAACAATAATAATGGCTTATGGAATTAAAGCTGAATGAGCAAGAAAAAAAAGGAGACAGGTGAGAGGAAGAGGAGACATAAAAATGACGGCTTGTGGGTCTTCGTTGGAAAAAGTGAACACATCGGTCAGGGCTCCCTCCAGTGTAGAGATTGATTTTAAAAAGTGAGGGTGTCTAGGGAGTAGGATGCTTGATATTTAGAATGTAGAAAGATGGCTGTAGCTGCCAGGACAAAGCCTGGGGGTTGGCAATAGAACTGAGTTGGCTAGAGTGTACTAATGAAGGTCATCTGAGAATGGATCACAGATCTAAGAGGTTGGAGGGATCTTCCAGGTGAGTTTCAAAGTCACCAAGAGTCAGGAGCCAACTCTTTGAGGAAGAGGGGACAGTCCCTGGGGTATGAGACACGCGGCCCCTGCAGTGGGTGGTACTGCTATCTAGGACGTGGGGATTCTAAGCTGGAAGCTGGGAATCAGAAGTCACTTTCTGCATCTTTTTTGTGCCTCTCTTTTGTAGAATCTATCTGGTAAATTGTGAATCAGCTATAAAGAGAAGCTATTTTCCTGGATTTGCAGACCTCTTGGGACTCAGCAGTTTTATGGTACCCTCCTCAATATGATTTGACTGCTTCACACATCGATCAGCAGTGTAGCCATACACTCATTTCACCAAGCCCAGAGAGAGCTCTTCTTTGCTGAATGTTTTTCATATGGCACTTTCCTGGAATACCTTCTAAGGATGCATATTCCAAACCTGGATGAGAAATCATGACAACATACTAGAGGGATTTAAGCCACTCTCAATATTCAAAAATCTTGATGGAAATAGTTCAGTTCAGTTCAGTTCAGTCATTCAGTCGTGTCTGACTCTTTGTGACCCCATGAACCACATCACGCCAGGCCTCCCTGTCCACCACCAAATCCTAGAGCCCACCCAAACCCATATCCATTGAGTCAGTGATGCCATCCAACCATCTCATCCTGTCATCCCCTTCTCCTCCTGCCCTCAATCCTTCCCAGCATCAGGGTCTTTTCCAAAGAGTCAGCTCTTCGCATCAGGTGGCCAAAGTATTGGAGTTGCAGCTTCAACATCAGTCCTTTCAATGAACACCCAGGACTGATCTCCTTTAGGATGGACTGGTTGGATCTCCTTGCAGTCCAAGGGACTCTCAAGAGTCTTCTCCAACACCACAGTTCATACATCTACCCAAAAGAGGATTACTTAAGTTTTGGGATTATTATTAACTCAAAAGCATTATCCTATGTGGAAACACAAGAATCACTTACAAAAACACAGATTTGGGAGGACTTGGGTCAGGTTTCCTTACTGTATTAATCCCGTCATAACCCTCAGTGAAGGGCTAGTCCTGTAAGGAAATTCCGATTATAAACAGGTGATGCAGAATGGAAATCAAGCAGTAGTTAATTCTCCAGTAACAGCCATAGTCATGCAGACTCTCAGCTCACTCACCCTACAAACGGCAACAGGTTTCATTTTCCACAAGCTGCTCGTTGGCAGTGTCTGCTGAGTTCTGTGTTGAAAAAGGTTCTGATGTCAGGTCTGATCTCAACACGGTTGTGCCGTGATTGATTAGCGATGTCTGTCCCGGTGACTTTACCTAATTTGATCAAAGGATTTTTTTTTTTTCTTTCTCTCTTTTTTTGATTCATTTTGGGGACTGGATAAGCTAAAGAGGAAATTGATGAGAAGATTTATTCAGAGACATTGAAAAAGGTTTTGCAAAAGTCACACTAAAAGTTAGTAGTAAAGTAAGGACAACAGTTTGTTCAGGGTTTCATGGATCTCCTAGGATCAGGCATTCTCAAAGTCACGTCCTGGGGGAGTCTTAATAGAAAGAGAGGAGGAGAAGGACCAGGAGAAGTTTGCGAATCAGCAAAACTGAGCCCCATTCCATGTTCAGTCACTGTTAACTTGACTGCTCAGAGTAAATTTTGCAGAATTTAAGTTTTTGATTTTTCAAAGGACATATTTGTGCTGGATCACCTGACAATAATTTCCAGCTCTAAAAGGATCAAAACAAGGCAAACAAACATCACACACTCCAAGAGAGTTACCCCTGATGTCTTTTAAATTCTCCATCATTTATATCACTAGGTAAAGGCAAATTACTTTTTCCTCACATGCATCCATTGGCCTTTAGATTAATAAGATCTCATTGCTTCATTTCTGTCTCACCTGATTTTATTCTTTTAAGAATTTAAAATCAGGCGGCTGCTCTTGGTTGGGGGCCTCCCGCATCTAAGGCAGGAAGATGGTGGCCGCAAAGAAGACGAAAAAGTCACTGGAGTCGATCAACTCTAGGCTCCAGCTGGTTATGAAAAGTGGAAAGTACGTGCTGGGGTACAAACAGACTCTGAAAATGATCAGACAAGGCAAAGCGAAACTGGCCATCCTCACCAACAACTGCCCAGCCTTGAGGAAATCTGAAATAGAGTATTATGTCATGTTGGCCAAAACTGGAGTCCATCACTGCAGTGGCAATAATATTGAATTGGGCACAGCATGTGGGAAATACTACAGAGTATGCACACTGGCTATCATTGATCCAGGTGATTCTGATATTATTAGAAGCATGCCAGAACAGACTGGTGAAAAGTAAATCATGTACAATTTTCCTTTAATAAAACTGGCCAGAGCTTATTTAAAAAAAAAAAAGAATTTAAAATCATTATGAAGAGGTCCAGGATTGGAAAGCAAAGGGAACGTCCTCTGAGACTACATGCACTGTTTAAGAAACGTATTTATTTTTAATGTATTTTTTGCCACATCACGAGGCGTGCACAGGCATCTTAGTTCCTCAACCAGGGGTCAGACCTGTGGATTGTCCAGTGGAAGGGTAGAGTCTTAACCACTGGATGGCCAAGAAGTCCCAAGAAACTTTTGTTTTGTATTTCATTCAATCCTTTCGGTGAAACAGATATTATAGCACTATTATCTATGTTTTAGAGATGACGTTACAGAGATGGAGCAAGGTCAGATAACTTCTGTGAGAACACACTGCTGGAAAACTAGAGAACAAAGAGTAGTTTTCAACTCCGGCCTCCGCTGTACAGACAATGCTCTTTCTGCAGGATTGTGCTGCTCTAGCAAATCATGAGCTTTTGACCTGAAAGACATGAGTTCCGAAGCTGGTACGAATACTTGAGAAAGCTGTTTGATGTCCCTCTTAAATTCCAGGTTGGTGTTTTGCAGGTAGGTGTTTTTCCATGAGGCTCTGTATTTTGCATGCTGAAATACAAGAATTTGGAACATCCTCACTGAGGTCTGCCTCCTTGTCATATGAAAACGCCTATTGCTCTAATTATCACATCTGAGACTTTCCCAAGTGGTAGGCTGTGAGTTTTTGCAAGTCATTGCAGGGAAGATGTTTTCTGAGCGGACTCCCAGGGAGTGCAGTCATTAGCTCCTGTACCGCACAGGGGTCTTTTGAAGCTCTCCTGCAGGAAACTTGAGAGTGATTCAATGAGCACATGCGAATGGTATTTGCTGCAAAACTACAGAATCCCTCCGGGGGGATCTTGGGTGATAACAAAACAACTTTGAATTTCAGCGAAGTACATTGTGGAAGAAAAGCTGTTTATCACCGCACACTTTGGCTTGCTACAGCAGGGGAGGGTTTTAACTTTCCTCTTTTCTCCCTGTTAAGAAAATAATTGAGGCTAATTTCATTCTTACATATAAACTACAGGGCTGTTTAGTTCTCTCTTTGAGTTCTGGGATGAAGGTAGTGGGAGGAACTTCTGAGGCAGTAAACAAGACATTTTCTGGCTGTTCTTGGTGGGGCACATCAACAAAGGGCTTTTGCAAGGAGACTGGAGAGCCGAGGAGGAAGATGCTAACAAGCTGTACCCTGAAACCACAGTTCAGATAAGATGACTCTCAGGCCATTATCTCTGGGTTTCATGTGCAAAAGCTGGCCTCTGATATAAGCGCTTTTTTTTTTTTTCTTTTTAATTTAGTTTATTTGGCTTTGCCAGGTCTGAGCTGCGGCACAAAGAATCCTCATTGCACCAGGCAGGATACCGTAACACAGCTAGGGATGGAACCCGGGCCCCTTCACTGGGGCAGCAGGGTCTTTACCACCAAATCATCAGAGATACCCTATTTAAGAGTTCAGATGTATAGAACAGACTCGTGGACTCTGTGGAAGAGGGCAAGGGTGGGATGATATGGGAGAATGGCATTGAAACATGTTAATTCTCATATGTGAAATCAATCGCCAGCCCAGGTTTGATGCTCGGGGCTGGTGCACCGAGATGTCCCAGGGGAAGGGAATCGGGAGGGAGGAGGGAGGGGGGTTCTGGAGGGGGAGCATATGTAAACCCACGGCAGTTTCATGTCACTGTATGGCAAAACCAACACAATAAAGTAAAGAAAATTTAAGAAAAAAAAAAAAAGAGTTCTCAGCAGTCATGCTTGAACATAAGGGAGTTTTTATGAAGAGGAAGGCATCGCAGCCTCGAAAGATAACATAGGCTTTATCAGAAATTTTGTCACTTCTAGTTCTTAGTCATGTCACACCTAGGAGGGAGCATGTCTTCAAATCCCAGAAACAGCCAGAGCAGCTCTTTGTTTATCTCGGGGGAGCTGTTGTCCTGGCCCTCAGAACAGACTCCCAGTCCACACCATCAGGGCAGGAACTTCAAGGCGAGAACCAGGTTTCATCAGAAGCCAGTCCATTCACTGAGTGTTCACTGGAAGGACCGATGCTGAAGCTGAAGCTCCAGTATTTTGTGCACCTGATGCAATGAGCCAACTCATTTGAAAAGACCCTGATGCTGGGAAAGATTGAGGGCAGGAGGAGAAGGGGACAACAGAGATGAGATGGCTGGATGGCATCACCGACTCAGTGCGCATGAGTTTTTGCAAGCTCAGAGAGATGGTGGAGGACAGAGGAGCCTGGCGTGCTGCAGTCCATGGGGTCGCCAAGAGTCAGACACGACGGAGCAACAACAGAAATGCAGAACCTTGGTCCTTATCGCAGGCAGAATGCCTCAGAACCTGCTGGTCAACACTGGCTACGCATCTCAGGAGCACTGAGCTGACCTCGTCTAGCTGCTGGGGACCCACACAGCTACCTTTTGAGCTTCCAGAGTATTTTCTAAAATACACATTTACTCTGTGTGTATGTGCTACTGCTCCTTACGGTCATTATAATTCACCGAATCCCTCCGAGGAAGGTCTACACCTATATATAGCAAGTTTCAAGGATAAGTCACATTAAACATCGGCATCTCTCATAACTGCCCTGAGGAAATTCGCTTCTAATAGCCACAGACAAGGTAAAGTAGACTGAGTCTCTGTCTCTGCAAAGCAAGACTGACAGGAGAGTCTTAGTTCTTCTCAAACGCTGCTTTAGGGGTATTGGTAGGACTCACAGGAGATGGGGCGACTCAGGAGAACGTCTCCTGACACTGTCTCTGGAGACGATTGCGTTTCTGATTTCTATTTTTTATTGCAGTATTATTGCTTTGCAATGTTGTGTTAGCTTAGCCTGTACAGTGAAGTGAATCAGCCATAAATATCCATGTATCGCCCCTCTTGGACCTCACTCCCACACCCCCATCCCACCCCTCCAGGCCATCACAGAGCGCCGAGCTGAGCGCCCTGTGCTGTACGCCAGCAGCCCGCTCGCTGTCTGTTTCACGCCTGGTAGTGTAGATGTGTCAATACCACTCTCCCAGGTCGTCCCACCCTCTCCTTCCCCTCCCTCCATGTCCACACGTCAGTTCTCCATGTCTCTGTCTCTACTCCTGCCCTGTGAATAAGTTCATCTGTACCATTTTTCTAGATTTCACATGTAGGCATTCACACACTGTATTTGTGTTCCTTTTTCTGACTTATCTACCTCTGTATTGGAGAAGGAAATGGCAACCCACTCCAGTATTCTTGCCTAGAGAATCCTGTGGACAGAGGACCCTGGGGGGCTGCTGTCCATAGAGTCGGACAGGACTGAAGCAACTTAGTGTGCACGCATGCATACCTCTGTAAGAAAGACTTGAGGACTTAGAGGCAATTTTAATATGAACAGCAAATACTCTCCAAGTTACATTGATAACTCCCCAGTGAGGCACCCGGGGCTGACGAGCCCGACAGGGTCTTGCAGAAGAACGAGGGGGGGCGTCATGTTTTTGGACCCTGTCGGAAAGTACCCACACTGTCTTTGCAGAAGGCACTGGAAAGCAGGTGTCTGGACTCTGCTGAGTCTGTGAGCATCCGAAGGTCCTTTAGTCATGTCACCTGAGCCCAGGATCCCTCTGCTGGGTCTGTGCCTCCCAGCTGGCAAGACTCAGAGAAGCCAGGAAACCCCTGCCCTGACTTGATCAGTCTCCTTCCAGAAGATAAACACCACTGCCAACTGGAGGCAAGATTCATTAACCTCAGACCACAACCGACGAGTCCACAGTGACCTTGCAGTCAAGGGGACGGAACGTCCTCTGTTTACCTAGTATTCCCCGTGGCTTCAAGCAAATAAGTCATTCTTCACGGTTGGTCCTAAACCGTCACCAATGTTATCCTGATTTATACAGTGGTTCCCCAGCTTCCCCTTGAGGTGACTGTACTTTGGTGCTGTGTGAAGTGATCCATATCTCTGCTGTTTCTAATCCATTTGCAAAACCATTTATGAGCTGATTGGGAAGGAAAGGTGGTCTGTGAATGCCTGGCAATTATAATGATTGTGATGTTCGTGAGTGATGAGAGATAAAGTAGGCATACCAGCCAGGCCAACGCTTTTGCTTTTTTTCTCAAACACTCTCTGACCAACTGATATTTCAAAAGCAGAGCTCCCTCTAGAAAGCCTGATGTTCTGTTTGCCAGCACTAAACAACATAGAAAACACACATTGGTCTAAAAGGGATTACAGTTATGTATCGATGAGCTCTATTTGCTCTAAATCAGTAGTTATTTTGATGTCTTTGGATGTCAGATTGGAGTATATGTTATTGCTTAGTTGCTAAGTCCTTTCTGACTCTTCGTGACCTCATGGACAGTAACCTGCCAGGCCTCCCTTTCCATGGGATTCTCCAGGCAAGAATGCTGGAGCAGGTTGTCACTTCCTTCTGCAGGACATCTTCCCGACCCAGATTCAGGTATCAAACCTGCATCTCCTGCATTGCAGGCGGATTCTTTACCACTAAGCCACCAGGCATACATACTGTTCTGGAATCAAAGACCACTGTGTACTTGGCTCTTACAATTAAGGTATTAGTATAGAGATCAATTACAGTATTATAGGCATTTGAAAGGATTTTTGCTTCATTTCTGAAATATCGGTCTTCTGCTATTCACTTTGCAGCTGTGGATCAAGACAGGCTGGAGCAGAAGCCTTGAAAGCAGATAGGAAACCAATGCAGTGGCCCTTCGTGATTGCGGGTAATGTCACTAATTGTTAATCTGCTTCTGAGGCCAGAGTCTTCCTCTCTATCTGTCTTTCCTTCTTTCCCTGCATCTTCAAAGTCCATTTACTCAATTATTTCCCTTCAAATGCAATCTCACTCTCTTTGTAGGGGAGGGAGCATCTCAGTGGAGGGGAGAGGAGAAACGCTCTGGAGACCTAGGGTCGTGTTGCTGAGATCTCAGGAATAATTCAGAGAGAGGGATCTGAAAAGAGCGAGTGAGTTTTCGAAGCTGCAAGAGTGTAGGAGGACAGTTTAGTTTTCTCTGCCTGCAGCCTGTAATATATGACTTTTCTTCCTACAACTAGTTAGCCAAAAATATGCCTTGTTCAAAGGAATATGTTTTTTAAGTTATATTTTTAACAGAGTATTTTATATTTGTGTGTGAATATTTCTCAAAATTTATAACCTGCCATAAATATATATATATATTTTTTGCCTGTATACATTGAACCAGATTGCATATCCTCTTCACTGTGGCTTCTGGGGAAACTCTTTTTATTTTTATTTTAAAAGATATATTCCTAAGGCTCTAGAATACACACACACACACACATAACATATACACACACACACTGCGTAATGATATTTCTTAAATATTTTAGCTATAAGGCAAAATTCAACATTTGAGATTTGTATTCTGTTATAGCATTTCAAATTGTCACGTAGTGTGTCAAACTTCCTCTTTTCAGGGAAACTGAAGTAAAATACAGAAAGCTGACAGCCAGAGGGAACATTTCTCCCCAGCCTGCAGCCTTGTTGCACTTCAGGAGGTCCTCTCTTTCCTTCCTTCTTCAACAATAGGGCATTGCATATCTCTTTCCTTTCTCTTCCAGCAATTAAACTTAAGTCCAGCAATGTCCTTATCTTTAGCTGGGCCATTGGCTCCCGGATTGACAAACATAAATGCACCCTGCTCGTGTCCTGCTCTACTCTGTTCATTACCTCTGCAGCACAGCTCAGAGCAGCCTCTCGTCTCACCAAGGGAAGACACATGGGCTGACTCTCCATAGACGATGAGGTGAGAGACACGCTCCAAGAGGTGCAGTAAGTCAGTGTTTACTGAACACCTCTTAGGCTCAGGAGAGTTTGCCCTGAGATGACAGTGAGCTATTTCAATTTTTCAATGTTATTTTTATTATTTAAAAAATTAACTCAAGTTCATGGGGAAAAAAATCAAACGGTACAAAAGATACACAGTAAAACCTCACCTTCGCTGTCGTTGTCAGTTTTTTTCCCCAGAAGAGAGTTCTTATATTTTTTTAATGTGTCTTTCCAGTGATAGTCCATAATTGGCAGGCATATGTATATATTACTGTTGAGTATGTGTGCATTTTCCCTTTTCTTAAAAAAATATTTTTTGGCCCTCCTGCACAGCATGTGGGATGTTAGTCCCCTGACCAGAGATTTAAGGACTTCCCAGGTGGCTTAGTGGGTGAAAAAATCTGCCTGCAATGCAGGAAATGCAGGCAGATGCTAGTTCGATCCCTGGGTCAGGAAGATCCCCTGAAGAAGGAGATGGCAACCCACTCCAGTATTCCTGCCTGGAGAATCCCAAGGGCAGAGAAGCTTGGCAGGCTGCAGTCCATAGTGTCTCAAAGAGTCAGACACGACTGAAGCGACCTAGCACAAACGCACAGAAAAGTAAACTGTGTCTCTTGCATTTGAAGAGCAGAGTCTTAACCACTGGACTGCCAGGGAAGTCTCCTCCCCTGTTTAAACCTAAGACTAACACACAATATACATTTTTCTGAGCACCATTTCGCTTACTTCATAATGTCTTGGGCGTTGCTTTATGTTCAAATACAGAGCCACCTCATCATTTCTGATGTCTGTACCATCCTCATGGGTTACTTAAATTGCATCAGGGAGGGTTTGAAGAGAGGAGCAGGGCCATCGTAAGTGAGCCAGGAGAAGCAGAGCTGCAGGTCAGTTAGGCAGCCTGTGACGTCTGTGGACTCCCCAGTGGTACTGGGTCTGAAGTCACGGGGGTTGGCAACACCTAGTTCAAGAGTGCACCAAAGAACAATCTGGAAGCTGTGAAGAGAAACTGAAGCCATGTCTTTCTCTTACCACCTCTGTTGCTGACCATTCAGGGGAACTGGAGCTGAGCTGGTGCCCCTTACCGCAGAGCCAAGCTTGCCCCTGGCCGGGATGCGTTGAACCCAGGTGTAATGCAGTGGACCTGCAGGGGCTGTGCTGGGGCTCCTGTGACTCCTGTGAGTAAGCAGCACACTCGTGTGGCATGCAGAGCACCCCCCACACACCTGCAAACCCAGAGCTGCTCTTCTGCTCTGCTTGCCTCGCATATCTCTCTTGGTGAGCCCTGATCCAGAAGCTTTGCAGGGAAGGGATTGGGAAAATTCACTCCAGCTTACCCGGGCTCTGGGGTCAAAGCTCTACACTAGCCCCACCCTGGTGGAAACTGAGGTTGCTTTTCATCTTTGAGTTTCTAAGTGATGTTATCATGAATAACCCTACATGCTAAGTCACTTAGTCATGTCCAACTCTTTGAGACCCTATACACTGTAGCCTGCCAGGCTCCTCTGTCCGTGGGATTGTCCAGGCAAGAATACTACAGTGGGTTGCCATTCCCTTCTCCAGGGTATCTTGTATTTTTGTTCACTTGCATAAGTATACCTAGAACATTAATTTCTGAAAGTGGAATGGCTGGCCCAGAGGATGTGAGCGCTTTTTAATTTTATTACATACTGTTAAATTTCATTCCAAAGAGGTTGTAGCAATTTATATTCCTGTCAATGATGTATGAGAGTTCTGATTTCCCAATACCCTAGTCAGAGGAATGTATTATCCTACTTTTTGATCTTTTTCATTTCGATGGATTAAAAAAAAAGTCATTGTGATTTTAATTTGTACTTCTTTTTGCTTGATGTGTAGTTGAGCATATTTTAATAATACTAAGTATGTTTGTTTTTTCTCTCCTATTGACTACATTTAGCCATTTTTCTGTTGGGTTCATTTTCTGTTTTATAACACTGATTTATGAGAGCTCATTTTAGATATTTTAAAATGTCTTTATTGTTTATATGGTAAGCATGTTCTTCAATTTGCCTTTCGTGTTTCCCATTTTGTTTATGCAAACATGTACTTCTATGGAGCTACACTTATCTGATCATAATTATGTGGAGTTTTGAGTTTCCTGCTCTTAGAATGGTTGTTTTTTTTTGTTTTTCACAAAAGTGCTGAAAGATAGGTCTGAAAAAATATGACTCCTGCTCTACCAATAATGAACCTGAGGCTGACAGAAGTTAAGTAAGTGACATAAGGCCATATATTAATAGTAAGTCACTGAATCCATCTGGGTCCCAAAGGAAGCATGTACTGTGCTCAGTCGCTCGGTCATGTATGACTCTTTTGTGTCAAGACTGTAGCCCCCTGGACTGTAGCCGCCAGGCTCCTCTGTCCATGGGCTTCTCCAGGCAGGAGGACTGGAGTGGTTGCCATTTCCTTCTCCAGGCCATCTCCCCGACCCAGGGATGGAACACGTGTCTCCTGGGCAGGTGGATTCTTTACCACTGAGTCACCTGAGAAGACCAAAGAAGGCATGCAGCCAAGTCAAATTTGACATTTGAGGGATACTAATAAAGGGATTATTTTCAAAGGTATAAAGAAAGCTTTGTGTTAACAAGATCACAAGGAGTAGTGTAGTTCAGCAGGGTCAGTACCAGTGGGCAGACCCATGATTACTTTAGGACAGAAAAGTGAGGAAGAGGTTACTGGAACCTGGGGAGATGGAGGTGTTGAGGGGACGTGGGCCATCCAAAGAGGAGATGTCCTCTTCAGTAAGAGGGTGCAGCCAGACCATGGGCAGCCCCACCGCTCTGTGAGGATCTGGAGGGGTGAATAACACCTTTACCATTTTCTCATGCCTTCCTCAGACCCCTACCCGATAATGCTCAATGAAAGCTAAGGGCGTGGATATTATTAATATCTGGGACTCAGTTGAAAAACATAATATTTTAACTTATCCTTATGACTTCTAAGGAAATAAAAAATGACCTGACCCTTCAGGGTTGTGATGGAGGAAGAGGTGATCAATGAAATTCATTGGGCAAACTTAAAAATCTCTATTAGGTGCCATCATATGTAAAGAAAAAACAAAGAGCTCACAATAAAGATAAATCAATTGCCTGTTGGATCACTAGAGGCAAAGACATTGGTCCATTTGAGTCAGTGAGATGTACAATTTTTAATGACAGTGGATTTATTGTTAGAATTGTAACGTATTCTTCCTATCTGAATCATTTCATTGGAGAGAAAGTTGCCTATTATTAACTTATATTACATAAGAGGGATGTAGAGAACTGGTCATTCAAAAGTAAATTCTGAGGCTTATTCCAAGTTAACAAAAATGAAGATGCAAACATCAGTGCTAGGGTATGAGCATCATCTAGGGAAAAAGGAGGCTGCATGATATAATCCAGCCATACCAAATGAATTTCGGTTTCTGAAAATGTCACTTCTCTCTAGCTCTGGGACTTGGTTCCTGGATAAATCTGTGCAAGGAGAACCAAAAAGCAGGAAGACATTTTAGGATACTGTTGAATTTGTCCAATGAAACATGAAATCCTGAACCAGAAGCAAAAGAAACAAAATGAGGTAGATTTCAGGATCATTAGAAAGAAAGAGTGTCCAGGACTTCAAAACTAAGGGGAGTTTTAAAAGGAAGAATGATATTATCTGAAATTTTAGACTTTCATGTTGTTGAACAACAGCCCTATGAAGAGAATTCAGGCATCCTGAGAGTGTCTGAAGGAGCCGAAAGGAAAAAAAGATGAGTTTAGCTTATAGACTCTTAAGCTGAGATAGCAGTGGACCACTCTGGTAGAAGTAGCCTTCAGGCAGATGGAAATCTAAACCTGGGACTTTGGTTATGGAAGACATAGACATATGAAGACATGCTCTCTCCATAGAACAGACAGTTATGATTCTGACAGTAAGATAAGTGAGGCCTGATATTACAGAGGAAAGGGAAGGGCTGAGGATGGAAATGCAAGGGAACTCACTCATTGAAAAAACCTTATAAATATACCTCCCTAAGGGATTGGTACTAAGCCAAACTTTAGAAAAATTTACTTTGTAAATGAAGCTTAAAGAAGAGGATCCAGCACATAGATTAGAGAAAAAACAGAGAGAAAGAGAAACAATGTGATATCACTGAAACAGGGGGACTGTAGGATCTTTGAAGATGTTTATCAGTTTCATATAAATTACCAAATCTGTGGATATATAGATGCTCTTAATATCCCCTTATTATCCTGTTAATTAAAAAGCAGAGACATCACTTTGCCAACAATGGTCTGTACAATAAAAGCTATGGTCTTTTCAGTGGTCATGTATGGATATGAGAGTTAGACCTTAAAGAAGGCTGAGCACTGAAGAATGGATGCTTTTGAACTTTGGTGCTGGAGAAGACTTTTGATATCCATTGGACTGCAAGGATATCAAATCTGTCTATCCTAAAGGAAATCAGTCCTGAAATGTTCATTGGAAAGACTGATGCTAAAGCTGAAGCTCCAATACTTTGGCATCTGATGTGAAGAGCCAACTTATTGGAAAAGACCCTGATCCTGGGAAAGATTGAAGGCAGGAGGAGAAGCGGCGAAGAGGATGGGATGGTTGGATGGCATCACCAAACCCAACAGACATGAGTTTCTCAAAGCACCGCCCCACCAGCACCATGGCAACATCTGGAGTGCTCCCTGGGTGCCGGGCACTGTGCTACTGGCGCTTCATGCTTGCCGCATTCGGATCTCATCCCATCTCTTTACAGTAGGTATCATCATCTTTACCCTAAATAAAGAAGCTTGCCCAAGGACTAGGAGTTGAAACTATGTTCTGTTCTCTCTGGAGCATCAGATTCTTTTGTTGTTTGTTTGCTTTCTTATAGAGTAGGTGTAATAACCATGCTCCCATTTTGCAAAGTGCATGGCCAGACATTTTGCCTCTGAACACCATCTCTTGCTGCTTTTCAAAGTATCTCAACTGCTTATATTCCTTGATCTTCATAACAGACGGCATTGCACCTCCCCCTGGTCATCACATCCCTCAAGCGCCTGTTCTCTCCACAGCCACACGTGTCAAAAGAGCCGCTGTGCTTCCTGTTTCCACTTCTTCCTAACCTCTATCTAAGCCAGAGACTTCGCTTTGCTTTCACCAAATTATCTGCTGCAGACGACCCTTTTTCTTTAATGTTTTAATTTCAATGGTTGATCTTCAGCTCAATGGTTGATCCTCACTGCTCATCTTGTTCGACTTCCCAGGAACTTACACACGATGGAGTTTTCTCTCCTGAGCAACACCCTCCTTTCCCTCGAGGCTGTGCCGCAGCCGTTGCCTTTGGCTCTCCTCTCTGGGTTTCCCCCCTGAACGTCCTGGGAGGTACTCAGGTCCTCGTGTCTTTTGTGTTTATGCCCGTCGGCTGGGTGACCCCACCAGCTCTGATGGTTTCAGTCACCATCCGTGCCCAGTGATCAGGAGCCCACGTACCTGACCTGCGATGCTTTTCTGAGCTTCCAGAAAAGAAGAGACCGATAGACTGCACGCTGCCAATGTCTACTTGAATGCCTCCTCCAGACAAAGTAGGAGCCATCGCTTCTCCCTAAGATCATTTCTCCCCTGATGTCTTTTGTATACATTTATAACGAGCATGGGAGAGAGTGACTTACATCTCTCTTTTACTGGTTTTTTTTTTCTAAAGGAAAATATCAACTTTAAGATTTTAATCTAGCAAATCATAATTTACTAATCAGCAAATTGATGAAGTAGCAAAAATATTTATTGAGCTGGAGCATCATTCTTGTGATTATTTCATGGTTAATAATAATAATAATTATCATGCTACTTGACATTCTAAGCATTTTCTTTCTAAAATCTGAACTTTCTTTATAATCACACCTGATCAGAAAACGCAAGGCAAACGTGTCCTGAAAGCATCTCAGGATTACTTTAGATTGGGAAAACACAAGCAGACTAGACCTGTTGGTGATGGCTTTCTAGCATATTCATACAGGAACTTCTAATTGATGGTGTGTGTGTATGCTAAGTCGCTTCAGTCGTGTCCAACTTGGTGCAGTCCTATGGACTATAGTCTGTCAGGTTTCTCTGTCCATGGGATTCTCCAAGCAAGAGTATGGAGTAGATTGCCACGCCCTCCCCCAGGGGATCTTCCTGACCCAGGGATCAAACCTGTCTCTTAGGTATACCTGCCCTGACATACATATACTTGAGGGCAACACCCTTAAAATGCATTCTGTAATTTAGAGAGTTGAGCGTGAGAAGGGGTAAATGGTGAAATGAATCTCTCAAAACTTCTTCTTTCTTTTTTACCGGAGTGGATTTTTAATATAATCCTTCTGTTTTGTAGAGAGATGGATCATTTCCAAATTTTTATTTATTCAAACCTCTTAGGCTCTGATACGTGATGGTAACTGTGTTGGTAAGTGGGCATAACTTGTCAACTTTCATTGCGAGTTAATAAGATGGTTTGCATGATAATGGCTCCAGATAAAATTGGAAAGGACAGATTCTCTAGGTAGAGTACACTTAGAAATAGCCTTTGTTAGAAAATACATCAGAAATATTTTCAACAAAAGCTTGTTTTCTTTACTCACTTAAAAAATTAACACTGTAAGACCACATACATTGTCTCAATGCATCTACCTACTAGAGTGGTTGATTATATTGATATTTTTTCCTACACATTTCAGTCAAAATCATATGTATTTTAAAAGTAGTGCTTCATAGTTCTGGCAGTGTTCTTAGAAACCAAAATCATCCTTTTATCTACTTGACATGTGTCAGCTACAGCTATATTAAAACTCTACATTTTAATCTTTCCAAATTCAATTCTCTTGACGAATTCCTTCTTCCTTTATGCCTGGGGTTCTGACTTCAAAAGAAGCTTTTCATACACAAGAGAGATAAATGCCAGGAGAACTGGAGTGAGGACTGAGTCAAATAACATTGGAACCCCTTTCTTCCTGTGTTTTGAGGTGTGAAACGTGAACCCAAACTAAATACTAAAGGAAACCTACCTCTTACTCTGTGCTCTGTATGTTCCTTGGGAAGAAATTGTGTCTCTCAAAAAGAAGAGTTCATAAACAGATTCTGACTTTGCTGTGATATCCAGTTCCTTCCAATATCCATCCTGTAGATTGAAAACTCTGTAGAATAAATATTGTCATCTCTAATAGACTGCTGGTTATGTGCCGGGATGCGGTATAAAGAATAAAATCTGGAACTCTCAGTGTTCAGGTTAGGTGGATACCTTTTGTGTCTGGGACTACCAGCTGTGAGAGGGACGTGACAAGGAAACCTATCAGTGTAAACAGATGAGAACATCCTGGGGTCAGTCCATGTTCTCTGAAAGTGTGCGGATTCTGGTGGTTAAAACTTCGCTTTCGGATGTGGGATGCGGACAGCGCACAGACGTGCACCTAGGAAAAAATGGACATACACGCATGGGAAAAACCCAAACTAAGAAAAAAAGCCTGGGGACACTTTTTTTTCTGCTAACATCATACAATGCTCGAAATCTCAGGTTGCATCTGCAGATGGAGACTTCAAGCAACTCTGCAGTAGAGATGACCAGCTTTAAGGAAAAGGAACATCACCCTCCTTAAGGGTTTAGACAATGAAAAATATTTCTTCAGATTCTTGTGATTATAGAAGACTGCAGAGCACCTGTTACCTAACCACAAGAAGGGCAAAATACAACAGGATGAAGTGCAGTTGAAGTTGGCGAGGAGGGAGTACTCCAAGGAAAATTTGCAGATGGGATATTCTCTGTTGTCTTGGATAGTCATGGAGATTTAAGTCTTGCTTCCTTGATCCTACCAATGAGGATGTCTTAGGGCAAAAATACAGTGCAGCCGTCCTGAAGTATTCAGCAAGGGGGATTTTACCTGTTAGCCAGGTGGGGGAACCAAACCCTCCTTGACTACCCCCCCGCCCCCTCCATGTACCGGAACTTCGAGGGCTGATACCAGCAGCCCAGGTTTAAGGGACAACTGTCATTGCAGTAGAATGAGATACAACACATAAAATAGAACTTTCTAAGTCTAATTCCACTAAAATGACAGTAAAGTATTGAATCATTATACTTATTGACACAAACGAAGTATAAGTAAAGCTTCCATACACAATTGAATTGCCTTTTTTTTTGTGAGGGGAGTCAAGTACAAAATTCATGTAAAGCAGGCATCACAATTCACCTCTATTATCCATAAGATAAAATTAAAGGTATTCAACTGGCCCATCCTCTGCCTGTAGGTAGACAGGGTAGGTAAGGCAGGCTCCGAAGTCAGACAGGTCTCGACTCAAATTCTGCTCTTGAAATTAAGAAGCATTTGTACCCTTGAGTTTATTCACTAATAAAAGGGTAAACTACCAGTCTCACTTTTTTTTTTACCCTTTGTCCCCTCTAAGGATTATAAGCGCTTAACACATGGCCAGGACTATATTAAACACTTAAATAAAAAGAGCTAGTATCGCTGTTGTTTTTATCATCATTGGGATAACGTGGTCAGCAGTGAAGTGGAGTCTCACTGAAGCTGGGGTGGGCTGGGGTGGGCTGGGGTGGGCGCCCACCCATGTTCTGCAGGTAGAGGCTGCTCTGCGGGGTGAAGGTCAGGTTTCAGAGTGGGTCCTTGAGAGAGGAGATGAGAGGTCGACTGACCGTTCCCCAACACCCACATACGTCCTGGGTCCACAGACCCTGGCAGGCATTTCTTGGTCTGCTTTCACTTGCTTACTTGTTTCAGAGTTCTTCTTCTGACCTTGGATGATTCCTAACAAGCCGGTGTTCTCCACCATCCTGCTGGCTCTTGTTTACAACCTCCTTGGCAGCCTTGGGATAGAGGCGATGGAGGTGATTACTGGGAGAACTTGAGACTTCCTTGGTTCTCGAACGCTGGCTAGCCTTATTAGCAACTATGGCTTCACGGAGAAATTAAAGTGAAAAAGAATCAATCCCTTCTGTGTGGTATGTATTTTAGAGTTTGCAAAGCACTTCCAGAGGCAGATGGATATGAGGAAATTTATGAGTGTTTGCTGTAGAGGGGACTGTTTTTCCAGTGTTATAAACGTGATGATTATTTATACCATATCATCAGTTTAGGGGCATTTGCTGTGACTATAAAAAAAAGTTAGAAAACAGATAACAGTTTGGAAAGTGTCTGCAACTGGACCTCACATGATTTTTTTTTTTTTTAATAACAGACTTGGACATTTTCCTACAAGTAAAGCACTGGATTGTTTTCATCCAAATTTGTGTGCTTCAAGCATGCCAGCGCCTCTGACAATTAAATGTGACAGGTGTGGGTCACAGGGGAGGGTCTGGACGGTTCTCCCCTTTGTTTGTTCCCAACGTAGGTTGTTGGTGAACTTGCCTATGGTGTCAGTTTAGGGACCAAGAGCAGCAGAAGTGTCGTCTTCCCCGTGACATGAGCCGCCCGTCCCTGGGGAGGGAGCTCAGGTTAACGAATGGAGATGTCAAGCTGTGTTCCGCGACTGTCAACAGCTGCATATTCATCACTGCGCCATAGGCCCTCTCAGACTGAAAGATTTCACTGTTTATTCACAGCGAAGACACTTAATTAATGACTGGGCCTAATCGGGCTGTCTTATTATTTACAGGGATACCAGTGTGGCTTAGCTCAACCGATGTGCAAACAACCAGCCTTGAGGAAGCTTTAATTAATAATTCTGATCCAGGCCTTCTGAGAGGCCCCGGCACGGGCTCCCGGGTGATTTACAACACCTCCTTTGCCGTGCATGCCGATGAGTGGCCACCCAGCAGGTCTTCCTGTTTCCACTGCACCAGGCTTTGTCTATTACAGAAACGCTCTTATCTTCACAGAGGACCTAATGGAGATGGATGCCTCCACGAGAAGATGATTCCTGTGTCTCTCTTGGACGTGTTGCCATTCAAAAGCATTTCTGTGAGGTTATTGACAAGTTCTGCTAAAAGACTCATGTAGTAAATAAAAAGAATTGGGTTTAATTTTGTTCATTTGGGAAGTCAGAGCAAAGCCAGATATGACAAGAGAAGGTGAGTTGTGCTCAGTGTTGACCAGGTGAGGCTGGATGCAAGAAAGTCAGTGAGAGGCCTTGGCAAGCCATCGATCAGAGGATTCCTTACCTGGACATAAAATAGGGTCTGAGCACTGGAAATAGAACAGGGAGATTGCATTTGAGATATTTCGGGAAGTAGAATCAAGAGATTTGACATGGGATTGGATGCGGGGGTGAAGGAGAGAGTGAGACCTCGACAGGAGGACATATTCTCATGATTCCATGTGCATACTAAGTCGTTTCAGTTGTGTCCGACTCTTTATGACCCCATGGACTGTGGCCTGCCAGACTCCTGTGTCCATGGGATTCTCCAGGCAAGAGTATTGGAGTGGGTTGCCACGCCCTCCTCCAGGGGGTCTTCCCAACCCAGGCATTGAACCCATTTTTACGGTTACTCAAAAATACTTTCCATCTTTTTTCTCCTGTAGTTTAAAAAAAATACTGCCTGATTGTCTTTTTGCGTCTGGTGTGGGCCAATGGCAGTTTGGTGTCCAACAGGCCTCTGTTGTTTTGTAAGTATGTATATAAGTATGTGTATGTATAAACATACATATATGTGAATCTGTCTGTGTGTATCTATCTGTCATACGTATCTCAGCTCAGTTCAGCTCAGTCACTCAGTTGCATCCGACTCTCTGTGACCTCATGGACTGCAGCACGCCAGGCTTTCCTGTCCATCACCAGCTCCTCGAGCTTGCTCAAACTCATATACACTGATATCATCTATTTATTTATCACTTTTCCCCTGGATAGACTTAGATTTTTGTAAATCATTGTTGCTCTCACATTTTACTGTGGTATCCAAATGTGAGCTTTCCTTATTTATCCTGTTTGGAACTTGAGAAATCTTGCAATCTGAAATTTTCTTGATCCGCTTCTTTCTTCTATTGTCTCTCCTCCTCAAGCCCCTCTTATCTTGATTCAGGAAGTCTATTTCATCCCCCGTGTGTCTTCGCTTCCCCTGTGGGGTCTATTCTGTGCTGTCTCACTGCTCAGGTGCAGGTCTTCTGAATTTCCAGCCCTCTGTCTCGTTCCTGGTTCTGTCTATCTACTATTCCCCCATCCATACGGTCTCTATCTAAATTACTATACTTTCCCATGCCAAATATTTTCCCATGTGGTCTCTTATTTCTGCTTTATAGTACACTCATCTTCCCTAATGCCTTTTGGTATACTAATAATCTATTTTAAATGCTCAGTGTGATGCTCAGTGTGTCCTCTTTGCTGTCTTTCCCTTATAGTGATTGCAAGAACTCAAGTTTCATCTTCCAAATTCCACTCTTCTGGATGGAATTCCATCCAAGGAATTTCAAATTCACCTGTCCAAGGAGACTCTACTTCAGAACTGGAGAATTAATTTGACTCAAATTCTGCTTTTATTTCTCCAGGCCTCAGAGACATACCCTCCCCATGACAGAGATGCCTTTCTTTGCAGAGTAGTTTTTGACTGCTGTGTCGAGAGCTGTTGAGGTTAACAATTCTATTTATACCAGAAGGAAGGGTATACAAGAGGTTGGGTTTCTTCACAAAGTCCTGAAAAAACCCCAAATTTCTAGTCCATTATTGAAACGCTTACAATAGCTCATGATTATAGCCTATGATTATGCAGTGGAAATGAGAAATAGATTTAAGGGACCAGATCTGATAGACAAAGTCCCTGATGAACTACAGAGAGAGGTTCATGACAGTTGTATAGGAGACAGGGATAAAGACCATCCCCAAGAAAAAGAAATGCAAAATGGCAAAATGGCTGTCTGAGGAGGCCTTACAAATAGCTGTGAAAAGAAGAGAAGTGAAAAGCAAGGAGAAAAGGAAAGACAAACCCATTTGAATGCAGAGTATTAAAGAATAGGAAGGAGAGATAAGAAAGCGGGGAGGGAGGTGGAAGGGGGATTCTGGAAGGGGAACACATGTATACCTATGGCAGATACATGTCAATGTATGGCAAAACCAACACGATAATGTAAAGAAAAAAATTAATTAATTAATTTTAAAAAAAAGAAAGAAAGAAAGCCTTCCACAGCAATCAGTGCAAAGAAATAGAGGAAAACAATAGAATAGGAAGGACTGAAGATCTCATTGAGAAAATTAGAGATACCAGGGACACATTTCATGCAAAGATGGGCTCAATAAAGGACACAAATGGTATGGACCTAACAGAAGCAGAGATATTAGGAAGAAGTGGCAAAAATACACAGAAGAACTGTACAAAAAATATTTTCATGACCCAGATAATCATGATGGTGTGATCACTCACCTAGAGCCAGATATCCTGGAATGTGAAGTCAAGTGGGTCTTAGGAAGCATCACTACGAACAAAGCTAGTGGAAGTGATGGAATTCCACTTGAGCTATTTCAAATCCTGAAAGATGATGCTATGAAAGTGCTTCACTCAACATGCCAGGAAGTGTGGAAAACTCAGCAGTGGCCACAGAACTGCAAAAGATCAGTTTTCATTCCAATCCCAAAGAAAGGCAGTGTCAAAGAATGCTCAAAGTACTGCACAATTGTACTCATCTCACACACTAGTAAAGCAATGCTCAAAATTCTCTGAGCCAGGCTTCAACAATATGTGAACTGTGAACTTCCAGATGTTCAAGTTCATTTTAGAAAAGGCAGAGGAACCAGAGATCAAACTGCCAACATCTGCTGGATCATTGATAAAGCAACAGAGTTCCGAAAAACATCTGTTTCTGCTTTATTGACTATGCCAAAGCCTTTGACTGTCTGGATCACAACAAACTGTGGGAAATTCCAAAAGAGACAGGAATACCAGACCACCTTACCTGCCTCTTGAGAAGCCTGTATTCAGGTCAGGAAGCAACAGTTAGAACTGGACATGGAACAACAGACTGGTTCCAAATAGGAAAAGGAGTACGTCAAGGCTGTATATTGTCACCCTGCTTATTTAACTTATATGCAGAGTACATCATGTGAAATGCTGGGCTGGAGGAAGCACAGGCTGGAATCAAGATTGCCGGGAGAAATATCAATAACCTCAGATAAGCAGATGACACCACCCTTGTGGCAGAAAGTGAAGAGGAACTACAAAGCCTCTTGATGAAAGTGGAAGAGGAGAGTGAAAAAGTTGGCTTAAAGCTCAGCATTCAGAAAACTAAGATCATGGCATCTGGTCACATCACTTCATGATAAATAGATGAGGAGACAGTGGAAACTGGCTGACTATTTTTTTGGGCTCCAAAATCACTGCAGGTGGTGATTGCATCCATGAAATTAAAAGACACTTACTCCTTGGAAGGAAAGTTATGGCCAACCTAGACAGCATATTAAAAAGCAGAGACATTACTTTGTCAGCAAAGGTCCATCTAATCAAGGCTATGGTTTTTCCAGTAGTCATGTATGGATGTGAGAGTTGGATTATAAAGAAAGCTGAGCGCTGAAGAACTGATACTTTTGAACTGTGGTGTTGGAGAAGACTCTTGAGAGTCCCTTGGGCTGCAAGGACATCCAACCAGTCCATCCTAAAGGAGATCAGTCCTGGGTGTTCACTGGAAGGACTGACGTTGAAGCTGAAATTCCAATATTTTGGCCACCTCATGCAAAGAGCTGACTCATTTGAAAAGATCCTGATATTGGGAAAGATGGAGGGCAAGAGAAGGGGACGACAGAGGATGAGGTTGTTGGATGGCATCACCTTCTCAGTGGACATGAGTTTGGGTAAACTCCAGGAGTTTGATGATGAACAGGGAGGCCTGGGGTGCTGCAGTTCATGGGGTCACAAAGTTTCAGACATGATTGGGAGACTGAACTGAAATGAAGAATAGCTCAATTGGTAAAGAATCTGCCTCCAACGCAGGAGCCCCTGGTTTGATTCCTGGGTTGAGAAAGTACCCTGGAGAGGGGATAGGCTACCCACTCCAAAATTCTTGAGCTTCCTTTGTGACTCAACTGGTCACAAAGAATTCACCCGCAATGTGGGAGTCCTGAGTTCAGTTCCTCGGGTGGGAAGATCCCCTGGAGAAGGGAAATGCTATCCCCTCCGGTACTCTGGCCTGGAGAATCCTGTACAGTCCCCTGGATCCCAAAGAGTCAGACACAACTGAGCCACCTTCAGTTTCGGATTCTTTACCTATTTGAAGCATTTGAATGTTTCCCTTAAAAAAAAAAAAAAAAAAAATCTGTGACTCTTCCACCAGGAAGGCATGAAAAAGAGAGACAGACGAGTTCCATTTTGAGCTGAAATCCCCAAATTCCACTTCAAATGGATTTTTCAAGTGTTTGGATGGACTTCTGGTTTTGAGCCCAGTTAATCTATCTGTTTGAATTAAATGACAAGTACAGTCAGTTTTAAAATATAAATATATGAAAAATTAAATAAAGCATGTAGGGTTTATTGTGAATGTTTTTGAGCTGATGTTTGTTTACCCTGGGTAATACATGCAAACATGTGCTGTGCGGTGCTTAGTCATTCAGTCCTGTCCAACTCTTTGTGACCCCACGGTCTGGAGCCCGCCAGGCTCCTCTGTCCATGAGGGTTCACTAGGCAAGAATACTGGAGTGGGTTGACATGCCCTCCTCCAGGGCAACTTCCCAATCCAGAGATTGAACCCAGTTCTTCTGCATTGCAGGCAGTTTCTTTCACCATCTGAGCTACTAGAAAAACCCAAGAATATTGGAGTGGGTAGCCTATCCTTTCTCCAGCGGATCTTCCCAACCCAGGAACCAAACTGGGGTCTCCTGCATTGTAGATGGATTCTTTACCAGCTGAGCTACCAGCAAAGCCCACGTGCAAATATACTTCTGGCTAGTTTGAAAATCATTAATGTTAGTTGCTAATTAGGTTGTGAGCCAACTTCCTGCAGATCTGCTAATCCTTTATACTTGTTATTATTTGCTGAACACAGCTCATTGTGAGGAGCTGTGGCTCAGAATTGTTATGATTTTAGCACTTAATCTCATCGTCTACTCTCAAAAAGTAATCATTAAGTATTTACTATCATGTCAAAATGTATACAAAGAATTAGGCAGTTGGTTCACACTTTCTAGTTGCGTATGATTTTCAGGATATTCTGATAGTGATACAGAAGCCGTAGCAGGGAAGTTACAGCTCTTATTTTTTAAGTGATGCAGTCTAGATTCTGGAATACTCACATATTAATATGTAAGACATATGGATTCGCAATCATTAACACAACTATCCAGGGTACATTTCAGACCACTGGACAGTTGCTAAGTGTCTTAAACAGTTTTAGAATCTACAGTTCTATTACACTGTTATTCTATCTTATTTTTTAAAAAAGTCTCCTAGAATTATCGCACCCAGGTGTTTCTGAAATTTAAGATAATTGGCATTAAGGTGGGCAGAATGATGCTGCTTCAACCTGGCATAGCTTTGATTGTGAATTGCTAAAAAATCCTGCGATCCTCAGCTTTGGAGGCACAATCCTTTCCTTCTTTGTAGATTACAGGAAATTTGAAAACTTACTTTTTCCACTAGTCTTTGAGAAATTCCCTAGAGTGATACATTTTTCTCCTTTTAAGATGTTGTTCACAAACTTTTCCCTTTGAAATCTGAAACTCAAGGTAGTTTTTAAAAGTATAAGGTAAATGCCCCTGAGTCATTTGCATCTAAACCAGACTTCTCTCTGCACAGCAGAGCCACTTGGAATCCCCCTGTGTATTCCTGCTCTCCGGGTTCCAGCATTCTGGTCTCAGCGTGCCATGTGCTTTTCCTGGGCTTTCACACGTCTAGTTCCTGCTGATGAAAATCATCTCTCCATTCCCCTTGAACATCCAGCCACTTTTCCTCCAGGTTTCCACCTAACATCTCTTCCTCTAGAACTCACCTCAAGGAGCTCCCTTCCCAGCAGGTGGGACCACATGAGAGTCTTACTCCTGAATTTCCATCTTTCCTGATAAGCTCTCTGCCCTATAAGCAAACCCAGTGTGTCTTATCTTTCTTACCACCTATAACCCAATCCAGTGCCTGACACAGAAAGAATTTAACAAAAATACTTATTGAGCATATACACCTAGGAAACCAGAATTGAAAGAGCCACGTGTACCCCAATGTTCATTGCTGCATTGTTTACAATAGCCAGGACATGGAAGCAACCTAGATGCCCATCAACTGACGAATGGATAAGAAAGCTGTGGTACATATACACAATGGAATATTACTCAGCATTAAAAAAAAATTCATTTGAATCAATTCTACTCAGATGGACCGAACTGGAGCCCATTATCCAGAGTGAAGTAAGCCAGAAGCAACAACAACAATACAGTATATTAACACATATATATAGAATTTAGAAAGACAGTAACGAGAACCCAACATGCGAGACAGCAAAAGGAATGCAGATGTATAGAATAGACTGGTGGACTCTGTCTGTGGATGAGGGCAAGGGTGGGATGATATGGGAGAATGGAATTGAAACATGTTAATTATCATATGTCTAATCAATCGCCAGCCCAGGACTGATTTTCGGGGCTGGTGCATTGAGATTTCCCGGGGGGAGGGAGGAGGGAGGAGGGAGGGAGGGGTTTCTGGAGGGGGAGCATATGTAAACCCATAGTGATACCATGGCATTGTATGGCAAAAACAATAAAAGGGAGAAAAAAAAATATTTATTGAATGTGAAATGCCATTTGCTAAATCTGAAACTCCAGGGAAATAGGGTGCCATGACTTCAATATTTAAGTTCATGGTGAGAAACTGAGGCTTTTTTTTTTCATTATCCCCTTTTTCTTTGCTTTCCTCTCCTTTCAAGATAGTCATATTTGTCTCACTATTGATACGGCATTGAATTTACCTAGTTCTGAAACTATGTGCCTAATGGGTTAGCTCAGAAGCTTTGTAGAGAGTGAATTCTAGAATTTGGTTATCCTATGAAGGTTTTTTCTTCAAAACTATTTCCCTGTAGTTTCAGATTTAGCAAATACCATTTCATATTCAACAAGTACATTTGACAAATTTTATTCAAACCCACTGTTGATTGCCTCTGCATAGGCGATGCTGGCTACTGAATAAGGAAATATGCACTAAAAAATGTATGAAAAAAATCTGCTTCTCCCTGAAACTGGCAAGTGATCCTTCTCTTCACATCCTACTGAACCAAGGACATTTCATAGTGACCCCTGATTTCAAAGAAGTGGTTAAGTTTAATTGTTCCACATATCCAAGGAAACAAGAAAAGCTGGGAAGAGTGGTGAGCACCAATGAAGTCTCACCAGTAGAACCAGATATGTCCTGGCAGTGGAAACCAGTACAGCCCAGCTCAGGTGGCCTGCTATGGATCAATGCCATTCATTGTGAGACCTACCCGGGGGGAAAAAGTCTTCAAATTTCAAAGAGAAAAGTGTATCTCAGAGTGATGAAATACAGTATCTAAAAACTGTTTGCATTCCTTAATTGAAAAGCGTTCAAATTTGAGAGAGCCAAAGGCCAAATTCTTTAACCAGTTACAGCATACCTGGTGTTGAGTTGGCCAAAAAGTCCATTTGGGTAGAAAATAGGCTACAAGGTATTACAGCATATTGAGGCATGCAGCGGTCTTGTTTTGAGAATCACAGATGCCTACGTTTCAATACTCATTGAAAATTGAAATCATTCACATTTATTTCATTGGTTCTGAAACTTATGTTTGAGTTTCATACTAATACTTGAGCTGAATTTCCAAGTGTGTTAATAATTTAATAAATGGAATGCATGCTACTTAGTTTGGACCTCTGCCTGCAATGTGAGAGACCTGGGTTTGATCCCTGGGTCGGGAAGATTCCCTGGAGAAGGGCATGGCAACCCTCTCCGGTATTCTTGCCTGGAGAATCCCATGGACAGAGGAGCCTGGTGGGCTGCAGTCCATGGGGTCAGCGTTAGACACGACTGAGTGACTGACACACACACACACACATACTATTTAGTTTATTAAAACTCATATTTGAAGCATGCACATTTATTTTAAGTTCTAAAATTTTGAATATGATACATGTATATGCTTGTTTTACACAATTCGCTGCTGTGTCTTGGTGAGTGTGGACTGGAGCCCACGGTCCAGTTGTACCTGGCTCCCATGGGAGGGCTACTACATGTTCTTGCATTTTTTGAAGGTTGAAATACAAAGATGGAATGAAAGGATGAGTTTGGGGCTATAGGCTTCCTAGCGATTACATGATGACAAGAACTTCAAATAATTTTATAGATGAATACCCGGGAAAACTGTAAACCGATCTGTATAAAAATTGAGTTTATTAGCCAGTACAAGTTGATGTATTAGTGATCTTCAGTGTGTTGAATTATAACATATAGCACTTTCTTTGTATACATTACTTTTGTTTTTTCCATTTTTGAAAACAATCACTTTGTAAACCTGTCGCATTTGTAAAACTCCTTAAGTACTTGTATGAAAATTCTGGGTCTGAAAATCACTGAGCATTTTCCTACTTACAGTTTACACATAAGGAAATAGGCCTGTGAATATTCAGAAACTCATCTTTGAATAGAGAGTTTAGAATTCTGTTGTCTTGGTTTCTGGGCCAGTTTTTTTCCTGGATCACACATATGCCTGCAGATGTGTATGCATGTAATTTTCCCTATATGTGTGTGTGCATGTAGGCTGCACATGTGCATGTGTGCAAATATGTCTGTGCATGTACACATAGGCACATAGATTTGCATGCATGACTCTGGGCATGCCTCCCTCCCTGTGTGTGTGTGTGCATGCATGCATACACATATGAAGGCAGATATGAATTCATATCTGTGCATTTACAGATTTACAGCTCCTTTACAGAAAACCAAGTGCAGGCACAAATAGGTTACATATCTTGGTTTGCCAAAATAATCTGACAGTAAGCATATATATTTGGTACATTTCTTGGGAAAGCCCCTATGCTATAATAGTTTGAAGACTTCTGCATATTCATACTAAAATGTGAATTTTTTGGCTATAGAATAATTTCTAAAAATTCTATGCATTCGATAATACAATATGTTTATAAAGAGGTCCACTCAGCAGAATGTTGCTAAGAAAAATATTTAGTATATTGATTATTTTTATCACTGTGAAATAAATATTTTTAATACACAATGCATACTCATTTAAAAAATATAAAAAGGTATAAAAAGAAAGGAGCATCCTTTGAGTTTTTGCTACCTTAAAGTAGATACTGTTAGTGTTTTGGCAAATATGTTCTCATGCCTCTCTCCATGGGTACAGCATTCATCTGATTTTACAGAAAGAGTGTTGCATCATGGATGCTTCCTGAATCCTGCATCTTGCTTTTCTTTTTTCTGCTCCCTTCTTGGCTCAGTTCCTTGCCCACGTGACCCCTCCAGCCCACGCCTCCCCCCACCATTGAGCCCTTTGTCTTAAGTCCTCTTGCTTCAGGCTCATATCCTCTTGTGCAAACGTGCAAATGTGCATCGAGGGTGACAGGTGCTGCCTCGCCAAATCGAGGTGTATTAATGACCTTCTCAGCCTCTTAATTTTCTCACTAAAAAATAATACCTTTAAAAAATTCCTCAGGTTAACTCATAGAGATTTGGTCGCATTCATTTTAATAACTGCCTGATATTTATGATATTTAGAGCTGAGCACTTGCTTTGATCCCATTCATTTACTTAACCCTTATTCGTCTGGCTGCCTGGGGCCTGAGCTTCAGCACTCGGGATCTCCCACGCGGCACCTTTCTTTGCGGCCTGCAGACCCTCTAGCTGGGGTGTGTGGGCTTTGTTGCCACACTGCATGTGGGAGCCCAGTTCCCCAGCTATGGGTGGCACCCACATTCTCTGCATTGCAAGGTGGATTCTAAACCACTGGATCACCAGGGAAGTCTCCCATTTATTTATTTTTGCCAGTTACATAGACCTCGACAGGGGACCAGTACACTACTTCTTTGGGTTTTCGAGAGTCCCCTTACCTGATTCTGCACAGCACTCTACTGGTGAATTAAAAGGACTGGATTATTAAGGGAAAAGGAGTAGCTCTCACAAGCAGACCCAGTAGAGCTGCCTAACGGCAGAAGTAGCTGGTTTGGAAAGCTATATTAATGTCGAGGTTATTGCATTTGTGACAATTCACCAAAAATTTTCACATACTTCATATTTATTCTGTTTCAGCTATCTGACCATTAATAAAGTTTTTAATGAGAAGTTATATTTCTGGGTGAAGCATTAAAAGATGAACAAATTATACTGGTGACAGGTCATAAATGATGAATTAGTGCAAGGGAGCACCCTCCATTTAGCTACTAGGGGGTATACCCCCTATAATAAATCTGGCCGCCGCTCTGAATCTTGGCAGTGCACTGGATCAATGGCAGTAAAATAGTAACTTCTCTTTCTAGGGCCTTTGCAAATTCAAGGCCGGGGGCTAATGCTTTTGTGAGCATGTAACGCCATTCCTCCTCGTATTTTCACTATAGCAGAGGAGATGGATCTTTGGTTTCTACCAACTAAGCACTTTCCTCTCTTCAATCCATTCCACCTCTTCCACTTTCAGTGTGAGGAAGGGAAAGTTGAACTCTTTTCCATAAAGAACTCGAGTAGAGCCTCTTCCTTTAGGGGGACTGTGGTAGGGTGCCCTCATTTCTCAATGCCATGGAGACCCCACGTTTGGGCACAAGGGTAGCAATTGTGACTCATTAGAATGTTCCCGAAGAAACACTTCTGCCTTGGGAATCTGGCAGGAACAAGGCAAAATAATTTCCCTCCTTTTTGTTACCGAACCTAGGACAGCAACAGAAGCTATATTTATCGACACAGGTGATTTCCTCCTGTTGTCAGCTGCTTCTAAAATGTATGAGTGCTTCCCAAAATATACATCTTCTGCAAAGACTTGAAATTAACATTTATAAAAGAGACAAATTGCACCCTGAGTGTCAGATCTGCCAAACTGTAAAACACTTGAAAGGAAATTGCCCTTAGGAAGAAATAAAGCTTTTTTTTTTTTTTTTTTTTACTGTGGGAGTGGTTTCTCAGGAATTTTAGAAATTGGGAGTAACTGCCCTAAGAAAAAGAATCCCTGAATTAAAACGAATGCGGACTGAACATGAGTCTGTATAAAAACAAGAGGGGCCCTTTCCCTTCCCCAGGCACACTGTCACCCCTGAAGTCTCCTGCTTCCCTCCCTCTAACCCTTGGTGGCAGAGCAGGGTAGACTTAGGATGCCCATCCACATGGGAATTTTCAATTTTCTTGGAAATCCAAGCCGTTCTCTAAAGGAAGGAACAACACGGCTCTAACTGTAGCCTCTATATACGCTGTGGACATAGAAGACAAGTTGAGGCAGAGACTGAAGAGTTGTTTTTCCAGGGAGGGTTAGCTTAGAAGTTTCTTCACTGAGTCCGGGAGCCAGGAAACCTTCAGGTCTGAATCAAGAGGTCAAATAGAATTGACAAATTGAAAGGAAATCAGGCGATGACGATGGTGACATGGAGTTTCGCTCCCTTTTTATGTGCTCCCTGCTGCAGCGTGACTTGTGTGACACAGAGCTGGAGTTATGTGTTCAGATGTCTGAAGCACTCAAGACTGTTCTCAGTTTATTTCTTGAAGTCTACATTTGGTTGCTTTCCTTTTTTTTTTTGGCAGTATTGCTCAAAAATGGCAAGCTTATCTAAAATTATTTTCTCATCAATAGCAAGTCAAAATGCCAACATGTAAACATTTGCTATGCTCCCTTTCATTCTGTCTTAGGAAAAATACTTTTGTTTGGCCGACTCATTAATCTGTTGGGGATTTTAAAAGGAAACCCTGAAAGATAGAGGAAATATCTATTCTTCCTTTACTTGCAAGTCTGAAAACAACTTTTAAAGATCTAAGATATGCATTTATTTCCAGCAGTGTGATCTGCACTGATGCCTTCACACATGCTTTGTTCCCAAGGTACCACAGGCAACTGTCCACACGTCCTCTCTGATACACTGAAGAAAGCATTCTGCCTGAAGGAGTCCTGAGGATGCTCCTCCATGGACGCCTCACTTACCAGTGATGGGCCTGGGAAGAGAAGGAGTCAATACGGTGCCCAGCAGGAGCACAGATGGCCGCGTTCAGGGCTGACCGTGCAACTCGACCAGCCAATCGCATCTCGCGGCTGTCCTGAGAAAGCCCTGGGGATTCAACACGCTAGTCAAAAAAAAAAAAAAAAAATGTGTGAGCAAGACAGTTAAAATGTGTGTCCTGCATTCCACTGTTAAGTTAGCCTTTACTGGGCAGGGGATTTTGTTTTTTTTTTGTGTGTGTAATTACTAGTTTTTATTATGGGTTTGTACTACATCAATCATTCTGAAGTATAATGGATAAAGCAAATGGATTTCATAGCTGAAGAGCATAAGACAAGTAAGCATATCCCCATGGCTTAAACAAAATGGTAAAAATAACAGTGGGGTCTGGAAGCAGGAGAAGATGAATGATGAAATTTTAATCCACTCCAATCCATTGTGTAATGCAGTACAAAAAGCAATTCATCTACTTACCCATTTCCACACACGGTTTATCTGCTAATACCTTGGCATTTAAGGAAGAGTATTAGATGAGATCAAAAGAGAGAGGGCAGAGATTACATTTTCTCCTCTTAGTATCAAGAAGCTCGTTGGGAAGCTTTCACCGATGTGGTGGTTCAAATCAGGAGCAATCATGGAGTTCTATGAAACAAGGTATAAACTTGCAGTCAGGGAATGGCTGCATTTTCCCAAGCTTCCCGTTTATTTGGCCGGGAGGTCTTGGCTTCAGTTCCCTCATGCATGCAGTGGAGTGATAGCACCACTGTGTCTATAATGACACTCTGTCCAGCCCCAGTTATGTAGGGATGTGCAGACACACACATCAACATGTGGGACAACAATATGTCCACATTACAATATTTTAAAACTGCAAAGCATCCTATAAATGTAAGTGGCAACTGCATCCTGCCAAGAAAACTCTTTAGAAGCAATTTGTTTACAGTTTTGCTTTTTGTTTTTGAAATCTCAGTTTTCATCCTGATGTGCCCACTCAGGAAATGAGACACAAACGACAGAGCTTCATCTGCCTGCATTCATTGAGATTCTCAGTGGATGCAGAGCCCGCCAATTCCAAAACCCAGAGGAGGACGCAGAAGAGAAGGGAAAATGTTCATGTACGGTTTCATGGATCTCAATTTGTTATATTGCTTACATGGCTTAGCATGGACCTGGCACATAAGTGCTTAAAGGTAGCAGCTTGTAAACATTCCTACCATGGCTTTGATATAATACCTATAAGGGCAACAAGAAACATCACTTAATTGAGCTTTCATTTTGATTTAATCCAGGACTTTAAACACCTTTTCTAAAGCTCATATAATTTATAGTTGTAACATTTTGATGAAGTAAATATTACCTCCTCTGCATTTGAGAAACTGGGGCTTGAAGAGATAGTCTATCCACAGCCTGAATTCCAGAGGCAGGATTCCAAGAGCAGCATTGGCTGGTAACTGTGACTGAGTATGGGCACCTCGGAACAGTGTTCTTGGCGCCAAAGAACTGATGCTTTTGAACTGTGGTATTGGAGAAGACTCTTGAGAGTCCCTTGGATTGCAAGGAGATCCAAGCAGTCCATCCTAAAGGAGATCAGTCCTGAATATTCATTGGAAGGACTGATGCTGAAGCTAAAACTCCAATACTTTGGCCACCTGATGTGAAGAACTGACTCTTTGGAAAAGACCCTGATGCTGGGAAAGATTGAGGGCAGGAGAAGAAGGGGACGACAGAGGATGAGATGATTGGATGGCATTATTAACTCAATGGAGATGAGTTTGGGTGGACTCCAGGTGTTGGTGATGGACAGGGAGGCCTGGCATGCTGCAGTCCATGGGGTCGCAAAGAGTCGGACATGACTGAGTGACTGAACTGAACTGAACAGTGTTCTCACCTGGGTGATTCTACGCCTGGTGTTCTGTAACCTGCTTGCCATGGTGGCTGAGAAGTAGCCCCGCCCACATTCCCCTCCTGGAGCATGCCAAATTAATGCCCCTGTTGAAGTCTGTCTGCTTCAGTCTCAACAGTTAGAGACAGAATGCAGCATTCATTCGCTCCTTTTATTGAACTTGTCACACATGGGGGATTTGGAAGGAGCCTGGGAGAAGAGGTTTGGAAGGCTGACTGAGTTTTGGGGAAAGTGTTTTGCCTAGAAATTTGCAAAAGCCAGTCTTCCCAGGTAGTTCAGTGGTGAAGAAGTCACTTGCCAATGCAGGAGACATGGGTTCCATTCCAGGGTTGGGAAGATCTCCTGGAGGAGGTAATGGCAACCCACTCCAGTATTCTCGTTCGGAAAATCCCATGGGCAGAGGAGCGTGGTGGGCTACAGCTCCTAGGCTCTCAAAGAATCGGGCACGACTGAGCAACTCAGCACACATGCATTCACAGGCAAATGTGTCCCTTTGATACCCTGTGCAATTAGGTACTTATTTTACATGTTGCAGCACAGGTAAATATGAAAATAACAACTAGAAAGCTTTATAGAAAGTGTAAGCTACCCTGTCGGCATCAAGTTGGTAACTGACTTGAAGTACAAGTGAGTGAGCAGATATGGGCTAACTTTCCACTCTTTTTTCTGCATCTTTCTGTACAGGTGGGAAGTGATAAGCTCCTGTGTTGTTAACAGTGATGAACAGTGTAAATATATGTGCATAATTAAGGCTAAATCTTGTATTAAGAAGGATCCCAATTATTTTCACAAGCACATATTTCGACTCTTCTCCCTAAAACAAATCCAATTATCTGACTATAATTGTTAGACATTATTTGATAAACATGAGAGTCTTGTCTATGACTGTGATAAAAAAAAAAGCAACCTTTATTTTCACTTGCTAACTTACAGATTCTCAGCCAAATGAATTCTTACCCAGATCTTTCTGAGAAGACTTTAGAGAAACTGCCATATATTTATGTTAAAGGACCCCTGGAGATATGTCATTAGTATGGTCATGCATATATTCAAATTACATATTATGGAATCAAATCTGCTTGAGCTGAGTTAATTTAAACGAATATGACGAGAGCTTCTGGGAAAGATGTCAGCTAAATTATATGTTTACAGACTCCTCCTGCTCTTCTCAACCCACAAAAATAATGTCCTCAGAAAGTAATACCAATAACTAAGAACAGAGTAAGATTCCTCGCTTAAACTGAAAATTTCAGAGCATGCAATTTGGATGCAGTGGAGACTACTCGGGACACACAAGTGGTGACGGACACAGCATGTTCTAGAGAGGCCTGTGGACCCCCGGCCAACTGGGGTTGGGGAGGGGTCACCCATGCAGAGGGAGTCCCGTGTGCCTGTTGGCAGCAGATACGAGACGGGAGGAAAAAACGAATGCAGTCAAATAGCTTTTAGGACAAAAAAGGAAATTTAAGCACAGCCCCAAAGCACAACCAGAGAACTTTCCCCTCCAACTCATCCTCCCTGAGAAGACGGCTAAGGTCAGCATCACTTTCCTTTTATTTCAAAAGTGGCTGGAGAAAGAATCACCCGAACTCATTTCGCTATCATTAGCTTCCCATCCTATAACAGGGGAACCCCATGAAATGTGGGGGAGTTTCTGGAAGAAGCTGTCACCCAACCTGGGAGCTGACCCATGGGGCAGAGCTTCTGATAATTCTGAGAAAAACCCCAAACCAAGCCTCCCCCTACCCCCAGCCATCTGCAGGCTCACAGTGTTTCCCAACCCCTTCAGGCCACCACACAGCTGCACAGAAACCACACAGCATCAATGTCTGGTCCCCCAGCAAGGGCTCAGAGGGAAAACCAAATGGTGTTTCATGAAAGTAGGAGGAGCTTCATGAAGCTTATACTTAACATTATGTTTCAGCAAATAGCAGGACCCACTAGAACTCCCCCATCAAAAGGGGGTAAATGCACCACAAAGCAAAACTAAATGGCATGGGGTAGGCTAAAACATCCTACATGGAAAAGAAATAAATCAATAAAATCTACCAATGAGAGCTGAAGAAACACCTTTCCAAGGACACAGTAAAAATATTTATTTACAGTTCAGTTCAGTCCCTCATTCGTGTGTCTGACTCTTTGCGACTCCATGGACTGCAGCACGCCAGGCCTCCCTGTCCATCACCAACTCCCAGAGTTTACTTGAACTCGTGTCCATTGAGTGGGTGATGCCATCCAACCATCTCATCCTCTGTCATCCCCTTCTCCTCCCGCATTCAATCTTTCCCAGCATCAGGTTTTTTTTTTCCAATGAGTCAGTTCTTTGCATCAGGTGGCCAAAGTATTGGAGTTTATTTACAACAGAGTCTTGAAAAAATCAGATGCCAGCAGAATAATATTTTTGAAAAGTCTGGTATAATTGAGTCAAGATTGTGCAGAAAATAGCAATATTATGGAACTTAAAATGAATTAGAAATGGTAAATAGTGAAACCAACAGAAAATTAGATTGGTAGAAGGGAGTTCTCATAACAAAAATCACACAAGGTACAAACAAATCAAGATTATTCGAAGCATATAAACAATAGAGATTTGAATACTGATACTTCCAGTGATCAATAAACAATTATGAAATCCAGTGATAAAAATACAAAGCTATTCCAACATATATTAAGGAAGAAAAGAAAAAAGAAAACTCTTCCAAAATAAAGGGATATGAGCATTTGACAAAGGAAATTGTCATGTTCCCCAGTAATGCGATAAAATTCTTCAGTACTGTGAGGATATCCCTGGTGGAGCTTTTGAACTTGAGGATTACAGAAAGAATCCCAGAGACCATGAGAAAAAAAACAGGCAGTCACTTAAAATTGTAAGGACAAAAAGCAGTCTGATCGTAAACTTTTCAGCAAATTTAACTATTAGAAAAGATGAGAAATATCTAAAAAATTTAAATGGAAAAAAGATGTAACCTTATTTCCTCCTGTGAATAAATTGAGTCACAGTGATATTTTGAAAATTGAAAGTGAATAGGTAATGATACACCAGGCAGAAAAAAACAAGCCGCTTTTGTGGAATATCATGTTTAATAGCCCAGTCTGAGGGATAAGGCAAGAATGGGAGTGAGAAAATGGACAGACTGCATAAAATGTCTCCTGGAAGGAACTGATCACTCCTGCTGGGAGGACAGAAGCCAGAGGAGCTCTGTGGAGGCGGTGGGGCTTGGGGGTCAGGATGGACCTTCAGATTCTACAACCAGGGGCTGAAGCAGTTCCCACTCTTTTTCTTGACTCACTTCTCAATTTCAGGTCCAGGCCAGATGGGCAAGTGGTCTGACTTGGATGGTCCTCTGCTTGGAAGGAAAACTATGACAAACCTAGATTGTGCATTAAAAAACAGAGACATCACTGCCAACAAAGGTCTGTCTAGTCAAAGCTATGGTTTTTCCAGTGGTCATGTACAGATGTGAGAGTTGGACTATAAAGAAAGCTGAGTGCAGAAGAATTGATGCTTTTGAACTGCGGTGTTGGAGAAGACTCTTGAGGGTCCCTTGGACTGCAAGGAGATCCATCTAGTCTATCCTAAAGGAGATCAGTCCAAGGTGTTCACTGGAAGGACTGATGTTGAAGCTGAAACTCCAATACTTTGGCCACCTGATGCGAAGAACTGACTCATTGGAAAAGACTCTGATGATGGGAAAGACTGAAGGTAGGAAGAGAAGGGGACAACAGAGGATGAGATGGTTGGATGGCATCACTGACTTAATGGAAATGAATTTGAGCAAACTCTGGGAGATAGTGAACAACAGGGAAGCCTGGAGTGCTGCAGTTCATGAAGTCACAAAGAGTTGGACACAACTTAGCATCTGAACAATAACAACAGCAACGTCTTGGCTAGGGACATCTGAGTGACACTTTGGAGGGAGGGGAAATGAGCTGGAGGAAATGAGAAAAACGGAATTCAGGCTATTGAGGGGCTAGAACCAGGTGTCTAGCACAGACTACAGAGAGGTAAATCTCTAAATAATTATCAAATTAGCTTTAAAAGTCATGTTCACTCCAGTAAGTACTAAAGTAGCATTCACCAAAATTCTGTATTGACTCCATGTTTAAAATATATGTGCACAACAAAGGAAACTATAAGCAAGGTGAAAAGACAGCCTTCAGAATGGGAGAAAATAATAGCAAATGAAGCAACTGACAAAGAATTAATCTCAAAAATGTACAAGCAGCTCCTGCAGCTCAATTCCAGAAAAATAAACAACCCAATCAAAACATGGGCCAAAGAGCAAAACAGACATTTCTCCAAAGAAGACATACAGATGGCTGACAAACACATGAAAAGATGTTTAACGTCACTCATCATCAGAGAAATGCAAAGCAAAGCCACAACGAGGTACCACTTTACACCAGTCAGAATGGCTGCCATCCAAAAGTCTACAAACAATAAATGCTGGAGAGGATGTGGAGAAAAGGGAACCCTCTTACACTGTTGGTGGGAATGTAAACCAGTAAAACCACTGTGGAGAACAATGTGGAGATTCCTTAAACAAACTGGAAATAGACCTGCCATATGACCCGGCAGTCCCGCTGCTGGGCATACACACCGAGGCAACCAGAATTGAGAGAGACACGTGTACCCCAATGGTCATTGCAGCACTGTTTATAATAACCAGGACATGGAAGCAACCTAGATGTCCATCAGCAGACGAATGGATAAGAGAGCTGTGGTACATACACACAATGGAATATTACTCGGACATTAAAAACAATGTATTTGAATCAGTTCTAATGAGGTGGAAGAAACTGGAGCCTATTATACAGAGTGAAATAAGTCAGCAAGAAAAACACCAATACAGTATACTAACGCATATATATGGAATTTAGAAAGATGGTAACGACAACCCTATGTGCGAGACAGCAAAAGAGGCACAGAGGTATAGAACAGTCTTCTGGACTTTGTGAGAGGGCGAGGGTCAGATGATTTGAAAAAATAGCACTGAAACATGTATACTATCAAATGTGAAACAGATCGCCAGTCCAGGTTCAATGCATGAGACAAGGTGCTCGGGGCTGGTGCACTGGGATGACCCTGAGGATGAGATGAGGAGGGAGGTGGGAGCAGGGTTCAGGATGGGGGACACATTTACACCCGTGGCGGATTTATGTCAATAAAAAAAAATGTGATACTTTTTAAAGTGATGAAAGGAGATGTCAAAAGTAATGCATAATGAAGACTGCATAGCTTACTTGAAAGGCAGCAGGCAATTTTAAAGCACTAACAGCATTCCCATTAAAACCAGGAATAAGGAAAGCAAACAAGGAAATTTGACAAAAATATAAATTAACAAGTGGCAATAGAGGAAAGTTGTAGGCTTATTTTTCCTCTGTTTGTAGACTATGATTTTTTAATGCTGGAAAATAAGAAATCAACCAACAAACTACCAGAAGGAGTAAGAGATTTCAGTAATATAGGGAGTTAGAATATTAATATAAAAACCAAGAAAGTAGATGACTTTGCTCATCTGGTTGCTGAAAATTTAAAACACTGACAGAACTAAATGTATCTGAAGGTTTAGAAGAATATGCATGAACACACATTATTGGAGAGAGTTGATGTTGGTACACTATTCTGGAAAGACGTTTAGCATGGTGCGTCGAAATTTGAAAGTGACACATCATTTGACCTAGAAGCCAAATTTCCAGTGATATCCCCCAAGGACAGTGCATAGGTATGCCAAAGTATCTGGGAATAGTTGTAACAATATTGTTTACAGTACAAAAATATAAAAATGTAGTAGTAAAGAAAAGATGACATATATAGAAAATGGAACATGCTATAACATCAAATCATGGCATACAAAATCAAAAAGAACACCATGTAATATTAAAAATGGCAATGTAGCTGTATGGTTATTAACCTGAAGAAGTATTTGACATGTATTGAAAAGCAAAGTGCATTTAAGAACAGCATGAGTAGGAAAACTCCTATTTTGTACACGTGCTGTGTTACGCATCACCAGTTTATTCATCAGGCCTCTGTCGGGAAGATGTGAACAATAAGAAGCAATGCTTTTCTCTTAATTATGGGAATTTGGGTGAATTTTCACTCCTTTTTATGTTGTATTTTTTAGACGATTTCCTTCTAAGCTTTCTCTCCTGCTTCTCTTCCTTCTCTCCCATATGTTATTCCTCTTCTCCTACTAGTTTGTGTCAAATTTAGTAAGGAAAAAAAAAACTATATTCATGTTGGAAGACAATTATTAATAAATTAGACAATGGTTTTCAAAGATATTCAAGGTTTTTTGATGCATACTAAGTTGCTTCAGTCGTGTCCGACTCTTTGTGACCCCACGGACTGTAACGCACCGAGCTCTCTGCCCATGGAATTCTCCAGGCAAGAGTCCTGGAGTGGGTTGCCATGCCCTCCTCCAAGGGATCTTCCTGAGCCAGGGCCTGAACTCTCATCTCTTATGTCTGGGCATTGGTAAATGGGTTCTTTACTACCAGTGCCATCTGGTTTCAAATCCCTTTAAGATGTGCGTGTGGAGTTACACATGCCTGCGTATCTGGAACAGTATTTGAGTAAGTGCAAGAGTTTCAAATCGATAAGAGACACACATTTAGAAGCCACATGATATTTGAGGATTTAATTTCCAAAGATAATCACACTTCTGTCGTCCTCTGTCCTTCCACTTGTCTCTTTAATGATATTTTCAAATTGCACCATCAAGCCTGGATGAAATATTACCACTGAGGGCAGTTGACTACATCCTATTATTCCCATGGCAGCAAGCTTTCTTATCATAACATTAAGAGTGAGAATTTAAAGTTCGGCAGCTGGCCATGAGGTTTCTCACTCTTCATGTCAGCCCCATCCTTGGGAAACTCCTGTGTGGTTGTGCATTTCATACTCCTGACTTTGGGTGAAAGGTCAATCCAGACTCTTCACTTGAAAAGCCTTTTTGCTCTTCCCTGGTGGTCCAAGCAGTGGTTCTCACGCTTGAGGGTGCATCGGAATCTCAGGAGGGTCCTTAGAGCTCGCACCGCCAGGCTCCACCCTCCGTTTCTGCTGCAGGAAGTCTCGGGTAGGGCTCTGAGGTTCTACATTTCTCATGAGTTCCCTGAGGGCTGGTCTGCTGGTCTGTCCAAGGACCACACTGGGAGAACCGGCGCATGGTAACCAGACTTGTTTACAAACTTTTGTTTCCTTTTTCATTGCAAACCTACAGATGATGCCCTTGAGGATGTTTTTAAGAAGGCTGAGACAGCAAGCCCGGAGTGTTTTAACCCACCTCTTGGCAGGACTAGCACACATCGGACAGAGAGCGTGAAGGAAATTGGCTAGCCTAGATCTCTTGTCTTTATTCCCTTCCCAGCTAGCTTTTGTGGGAATAAGTTTTTGTGGTGGGGCCTCGGGTGTACCTCTATAGGTACTTATTTTCCCTCTGAAGTGGGAGCCGTGATGTGCATACTACTGTACGTGAAAACAGATGATCAGCATGGGCCTAGTATGCAGCGCAGGGAGCTCTACTCAACATTCTGTAATAATCTATATGGAAAAATACTCTGAAGAGGCATGGATATATGTATACGTGCAACTGGATCGCTTTGCTATACGACTTAAATTAACACAATGTTGTAAATCAACTATCTTCTAATATAAAATAAAAATTAAATTTAATAAAGGAATTCCTGATAGCCAGAAGGAGAGAAAAGATGGATATTTTAAAAGGAGTTGAGCTGAAGACCAATTTTTCTGGTGAGCTTCGAGATCTGAAACACTATTATTTTAATATGTAAATGAAGGGAAGTCATTTCTGCAGGGGCTACTAATAAGCTCTATGTGGGAGAGAGCCAAAATTATCTGACCTTTTATTCCTGAAACTGTGGGTTTGCTAAATGAGCCTGGGCATTTGCAAAGCATGCTTGTTATGAGATGTTTCCTTCCCCAGGCTTCATTTCTGATAGCAGTCCATTAAAAGGATTATACATTCTCATTAGCAGATATTAATGTTCCTTGTGAATGATGCTCCCGGTTAAAACAGTAAGCTTCTGAATTCTGTTTACTTTGACCACTTATTCTTATTTTTCTTATCACCAAGTTTCACTTTTGTGCCTTCAAGACTGTTAAGACAGTATTCCCATCTTCTGGGGATGTGAAAGTTGAAGAGGGGAAGATTTTGTTTCAAAACAAAAGAATATTTTTAGAAGACAGAGCATGGTCTAGTGTGCGAATGAGCTGGGGGAGGGAGGCGGTGAGTTCTGTATTTCTGGAGTTTTCCCAGCTGAGGTTCAACAAGAACGACAGTGTCGCTGTTGCCGCAGAAAGGGCTTCGTCGGTGGTGGTTTCTAGGGACGATTTCACGATTCACTGATCTTGTAGTTTCTGTTGCTGGGCCTGTTCTTTTGGTTGTTAATTAATCCCTGACATGGAAAAATAACAAATATTTAAGCAGAAAATATTCATAGTATTTTTCCACAAGGGTGAGTCCACGGCCACTGTCCCTTCCCTGGCCCCCTCGCTCATACCGTTTGCTGTTCTGGAAGTATTGGCAGTGGCATATGGCCTGAAATAACTCCAGAGTCAAGAGAACAAGACTGAACTTTCGGTGCCCAAGATTTATGCATCAAAAATGTCTAGGTCCCAAAACATGTTTTATGAGAGTTAAAATGGAAGACAGAGCCCCTCTGCCACAGGTGCAAACAGGCCGTATGTCTGGGAGATTTACCTCACTGGGCCTCCACCAGCTTCTGAGCTCAGGGGATCTCAGGAGGGCAGGGCATCCCAGCCCAGTCATAGTTGCAACCAGGCCTGTAATTATAGAGGGATTCCAGCCTAACCAAGTGCAAAAAAAAGTAAAAAGCAGGAAAAAAAGGAGCAAAGTGACGCAGCTGTATACATAGGATTGATGTCGAGCAAGGTCCCAAGACCACCCTTCTGCCCCCAGACCAGCCGGTTTCATCCAAAATTCACGGATTCTGGTAGCTTTCAGATTCAGAAATTTTAAGGACTTTAATCTGACTGCCATCTCCCAGCCCACTCCTGCTTTCTCTCTTCTCTTACAAAATCTTTGGTTTTAGTCACTTCTACTTCATGGTTCCCTGTTTCTTATTATCCAGCCCAGGCATAGCTATAGTGATTAGTCCATACGAGGCAGGGAAGCCTGGTGTGCTGCAGTCCTTGGAGCTGCAGAGAGCCGGACACGGCTTAGCAACTGAACAACAGCAAAGGCTGTTTGATGTTGACTCGCTAACAACTCACCTTGTTCAGTTGACCAAACCACATACATCTGTAGGATAAAAGAGTAAACACGTGGGAGAGAAGCAATTTATGTTCGTGTCTAGGTTATGAAGGTTTACTTTAGGGTCTCTGGGAGAGCAAGGGCGGGTGTAACATCTTAGTGCAAGGATTTCTGTAGGAAGGTCTTTCCCAGGATACGGTGTCTTTCATTTGATCTGATTAATGACTGTGTGAGCATGTGTGTGTGTGAGTGTGTGTGTGTCTGCACATCGACGGCTCTAGCACACAAGAACATTACCATTTGTCAGACAAGCCACCTCTATATATTATTTTCAAATAAAGATGACCATTTTCAAAGGGTGCTTTCTTTAGAAATCACAATCCACCCTGGAAGTGAGTTTAAATCAATATCTTTGTTACCTGTTGCCAAAAGCAGATCCATATGGGGGTCTCTCAAAGGGAGAATCTGGGCTATTTCTAAACACATTTGTTTTCCTATTATGACTATAAAGAAGTCCCTGATCCCAGCACACTCATTTAACTATTGGTTTTAAAAAACCACAAGTGATAGCTTCTCCATTTCATTCTTTTCTCCTGCCGCCATTACTCACTTAGTCTGAGGAAATATTTCCATTTCAGTTATAATTGCAAATCAATTAAGAGGTTCTCATGGTTGATTCAATCAATCAAAGCAACAACTGTTTAAATAGAGTCCCTTCTGGGTGAATCTTTATTATTTTACTGGTTCAACAGATCTCAACCCTCTTAGGGGTATTAGAAAACTGATAACCACCTTTTCTTTAGAGAGTTATCCTCTAGCTGGGGAGACCAAATATAAACACACTGAAGCTAATTAAAAACACTAGCGTTAAATAGAAATCTTCAATAAAACATGAGGTGTCACGTGGTGGGTGATTAATATTTAACTGAAGAGTGAGGCTGACTCCAAGCTTCAGCGCCGGTGATCTGTCAGAGATAAATGTCACCCTGATAATCGCTAGAGTTAATCAGAGGGGTCACAGTGGCTAGGCTGTGCCTACTTCCTTCAACTACCTCACTTCTCTTGCCCCACAGCAGGCACCCACTCAAATATCAGGTTTAGTCATTGAATTCTACTGCTGGGGATGGAGCAAGGCCAGTCTCTGTATGAACGACTGATGTATTCCAGGGATCAGAAAGGAGTGTCTGAATCATGATGGACCAGAAAGGAGGCAGGAAGGACGGATAACGTGGATCTTCAACTCAATTTTTTTTATTTTGACCATGCTGGGTCTTTGCTGCTGGGTGGGGGCTTTCTCTAGCTGCATCGAGGGGGCTCCTCTTCTTGTGGCCCATGGGCTTAGTTGCCCTGCAGCATGTAGGATCTCAGATCCTCAACCACAGATTAAACCCATGTCCCCTGTACTGGAAGGGGGATTCTTCACCATTGGACAGCAAGGGCGATCCCTCAATATTTCAAGGGCAGTTACACTTGAAGGAGTGGAGTGGAGGCTGCAAACTGAACAGCAAGTTAGTGAGAACAAAGTGCAAGGAACCCTGTACAACAAGAGGAGCTGTAAAGGACAGGCTACGTGGACAAGGTGTGGAGAGGGAAGGTGTCAGCTTACCAAGACGACAGCTTGGGAATTGTCTGCCTGGAAGTGACAGCTGATGCTTTAGAAATGAACTAGATCAACACAGAAGAGAATCTGAAGAAAGAAGCCACAAGATCTAACATTAGCTTGAGGGGAGGAGAGCGAGAGGGATTTATATATTCAAGGATGAAGCCCTCATTTGCTAGAAGAGATCTCAAAGAGACTGAAAATTGGCAATGGTTTGGTCCAAATGCTATAAAGATCAATACTTTTCATTAGCAAAGTGCCTTGAAATTTGATTTGATCTTGTTTGCAGACAGTATTACGTATAAAGAGATATTTATGCTTCTAAGTTCAGGCATGGAACCTCACATTAATCAAAAGTATTAGCTCATTTTAATTTTTCTTTGCTACATTTATGCTTGAGCCAGTGAGACCATTTTGGGATATCTATCTATATAAAAATCTATACATTGAGAGAATGTGAGAGAGATGTTGCATATTTTATTTTTTTTATAAGAGTCCTTTCTGGCAATTAAGTGAGTGGTTGATTCCCTTAATATTCTGAGAGCAAACACAGCCATCATTATGAATCACTGTAGTTGATGAGTCTAATCCTTTTTCGTGCCATTAGAGCAGATGCTCACATCTGAATCCCCCACAGACAGATCAGTCATCATCATCTCCTCATACATATTCCAGCATCTGTATTGGGTTTTTGATGTGCTGTACTGGCATGAGGTCATAGCACCACCTTTTTGAACTGGCAAAGCAGCTGCCCAGGAAATCAAAATAAAACTGAAGAAATTGCTGTTCTTTGCAAAACTGACAGTGACCTGTGAGTCTGAGGATTTGGGTGTGAATGGCATCTACTTGTCTAATCCTGGCTTTCTGGAGGAGCTCCCTCCATAGAGGAGCTAGTTGAAATCTAAGACTGGCCTAAACTTTGCATATGACACAGGTCTGTATGGGACAAGCAGTGGTTTTTACCAGTAGTCATGCATGGATATGAGAGTTGGACCATAAAGAAGCCTGAGGGCCCAAGAATTGATGCTTTCTAACTGTGGTGTTGGAGAAGACTCTTGAGAATCCCTTGGACAACAAAGAGATCAAACCAGTCAATTCTAAAGGAGATCAACCCTGAATATTCACTGGAAGGACTGATGCCGAAGCTGAAGCTCCAGTACTTTGGCCACCTGATGAGGTAGCTGAGTCACTGGAAAAGACCCCGATGCTGGGAAAGATTGAAGGCAGGAGGAGAAGGTGATGACAGAGGATGAGATGGTTGGATGGCATCACTGACTCAATGGACATGCGTTTGAGAAAACTCCAGGAGATACTGGGGGACAGAGGGGTCTGGCATGCTGCAGTTCATGGGGTCTCGAAGAGTCAGACGTCACTTAGCAACTGAACAACATAAACCCTGTGAATAGCCTTGTAGTAAAAGCAACAGTAGTGCCAAGAGAAAACAGTCTTTCCAACGTAGGTCACTGAGGATGCTTGTATTTTGTGATTGGAAATCACAACACACACCCACACACACACACACACACACACACACACACAGACATATGTCACAAACATATATGCCTTGCTTCTGATTATAACATAAAGTGAGATTTTGTGCCAAAATGTGGGTGAAACTGCATTAGAAATTATTTGGATATTTATATTTCTATGAAGACCCTGGTAATTCTATGAGCCTGAATCACTGAAGGGAAGGAAATGTTGCCATTGTTCTTTTTACCAGCCAGGATTGGTGCTCGACAACGATCCCAGGGCTACTGGTGTGAGTTTCCTGGTTGCCCTCCTTCGCAATGCACCGCAAGCTGCCGGGCTCACACAGCAGACGTGCTCCAGCCGTCTGGACAGCTGGTTCCTTCTGGGAGCTTTGAGAGACAGTCTGTCCCAGCAGGTAAACCTGGGGAGACACACGGTCCACTTCTTCTCCTCTAGCCTCCCCCAAGTCCATGTTCTTCTCGCACACAAAACACATTCACCCCATCCCAACATCCCCAAGTGCTTGCAGAGATGGTTGGATCACATCTCCCATTCCACAGATGATTCTGCAATCTGACCTCATCCTTTCCACATTAAGAGGCAGACTCTTTCCACCTCTCTTGAGTCTAGGCTGCTCGTGGACTCTTTGTCAGCAGAACATGGTGGGAATGATGCTGTGAAATTCTGAGGCTGGGCCTTGTGAGGGCTGGAGCTTCTGCCTTCCACTCTTGGAATGTCTTTCACTGGGACCCAGCTGCCATGTTTTGGCAAAGCTTAAGTTGCCATGTGGAGAAACTCGGATGGAAAAGCCCCCAGCCCCCAGCCTTTGCTGGACTGAGCCAGTGATCCATACCACTGCCAACCATGTGAGGACATCTGAAAACTTCTGTCATCCCAGCACTTTCATATAACACCAGTAAGGCAGAATAACTCTCTGGTCCCACAATTATAACTTATGATAAACTGTTGTTGTTTTAAGGTATTTTGTTAAACAGCAACAGAAAAATTGAAACAGAGTATGGGCTTCCCAGGTGGCGCTAGTGGTAAAGAACCTGCCTGTCAGAGATGCAGGTTCGATCCCTGGGTAGGGAAGATCCCTCGGAGGAGGGCATGGCGACCCACTCCAATATTCTTGCCTGGAGAATCCCATGGACAGGGGAGCCTGGTGGGATACAGTCCATGGGATTGCAAGGAGTCGGATACAACTGAAGCCACCTAGCATGTAAGCACAGTATTAGAAGTGGGATGCTTCAGTAGCAAAAACCTAGACCAGGGTAGTGTTGGCTTTGGTGAAGAGTAGGGAGAAGAATGCTCCTGCAGATTGGAAAGGCGTAGAGCAAATTCTAGCTCAAGCCTGAGAGAGTGGCGACCTGTGACTAGAAGGGGAAGAGCATCAGGCAAGTTCGTCCTGGTGGGAATACGAGGTAGAACATGAGTCTGGCGCACTCGTGGGTCTAGCATAGGAGGTTTCCAGGCAGGAAGCTGAAAGCTCCATTGGGCTTCTTTTAGCTCTCAGTGATAATGTGTGGAGAGAGAGATGGATTTGAAAAGAAATTGTTTGCTTTTTGTAAAGCAGAATTCAAAGGAAATATTCCAACTTTGGACTTGCTAAGTTGGAAAATAAAACTATTTCTCACTGCATGCCTCTTCACTGGGCAAATATTTCTCAAGGTAAAAGGTGACTCAGGCAAAGATCAAAGACATATGTTGCCAAGAACACAGGCCTGGGGTTAAAGTCAAGTCAAGGGTGTGGGAACACCATGCTTTGTTAAGATCTCAGAATTTTAAGAGTTGCTTGTTATTCCTTCTACACTGGACAAAATTTCTTCTAAGCATCTTTCTTTTTTAATTTTTTCTTTTATATTGGAATAGAATTGATCAACAATATTGTGATAGTTTCAGGTGTACAGCAAAGTGATTCAGTTATACATACACATGTGTCTATTCGTTTTCAAATACTTTTCCCATTTAGATTGTTACAAAATATTGAGCAGAGCTCCCTGTGCTATACTTTGGGTCTTGGCTGGTTTTCCATTTTAAATACAGCAGTGTGTACTTGTCCAGCCCAAACTCCCTAACTATCCTATCCTCCTACCTGTGTTTCTGTTTTACAAATAAGTTCACTTGTATAATTTTTTTTTAGATTCTGAATATAAATTATATCCTACAATATTTCTCTTTGTCTTACTCAAAGTTCACTTAGTATGACAATTACGACAATCTCTAGGAAACTTAATGATGTTTTCTCATAACACCCCGACTCATAGCCCAAGTAAACAGAAGCCTGTGTCAAAGAAAACTGTGGGCATGGCGTCTGCCAATGGATTGGATTAAAGGTTTTGTACACTGGCATCCCACTGAGCTGGGCTTCTCAGGTGGCTGGTGGTGAAAAACCTGCATCTCAGAGAATACGAGTGATTCATGGCCCCAGGATGGTTTCCATCCTGAAGTTACTATAGATAACTTCAAATTCTTGCTATGCCTCTGATCGACACACAGGGTCTGTGCTCCTCCCTTTGAATCTGACCTGGCCTTTTGCCTGAACTTGGCCAGGACAGTGCAGGGGGAGGATGTGACGTAACATCCACAGCTGGGCCTGCATCTGAAGCTTCCTGCTTAGCTCCTCTTGAAACCCTCTCCTGGGATCTGGCAGCTGTGTCAAGAGGCCCAAGCTGGCTGAGTCCAGACAGGAATTTCCTGCTCTGGGCCTCCCCTCCAAGGCGACACCTGGGAATGAAGCCACCTGAGCAACTCTGTGATCCCGGCCTGGGTATCTCAGGGCAAAAGAAGTGCCAGGCAGAGCCCAGGAGTCTAAATTCTTTATTACAGGTGCATGGACACATGAAACGATTATCATTTTAAGCCACAAAGTTTTGGGAGTAGTTACTCAGCAGAAATAAACCAAACGGCCACCAAGAGCAGGCGGTATCCAGTGGCTTTATTCATGCTGTGGTCACTGTTCTGGGCCAGTGCTCACATTTTCTGAAATTTCAGCTACATTAAGCATGATTGAATGAGCATTTTAAATATACTTAATTAAAATAGAAGGGCCATGTCTTGCTGTAATTACCCTTGAATTATTTGGCAGACATTTATTGAACTATCAAAAGCTAATCGATTGGCCCAATATTTTATCTTGGTTCTACTGAATCTGTATTCTAAGCTGAATTATTAATCCATTTCATCTAAGTACAATCATGTGTGATGAGACTAGACAGATGGAATCAGTCTTGGGGTGGCGTGTCCAGAGTGAGGACTGAGCCTCATGCGGTAGGAGTCCTCTCACCTTCACTGTCATCATAGCCTTTCATTCTCCCTTGTTGTTATTTATCATCTTATTATTTTATTTCTAGAACACAGTGTTACTGTGTACTGTGGATGAAAGCTCTGAGAAGAACTATGAAGTACAAAGAGAAAAAAGGAATATTTTAAATAAAGACACATTTAAAACCCCAAACTCTTTGAAATTTCAAATAGTTTTCCCTCATTTAAAATCCATAAGCCGTAAATGGGGAGCCACCGGAGACAGTGAGATCTCATTGGGTGTTTTGCTGATCACAGACTTGCTTTCTCTTTTCAAGTTGCCTGATTTTCATTTAGGGAGCTATGAGCTATACCCACAGTCATTACCAAAATTGATTTTGAGTCTGCACTTAAAGCATTATCCACTGCTTCTCTGAGGAAGATGGAATATGTATTTATCAAAATGTCCTAGCTGAATAAAAGCTACGTAAAAGCTGGTAATAACGATGCAGCATATGTGTATTTTTAAGCAGAAGAACCCTTCTTTCAGTTCAAAATGTCTTCCTTCCTTCCTCATCTGTAAGGAAAAGCCCTCTGTAAGGTCCAGTCCTCCCGTGAAGGGAACACGTGCTATGAGTAATAGATGTCTGAGAAGATTGTCTGAACAGGCAGGGACACGTGTGAGGGACAATGGGCATGCTGTTGGAAGTTCTCCAGATAATGACATTACACAGACTCCGAAAATGTCAGACATAAAATAATAAACAGGACTCTGCATGTGGTTGTTCTTTCTAAGCGAATAGAGCCATTTATGGATCAACTCTTTATTTCTCTGGATTCTGTCAGAATGATGCCCTTTAGTCAGAAGCTCTTTACTTCACAAAATACTGCACAGGCAAGCATTTCTTCCTCTCCACAGTATTAATTAAATTACAGAAAACTGGCAGTGTTTAAATTCTGGCATCTGTATTGCCTCACTTAATTACACCCCTGGACTCCTTTCAAAATTCTTTCATTTGCTACAGGGACACCTATTGGCGAAAGGAGAAGAAATCAGATACAAGTGATGAGATACAACTCGGGATTTCTACCCGGCCCACTGCCCACACCGAGGAAGGCCCTCCATCTCTGTGGGTCGGCAGCGTTCCCAATCCCGCTCTCTGCTGCAGAGGGAAAAAGCCACAATGATAGATACTCATTGGAAATGAAGTAAACTTCATAAATAAAACACTTTTGAACATTCTTTCACCTTAAAAAAAAATACATGATGATCATAAAGTGGAATGCGGCTTACCATGCTCAATTTCAGCATTCTGTGTGCCAGATAAGAGCTTCCTTAAAGCGTGGGCATGGGAGAAGCATCCGGAAGCTTTCCACAAGCACTCTGCTCAGAAGATGCTGTAAGCTCAGGTCGACAGAGGTGATCCAGGCCCGGAAGGATCACTCTTGTGGGCAAAGTACATGGACAGACATCTTCATGGCAGAAGAACCAGCTTCCCGGCTCAAGCTGCCATATAAGGAACTGAGCTCAGTCTGCTCAGTTGTGCCTGCTTCTTTAAGACCCCATGGACTGTCTGCAGCCCGCCAGTCTCCTCTGTCCATGGGATTTTCCAAGCAAGAACACTGGAGTGGGTTGCCACTTCCTACTCCAGGGGCTCTTCCCGACCCAGGGATCAAACCCAGGGCTCCTGCATCCCCTGCACCAGCAGAGAAGTTCTTCTACCCCTGAGCCACTGGGGAAGCCATGATAAACAGCTAGTGCTGTGCTAAGTTGCTTTTAGTCGTGTCCAACTCTCTGTGACCCCATGGACCGAAGCCCCCCAGGCTCCTCTGTCCATGGGATTCTCCAGGCAAGAATACTGGAGTGGGTTGCCATTTCCTTCTCCAAGGAATCTTCCCGACCCAGGGATCGAACCTGCATCTCTGAAGTCTCCTGCATTAGCAGGCAGGTTTTTTTACCACTAGCGTCACCTGGGAAGCTCCATGATAAAGAGCTGTTGCCAGTAAAAGGCAAAGACCAGTAAAGCCCACAAGATTATTTTTGGTAAGTTCTTTCTCTTTCCTTTTGTAAAAAATCGATTTGTCCAAAAAGCAAACTAATTTCTGTTCCGGGTCCACTTATTTTACTTTTTAAAATATTTTCATGGACGGCTACCATCTGAGCCAGAAATCTGACACCATCTTCCATCTGGTTCCTCGTTGCCTGTGTGCAGGCCCTGATCTAAGCACCTGCTGCCTTACACGCCTCTCCTCACTGCCTCTCTGCAGTGTGGACAGTTACACTCAGTCAGGCTGTGTCTTCTCTAGACCGAGGATCTTTTGGCCCTTTCCCTGCTCTCTGAACCTGCCCGATGATCTTTCCAAAGTGTGAATCTTGGATGGTTACTCCTCAATGGCTCCAAATTGCCAACCACAATAAAATCCAAACTGCTTAGCATAGAAATCGAGACCCTCCATGATCCGGACGTTGATTTCCTCATCAACCTCATTTCTCTCTCTATTAAATTGTTCACTGTTGTTGAACCACTGAAATGGGATCTATAGACTGAAACTTGAAAAATGACCCTTCTCTTCCACTGAGAAAACACAGTGCAAAATGGATTGGATTTTATTTTTCGTTGGAAAACATTGAAGAGAGAAAAATCCTAAATTTGATTAAGAAACAAAATGTTACTTGTTGTAATGGAAATTTGGTATTTTTTTAACTAAAATAAACACATTTGGCAATTTAGAAAATGCTGCTATTAAACAGCTAAAAAGTTTATCCATCTTCATTTCATTTGTTCAGTAAATATTTAATAGATGTACAATATGAGTTTGGACAAATGTATATATCATGTATATATCACTGAAAGTGAAAGTGAAAGTCAGTCATGTCCAACTCTTTGTGACCCCATGGACTATATAGTCCATGGAATTCTCCAGGCCAGAATACTGGAGTGGGCAGCCGTTCCCTTCTCCAGAGGATCTTCCCAACCCAGGGATCAAACCCAGGTCTCCTGCATTGCAGGCAGATTCTTTACCAGCTGAGCCACAGGGAAGCCCGTATATATCACTGGACATGTATATATTACTAAGGTATCATAGGGCTTCCCAGGTGGCTCAGTGGTAAAGAATCCGCCTGCCAATGCAGGAGACGTACATTCAATCTCGGGGTCAGGAGATACTCTGGAGAAGGAAATGGCAACCCACTGCAGTATTCTTCCCTTAGAAATCCCATGGACAGAGGAACCTGGCAGGCTACAGTCCACGGGGTCGCAAGAGTAGGACTTGACTTAGCAACTAAAAAACAGCAGCACAATATGACATACAGTGTGCATCAGTGATTGGCTCATGAGCATGAGACACGGTTCCAGCCTGCCATGAGCTAACAGTCCAGTGAAGGAAAAAAAAAAATGTGATACAGCGTAAGTGCTATGAGGCAGGAGGCTTAAACCACTTGTATTAGGTAGATCTTTTTATATTGCAGGTAGTAAAAATCTCCTTTGAGCCAAAAAAGAAAGAAAGAGAGAGAAATATATTGTCATACACAAAGGAAAACCCCAGGAGCAGTTAGGGTTTGATCCAGGTGCTCCAGGAACATCACCAGATTCTTCTTTCCTTCTCTCACCTCCAATTACACTTGTGTTGGTATTTCCATACATTGATTATCCCTATGTGGCAACCCATGTTGACATTAGAAACTCCAGACTTGAACTTTACAGTATGATCAACTTTATACAAACAAACAAAAATAAAACTTCTTTCCTACAGTGATCCCAGATGATTGTGAGTTCTTGGGACTTAGGTCCACCACTGATCCAAACACGTGGCTAAGAGAACAAAAGGTATTGATTGATTAATATTTCTTCTCAGTTAACAACTGCTGCTGTTGCTAAGTCACTTCAGTCGTGTCCGACTCTGTGCGACCCCGTGGACGGCAGCCCACCAGGCTCCCCCATCCCTGGGATTCTCCAGGCAAAGAAAACTGGAGTGGGCTCAGTTAACATGAAGACATTGAAAAAATTCTGAAGAATGATATTGCGAAAATACATGTTAGCTTTGTGTTTTGCAATTAATTGAATTGAAAGAATGTTTCTTAAAAATGACGGCAGGGGGATGGGCAAGCAAATCAAATACTTCATTTCTTTCACTTGTATGGAAATTTTTTCTGCTTTCATTCTAACAGAAGCCCTTATTTTCAGGCCCCTGACTTGCTGAATGGCCAGAAATTTTCATAAATAAGTGGTGCTTTGGGGATCATGGCTGCATATCCAGGACTTTGGTATTCCTGATATCTGGGTTTGCTGCGGTAACAACAGAGGTCGGCTCAGACGTGTCTAAGTAGAAACAGATACAGCACCCAGTCTGAAAATGCCTGTAAATGAAGCATGGGCAAGTTGTAACTTCGAAAGCAGGGGTCCCCAACCTCTGGGATCTAATGCTTGATGATCTGAGATGGTGCTGATGTTATATTAAAAATAATATATTAGAATAATAATAATAATATATTAGAATAATATATTAGAAATAACCTGCACAATAGATGCAATGCAGTTGAATCATCCTGAAATCATCCCCTTCAGTGTCCATGGAAAAACTGTCTTCCATGAAACTGGTCCCTGGTACTAAAAAACGTTCAGGATTGCTGTCTAAAGGGTACCCAAATTCCTAGCCTTTTGACAAAATTATCTGCTTCAGCATATATTTTAGGGCTGAAGCATGTGATAGTTTATTTGCCTATAACTACTGAAAGGTTAACAGTTCTGGCATGAAATCAGCGGGTGAAAAAAATCCTTGAAATTAATTTATATGCATTCACTACTGGCGATGCATTTTACCGAGAACCATATTAGTTGCAAGTTTAAAAAATCACTGCCATTATTAATCACCTCAAATAATTGCCCTTATAAAAATGTAATTTCAACACACAAAAACTGAATATATTTCCTTCGATTGATCTATGAAAGAGACACCCAGAAATAGCACAATGGAGACACCAAGGGTGAGTTTCATAAACGATTCCTCTTTGGGGCACGTCTGAATCCCTAATTGTGCAGCTTCTCTCCCGGTAGGTGATTATGACTAGGTAAAACATTTACATTTATATTTGTTATCTGCAAGAGATAATTAGATATTTCCACTGCAAAATAACTTACATTAATGGGCCATAACTTTCAATATGTAGCTTTAAACTGCACATTTAAATAATATAATATCTGTTTCCCTTAATTTTACTGTAATTGTCTCCATGTGGAAGCTTTATTATTTTTTCTTTCAAAACTACAATTGGCTAAAACAACATATTAGATGCGTTTAGTTTATCACTTTGAAATTTTGGAATAGACAACCTGGATAACTTGCACAGAATTTTACTAAAGTACCAGCATGTCAAATGAAAATGTCGTTGAATTGAAACAAAACCCCTACAGCCTTGGCTAAAATGATCAGAATTACATGTGGAATATACTTGTCTTTGGGGAGAGGTATGTAAGACATGATGGAAATTTTTTTCTGGTCATCTCTGTGCATAATCCAAAATGTGTATTAGCTTTAATTAGAAGCAAAGTTTGCCTTAATTATATACATAAGCTTGTTCTCTGTCTAGGATTTGGTCAACGATACTTTCTTTGGTGAAGTCAGTTTGTAATTGTGAACTGAAAATTTCATCCATTCATTCCTTTAATGACTCTATCAGCTCCAGTTCAATGGGTTGAGATAGGTTCATGGGTCAAAAGACGCCCTAATGACCTCAGTTCAGTAGACATATCTACCTGGAGTCGACGTACAGAGGAGCTTGGCTCTGTTAGATTAGTGTCTCCAGTCTATAAGCACAGAACTGACTGCATGGAGCATAAACAGGATGCTGTCAGCTAGGGAGAGTCATTCAGTCTGAGTAATGCTTTGATTAGATACAGAAAGTGAGTGTCTTTGTACTCAACTTGCATCCCCTAAGTTGGCCTGATTTAATTACTATTCCTATGCTTTGAAAATTGTGGGCGTGCTAAGTCGCTTCAGTCGTGTCTGACTCTTTGTGACTCTAATGGGCCGTAGTCCACCAGGCTCCTCTGGCCATGGAGTTCTCCAGCAAGAATACTGGAGTGGGTTGCCATTTCCTTCTCCAGGGGATCTTCCTGACCCAGGAATCAAACCCACGTCTCTTATGTGCCCTGCATTTTCAGGGAGATCCTTTACCACTAGCACCACCTGGAAAGCTAATTCTATTCTTATGCTTTCAAAATATTAATGTCAAAAACATAAAAAGATTCCAAATTCTCATGAGTTTAGATGGACAACAAAATATCCATGCAGGCAAAGGCTTTTAAAAACCTGTATAAAAATTCTTCGGGCTTTGGAGTTAGAAGTTATGACTTCAGTGCTTGCTGGGGGAAGGGATAGTTGGGGAGTTTAGGATGGATGTGCACACACTGCTATATTTAAAGTGGATAATCAACATGGTCCTGCTATAAGCACAGGGAACTCTGCTTAGTGTTATGTGGCAGCCTGGATGGGAGGGCAGTTTTAGGGGAGATGGATACATGTATATGTATGGCTGAGTCCTTTCACTGTCAACTGAAACTATCACAGCATTGTTAATTGGCAAACAAAACAAAACAAAAAATAATAGATGTTTAAAAATATTTAAAAAGAAGTTATGACTTCTAGTTAGTCTAGAAAAAAAAATAAAGCTCAGTTTCTTTGCAAAGATTCAGCTCCTTACTGACAACTGTGTGGTATTACTGGTGATATTAAAAGAAATATTACAATTACTATGTATCTATAAGAATAATGTATGGAAATGCTTATAAGTTAACATCAAGAATGCAAAAAAATAGTAATAACAAATGATCCCTACAAAGAGTCTTTAGAGAATGTTCAGAATAAGATGCTAATCACCCAAATCAGTAACTTTTCCCAGAGACATGTTCTGTGTAGCTTCTTTGCTAATTAGATTTTTTTCCTAAGTAATATAAACATTCCCTGAGCAAATTTGTTTTTAGTACTAATTAGTCACATCTGGAATAAAATGTTTGTAAAGAATTGACACACAGTTCTCAGAATCATGAGTATGATTTTTTTCTTTCTTTTTGAAACTGATAGATCTGGAAAATGTGGTTTGACGCTATAGCCTATTACATTCATGTTATTAACACATAGATGTGTACCATTTAAAACTAAAGGCCATTTGTTTTCATATTCTAAAAAGTGCCAGAAAAATATGTAACATCTAATGATACTTTTTGTTTTATTTATTTTTTTGCACTCAAAACTACCTGCGAAGACCCAATCCAGGGTTAAGTAGTTTCTTCATCAATGTGAATACAAATCAGCCTTGAAGATGATTTTGTATCTGGAATTTCTGTGTCATCTGCATTTTAGACTGAGCTAGAATAATGAACTGAGTATCATTTGTTGAATAATTGTGACTTTGGGCTCTTTCCTGCCGGCAGCATGAGAGCAGCTATTGCGGTTGCATCATTATCAGATAAGAAGACCTCTCAAATGGCCTGTCAGCTTCATTTTCACACGTTTCCCTTCCAGATACAAAAACCATCCTCGAGTGTTTGTAATTCAAATGTCTTTCAATTAGTCTAGTCCCATAGACTCATTCTTCAAGTCAGAAGCCAAGGTCTGGCACTTGAGCATAGGAAGTAAATTGAAGTGCATTGCCTTTGCCACAAAAGACACCATGACAACGCCGCCATTGCCACTAACACATGTTCCTAGCGTTGTATGGGTTTCAGTGTATTCCTGTGACACGGCTGTGACCTCTAGTATGACCTTGACTAGGTAAGCCCTCAAAGGACTTTTCCAGCATGTTGGCATGCCAGGCAGAGTTCTAGATACTGGGATACACAGGGCCCTCTCTTGGAGCTCTGTTCTTGTCTAATGAAACACGTAATAAAAAGTAAAAAGGGACCACATCGATTGGTGAAAAATTATTAATAATATAAAGAAAATTAAAAGAATGTGATAGAGATTAGATAGTTTGAGGTTAATTTGGTTGAGAAATCAGGCCCTGGGAAGATCTCAGGAGGAGATTTCAAGAAGAGTGATGCCCCTATTTTGTGTCCTGGGGGCAGACATAAGCTGGGTAGTTTTCAGGAGAGGGACTGCTCCAGTGACTGCTTCCACCAGGGGAGGAGGCGGAGCTTGGAAGGACAGGTGATCAGGGGAATGAGACTTGTTTGCCAACAGCGCGAGTTTGGATTCCACAGAGCACAGGACGCGGATCTGCACGTTAACTTGTATGTTTCCACAAATTCTCATGTGTGTTTAAATTGTCTAGATGTTCTGTCAAATTATTTTAATGTCCCAAGGTGATAGTCCTCTGTGTATCACTGAAGAATGTGGCACAAAATATACTGTTTCTCAATATTTTTGCTTTAACAAGAAACTGTAACATATTCAATTCAGTTCAGTTGCTCAGTCTGGTCTGACTCTTTGTGACCCCATGAACCACAGCACTCCAGGCCTCCCTGTCCATCATCAACTCCTGGAGTTTATCCAAACTCATGTCCTTTGAGAAGGTTATGCCATCCAACCATCTCATCCTCTGTTGTCCCCTTCCCCACCTGCCCTCAATGTTTCCCAGCATCAGGGTCTTTTCCAGTGAGTCAGCCCTTCACATCAGGTGGCCAAAGTATTGGAGTTTCAGCTTCAATGTCAGTCCTTCCAATGAACACCCAGGACTGATCTCCTTTAGGATGGACTGGTTGGATCTCCTTGCAGTCCAAAGGATGCTCAAGAGTCTTCTCCAACACCACAGTTCAAAAGCATCAATTCTTCAGTGCTCAGCTATCTTTATAGTCCAACTCTCACATCCATACATGACTACTGGAAAAACCATAGCCTTGACTAGATGGATCTTTATTGGCAAAGTAATGTCTCTGCTTTTTAATATGCTGTCTAGGTTGGTCATAACTTTCCTTCCAAGGAATAAGCTTCTTTCAATTTCATGGCTGCAGTCACCATCTACAGTCATTTTGGAGCCCTCCAAATGAAGTCAGCCACTGTTTCCAGTGTTTCCCCATCTATTTTCCATGAAATGATGGTACCAGATGCCATGATCTTAGTTTTCTGAATGTTGAGCTGTAAGCCAACCTTTTCACTCTCCTCTTTCACTTTCATCAAGAGACTCTTTAGTTCTTCATTTTCTGCCATAAAGGTGGTGTTATCTGCATATCTGAGGTTATTGCTATTTTCCCCAGCAATCTTGATTCCAGCTTGTGCTTCTTCCAGCTCAGTATTTCTCATGATGCACTCTGCATAGAAGTTAAATAAGTAGGGTGACAATATACAGCCTTGACATACTTTGTTTTCTATTTGGAGCCAGTCTGTTGTTCCACGTCCAGTTCTAACTGTTGCTTCCTAATCTGCATACAGGTTTCTCAAGAGACAGGTCAGGTGGTCTGGTATTTTCAACTCTTTCAGAATTTTCCAAAATTTATTTTGATCCACAGAGTCAAAGGCTTTGGCATAGTCAATAAAGCAGTAATAGATGTTTTTCTGGCACTCACTCACTTTTTCCAGAGAAGGCAATGGCACCCCACTCTGGTACTCTTGCCTGGAAACTCCCATGGACAGAGGAGCTTGGTGGGCTGCAGTCCATGGGATCACTAAGAGTGGGACATGACTGAGTGACTTCACTTTAAGGTTTCACTTTCATGCACTGGAGAAGGAAATGACAACCCACTCCAGTGTTCTTGCCTGGAGAATCCCAGGGACAGGGGAGCCACCTGTCTATGGTGGGCCACCGTCTATGGGATTGCACAGAGTCGGACACAACTGAAGCAACTTAGCAGCAGCAGCAGCTTGCTTTTTTGATGATCCATCAGATGTTGTGAATTTGATCTCTGGTTCCCCTGCCTTTTCTAAAACCAGCTTGAACATCTGGAAGTTCACAGTTCACATATTGCTGAAACCTGGCTTGGAGAATTTTGAGCATTGCTTCACTAGAGTGTGAGATGAGTGCAATTGTGGGGTAGTTTGAGCATTCTTTGGCATTGCCTTTCTTTGGGATTGGAATGAAAACTGATCTTTTCCAGTCCTGTGGCCACTCCTGAGTTTTCCAAATTTGCAGGCATATTGAGTGTAGCATTTTCACAGCATCAGCTTTTAGGATATGAAATAGAACCTCTACTAGCTTTGCTTGTAATGATACTTTCTAAGGCCCACTTGACTTCACATTCCAGGATGTCTGGCTCTAGGTGAGTGATCACACCATCATGATTATCTGGGTTGTGAAGATCTTTTTTGTATAGTTCTTTTGTGTATTGCCACTTCTTCTTAAAATCTTTTGCTTCTATTAGGTCCATACCATTTCTGTCCTTTATCGAGCCCATCTTTGCATGAAATGTTCCCTTAGTGTCGCTAATTTTCTTGAAGAGATCTCTAGTCTTTCCTATTCTATTGTTTTCCTCTATTTCTTTGCATTGATCTGCTGAAGAAGGCTTTCTTATCTCTTTGCTATCCTTTGGAATACTGCATTCAAATGGGTATAACTTTCCTTTTCTCTTTTGCTTTTCACTTCTCTTCTTTTCATAGCTATTTGTAAGGCTTCCTCAGACAGGCATTTTGCTTTTTTGCATTTCTTTTTCTTGGGGATCGTCTTTATCCCTGTCTCCTGTACAATGTCACAAACTTCCGTCCATAGTTCATCAAGCACTCTATCAGATCTAGTCCCTTAAATTTATTTCTCACTTCCACTGTATAATCTCAAGGGATTTGATTTAGGTCATACCTGAATGGTCTAGTGGTTTTCCCCACTTTCTGAATTTGACAATAAGAAGTTCATGATCTGAGCCACAGTCAGCTCATGGTCTTGCTTTTGCTAACATATTAAATCATTCTAAATAGAGAAAAAACAGATATATATGAAATATAATAGTAAATATCTGTATGAATAATTGTTGTTCAGTCTCTCACTCATGTCTGACTCTTTGTGACCCCGTGGACTGCATTATGCCAGGCTTCCCTGTCATTCACTATCTCCTGGAGTTTGCTCAAACTCATGTCCATTGAGTCAATGATGCCATCTAACCATCTCATCCTCTGTTGTCCCCTTCTCCTTCTGCCTTCAATCTTTCTCATATCAAGGTCTTTTCCAATGAGTCAGTTCTTCACATAAGGTGACCAAAGTACTGGAGCTTTAGCTTCAGCATAAGTCCTTCCAATGAATATTCAGGGTTCATTTCCTTTAAGATTGACTAGTTTAATCTTCTTGCAGTCCATGGGACTCTCAAGAGTTTTCTCCAGCACCACAGATCAAAAGCATTAATTCTTTGGTGCTCAGCCTTCTTTATGGTCCAACTCTCACATCCGTACATGACTACTGGAAAAACCATAGCTTTGACTAGACAGACCTTTATCAGCTAAGTAATATCTCTGCTTTTTAGTATGCTGTCTAGATTTGTCATATCTTTTCTTCCAAGGAGAAAGCATCTTTTAATTTTGTGGCTGCATAACTAATATCTCCCTGATTAATTGACATAATTAATTTCAATAAATTATTCTATTTTTAAGTGTTGCTGGAAGTTGATAAGCAGAACAGTCATCAAATAAATAAATGTCAGTTTCTACAGTTGCAATATCAAGAATATAATGGTTGTTAGGGGATATGGGGAAGCAGCAGTGAGATTTAGAAGTCAAAGTTTAAAAAATCTGAATTCAAAAAAACCTATGAAAAAGTATTCAATCTCACTGGTAATCAGAGAAAAAAATTATAACCACAGTGGTAAAACATTTTGCACACATATTTGAGAAAGTTTAAAAGGAACTTTAGAAACTTTGACTGGTCGCTCATGAGACTATATATTAGTGTAAGTATGCTGAAGAACAATGTGGCATGTCTTGTAAAGTTTAAGAAATGTACATCGTCTCATTGAGTTGCTCTACTCATGGCTGTGAGTTGAACCTAGGGAGACAGTGGTAGCAAATGGGAAACAACATAAATATTCACCCACAGAAAGATGCAAAAAAAAAAAAAAAAAACAAACGTATTCCTGCCATGGGTCATGATAGAACATTGAGAATAACTGAACCAAGACTATGGATATCAATGTTGATGACTCATGAATGCAGTATTAAAGAAATAAACAGTTTTTAAAGGATATCTTTGGTGTGGTAGAAGTTATAGGAAGCTTTAAAATATGCAAAACAATATTGTATATTGCTCAGGAATATACAGAAGTGGGGCAATGCAGGAAATAGTAACCATATTTGTTTGTCACAGAAAAGAGTTATAAAATGACAGTTTTTATTTTTGAACATTAACTTGTCAATTTGTCAGTGATTATCAAAGTGATATTCTTTGTAAGTTCATGTTCAACAGAGACTAAAACCAGATTTGTTCATTTATCTTCATTAAGAGCTGATCAAATAATACTACTAAATTTTAATTTCAAAAAGTTTCTTTCATATAAATTGAGATGCAACAAAAGTTATTTAACAAAATAAGTTTGAAATTCACAAAACCTCCATTATATAATAAATCCCAGAAGTTAGAATACTGTCCATGTCTTTATTTCTTCAGGTTTGATTCTTGCAGCTTTTCAATGTAGGAAGAAAATCACACTAAAGAACTTTACCACACTGTGGAAAACAGTATGAAGAGTCTTAAAAACATTAAAAATAGAACTACCATATGATCCAGCAATTCCACTTCTGGAATTACTCAAAAGTATAATGATGTATGAGTTCACTGGTGAATTATACAAAGCTATAAGAAAGAAATTATATCAGTTGTCTATAATCTCTGTCAGATGATAGAAGGAAAGAAAATACTTTCAAACTCATCTGTGAGGTCAATACTATCTTAATTCAAAAAGCAGAGAATGACATTATAAGAAAACAAAGTTACAGATCAACATCTCTCACAAATATAGATACAGCATCCTCAACAAAATATTAGCATACTGATTCCCAAAAAGCATAAAATTAATTATATACTATGACCAAAGGGGATTTATCCCAATTATGTAAAGCTGGTTCAACAACTACAACTCAACCACTGCACTCCATCATATCAACAAATAAAAAATAAAACTCATGTGATCATGTTAATAGATTGAGAATAAAGCATTTGACAACATCCAACAGCCATTTATGATAAAAACGTAGTAAACTAGGGATAGAGGGGGACTTCCGTGATTTGATAAAAATTACCTACAGAACACTTAGTGGCAAGAAACCCAAAACTTTTACCCGAACATGAGGTACAAATCAAGGATGTTCTTTGTAATCACTCCTTCAGTATTATACTGGAAGTCTTTTCTGATGCAACAATGTAAGAAAAGAAGATCTATTAGATTCGGAAGGAAGACACAAAACTGTCTTTGCTGATGATATGGTTTGTTGTTGTTTAGTTGCTCAGTTGTGTCCAGCTTCTTGTGACCCCATGGACTCCAGCATGCCAGGGTTCCCTGTCTTTTGCCATCTCCAGAGTTTGCTCAAACTCACGTCCAGTGACTTGGTGATGCCATCCAACCATCTTGTCCTCTGTCATCCCTTTCTCCTCCTGCCTTCAATCTTTCCTAACATCAGGGTCTTTTCTAATGATATGGTTATCCATGTAGAAAATCTTTAAAAAATCAGTCCAACTAATGAAACTAATAAGAGGTTATAGCAAGGTTGCAGGTATGAAGTTAGTACACACACTTGTTAGAAATGTCCAAAATTCAGAACAATAGCAATACAAAATCCTGGCAAGGGCACAAAGTAACGTGAATTGTATTTCATCGCTAGTGGGAATGCATAAAGGTCCAGCTGCTTTGGAAGATAATGTGGTTGTTTCTTGCAGAACTAAGCATTCTTACCATACAATCCAGCAATCACACTCCTTGGGATTGATATTTACCCAAAGGAGTTAAAAACTTACGCCTATACAAAATCCTGCAAATGCATGTTTATAGCTGCCTAGTTCATAATTTTCAAACCCGGGGTTGACCAAGATGTGTTTCAGTTGGTGAATGGATAAACTGATACAGCCAGACAACAGAATGCTTTTTGGTACTAAAGGAAACGAGGGCTTCCAGGGGACGCCAGTTGTAAAGAATCTACCTGCCAAGGCAGGAGACATAAGAGATGTGGGTACCATCCCTGGGTCAGGAAGCTCTAGAGAGGGAAATGGCAACCCACTCCAGTATTCTTGCTTGGAGAATCCCATGGACAGAGGAGCCTGGGAGGCTACAGTCCAAGGGATTGCAAAGAAACAGACATGACTGGAGGGACTCAGCAGGCACACAAAAGCAAATGAACTATTAAGCCACAAAAATACATGGAGGAAAGTTAAATACATATTATTAAGTGAAACATTGCAATCTGAAAAGTCTATATATTGTATAATTTCAAATATATATTTTGGAAAAGGCAAAAGTATTGGAGACAGTAAACTAATCTGTACTTGCAAGGAATTAGGGGAAGATATAAATGATTTGGAGAAAGGAGAATGGTTAGGAAAACGAGGAAAGGAAAGATACACCCATCTGAATGCAGAATTCCAAAGAATAGCAGGGCATGGTAAGAAAGGCTTCCTAAGTGAACAATGCAAAGAAACAGAGAAAAATAATAGAATGGGAAAGACTAAGAGATCTCAAGAAGATTAGAAATACCTAGGGAACATTTCATACAAGATGGGCACAATAAAGGACAAAAAAGTATGGAGTTAACAGAAGAAGGCATTGTTAAGAAGAGGTGGCAAGAATACACAGAAGAACTATACCCAAAAGATCTTCATAACCTGGATAACCACAATGGTGTGATCACTCACCTAGAGCCAGACATCCTGGGGTACAAAGTCAAGTGGGTCTTAGGAAGCATCAATATGAACAAAATTAGTGGAAGCGATGGGATTCCAGTGAGCTATTTCAAATCCTAAAAGATGATGCTGTGAAAGTGCTGCACTAAATATGCCAGAAAATTTGGAAAACTCATCAGTGGCCACAGGATTGGAAAAGGTCAGCTTTCATTCCAGTTCCAAAGAAAGGCAATGCCAAAGAATGCTCAAACTACCACACAACTGCACTCATCTCACACACTAGCAAGGTCATGCTCAAAATCTGTCCATCTAGGCTTCCACAGTACATGAGTCTAGAACTTCCAGATGTTCAAGCTTGATTTAGGAAAGGCAGAGGAACCAGAGATCAAATTGCCAACATTCTTGGATCGTAGCAAAAGCAAGGGAATTCCAGAAAAAAAATCTCCTACTTTATTGACTATGCCAAAGCATGTGGCTGTGTAGATCACAACAAATTGTGGAAAATTCTTAAAGATATGGAATACAAGACTACCTTACCTGCCTCCTGAGAAATCTGTATGCAGACCAAGAAGCAATAATTAGAACTGGACATGAGACAACAGACTGGTTCAAAATAGGGAAAGGAGTACATCAAGGCTGTATATTGTCACCCTGCTTATTTAACTTATATGCAGAGTATATCATGAGAAACACTGGGCTTGATGAAGCACAAGCTGGAATCAAGATTGCCAGGAGAAATATCAATAACCTCAGATATGCAGATGACACCACCTTTATGGCAGAAAGTGAAGAGACACTAAAGAGCTTCTTGAGTAAAGTGAAATAGGAGAGTGAAAAGCTAGCTTAAAACTCAACATTCAAAAGACTAAGATCATGGCATCCAGTCCCATCACTTCATGGCAAATAGATGGGGAAACAATGGAAACAGACAGACTATTTTCTCAGGCTCCAAAATCAGTGTGGACAGTGACTGCACCATGAGATTAAAGATGTGTGCTCATTGGAAGAAAAACTATGACCAACCTAGACAGAGTATTAAAAATCAGAGACATTACTTTGCCATCAAAGATCCATATAGTCAATGGTATGATTTTTTTTTAAGTTGTCATGTATGGATGTGAGAGATAGAGCATAAAGAAGACTGAGGTCTGAAAAATTGATGCTTTTGAACTGTGGTTCTGGAGAAAAGTTTTGAGAGTGCCTTGGACTGCAAGGAGATCAAACTAGTCAATGATGAAGGAAATTATTCCTGAATTTCATTGGAAGGACTGAAGCTAAAACTAAAGCTCCAATACTTTGGCCACCTGATGGTAAAAGTCAATTAACTGGAAAAGACCCTGATGCTGGTAAAGATAGAAGGCAACCGGAGAAGGGGATGACACAGGACCAGATGGTTGGATGGCATCACCAACTCAATGGATATGAATTTGAGCAAACTCCAGGAGAAGGTGAAGGACAGGGAAGCCTGGTGTGTTGCAGTCCATGGGTTGGCAAAGAGTTGGACACAACTGAGCAACTGAAAAATATGAATGATTAGACAAAGCACAGAGGACTTTAGGGCAATGAAAACATTCTGTATGATATTACAATGTTGGCTATATATCATTATACTTTTGTACAAGCCCACTGACCCATTGGAAAAGACCCTGATGCTGGGAAAGATTGAGGGCAGGAGGAGAAGGGGACGACAGAGGATGAGATGGTTGGACGGCATCATCGACTCAATGGATAATGAGTTTGAGCAAGATCTGGGGCTTGGTGAAGGACAGGGAAGCCAGGCATGCTACAGCCCATGGAGTTGCAAAGAACTGGACATGACTGAGTGACTGAACTGAACTGATAGAATGCGTAACACCTAAATGACTCCTGAGATAAGCTTTGGATATTGAGTGGTTAAGATATGTTAATACAAGTTCATTCCTAATAAAAATGTACCTTTCTGATGAGTGATATTGATAACTGGGGAGGCTATGCATACAGAGGGTGGGAATAATCTCTGTACCTTTCTTTCACACTTGTAAACCTTAAGGCATTCTAAAAATAAAGTCTTAAAAAAGGAAAAAGAAAATGTTTCATAAGCCAACCAGCATCATGCAAAGAAAATACTGTTTTCATGTTGAGGGTGGTGTTAGACAAAATATTATTTTGTAGGTTTCAGATTCAAGTATAAGGGTGATGGTTGGGGGCAGCTGATTCGATTCTCTGGTGAGATTCTTAAAGGAATGACTTCAATAAGTGTGTTTGTACAAATTTGATAATGGTGTGAAGCAATCGTGGGCCCAATCCTGGCATTTGAGACAGAGGTGGATGATTTCTTGAGGTCCCCAAACAAGTGCTTAAAACCTGCAAAAATGGCCTCAGAAAGTGGGAAGGAGAAATTAAATTTAGTTTTGCTTGTAAATAAGAAATATTCTGAATCCAAACACATATGCTCTGTGCTAAACTCTCCTCAGATTAGCATAATCAGAAAGTTGAATTTGCTAATTCCAGATCAAGGAATGAGTTCTAGCCCATCTGTTTCTTTGTAAAATGTGAGGACCTATTACAGTCTCAGTGAGAACAGAACTTGGTGTTTATTGCCATGTTAATATTTTGTCCTTTATGGAGCACCACTCACCCCAAAGTCTCCTCACTTCGCTGCAGACGTTGAGTGTCTCCATAACCCACTTGGTGGGCAGAGGGAGCAATGAGGCAGCTGTTCCCCATGCAATATTAAACAGCAGTTTGGGATCCAAAATAGAGAAGGATATTGCATTCACATAACAGTGTCGAGGAAATAAAGCACACAGTTGCCACGAATGAAATGGAACAAAAACGAATGCCTTACTGTATAAAGAGTCGCTAGGGACCTTCCAGTGCAATTCAGTCGCTCAGTCATGTCTGACTCTTTGCGACCCCATGGACTGCAGCATGCCAGGCCTCCCTGTCCATCATCACATCCCGAAGTTAACCCAAACTCATATCCATTGAGTCGGTGATGCCATCCAGTTATCTCATCCTCTGTCATCCCCTTCTCCTCCTGCCCTCAATCTTTCCCAGCATCAGGGTCTTTTCCAATGATTCAGCCCTTCACATCAGGTGGCCAAAGGATTGGAGTTTCAGCTTCAGCATCAGTCCTTCCAATGAATACCCAGGACTGATCTCCTTTAGGATGAACTGGTTGGATCTCCTTGCAGTCCAAGGGACTCTCAAGAGTCTTCTCCAACACCACAGTTCAAAAGCATCAATTCTTCTGTGCTCAGCTTACTTCACAGTCCAACTCTCACATCCATACATGACTACTGGAAAACCCATAGCCTTGACTAGATGGACCTTTGTTGACAAAGTAATGTCTCTGCTTTTCAATATGCTGTTTAGGTTGGTCATAACTTTCCTTCCAAGGAGTAAGCATCTTTTAATTTCATGGCTGCAGTCACCATCTGCAGTGATTTTGGAGCTGACCCTTACTGTGTCCTAAATCCAGACAGCTGTTCTCCAGGAGCCCTCGCAGGCTGCCAAACTGGATGTCCACTTGGCCCTGACCCTGAAGAATGAGCACCACTTCTGACTGTCAGTCATGCTGGCAGATCTTCCTTCAAGGCCACCCCTCCGAGAAGTGAAGGCGCTTAGTCTGTGCTTAATGCAGGAGCTGGGAGTTTAGAGGTGTAGGAAAAGAACTGGCAAATCAAGGATCATAACAACCTATGGATAAGCCCACAGCTCTGAGCCTGAATTTCTAACCTGCAACGGCTTTAATGAGCCTCCTCTGCTGGACCTATTTTTCCAGCTAAATACTCTTCTTAATGAATAAGCCAAGATAGTTCCACACGGATGACATCATTATTTCAGGTGGAAGCCAGGAGGGCATATTTAAGGATATTACACAGGTCACACACAACAAGGCACATGTCAGAAAGTCATTTGCTTTTTACCAGAAACTTCATACTCTTTTGAACTGTGGTGTTGGAGAAGACTCTTAGAGTGCCTTGTAATGCAAGGAGATCCAACCAGTCTATCCTAAAGGAGATCAGTCCTGAATATTCATTGGAAGGACTGATGCTGAAGCTGAAACTCCAATACTTTGGCCACCTGATATGAAGAACTGACTCATTGGAAAAGACCCTGGAGAGACTGAGGGCAGGAGGAGAAGGGGATGACAGAGGATGAGATGGTTGGATGACATCACTGACTCAATGAAACTGAGTTTGAGTAATCTCCAAGAGTTAGTGATAGACAGGGAGGCTTGGCATGCTGCAGTCCATTGGGGCTGCAAAGAGTCAGACATGACTGAGCGAGTGAACTGAATTCATACTCTTTTTTCCATTAAAAGTGAACTTTCTCAATTGTCTTTTCCTGATAAGTTTAGCAGTTCACCTCTTGGCATACATGTTAGAGTTCTGAATTACTAGAACCTGAAATATTCTGGTTCACCTTATCAGAATTGGTAGAGAATGAAGTTTTATACATGTGTACTTTCTGAGCTCCCACCAGAGCTCACTCCTTAGATTGGTAGTCTTAATTAGAATACTACACTTTTACATTTTTTACTTTTAATGGCCTACCAAAGATGGTTCAATGATTCCTTGATATCTCAGGGTCCTCACTTTGAGTATCAGCTATTTTTCTGTGCTTTTATATAATGGTGCCACATGAGACCTGATTTGAAGCGGCCTTATTCTAAGCCTCTAAAACATTCTGTCTGGTTTTCACGGTGTTCTGGGTTCTCTCCACCATCTCTCTTTCTGCTCACCACAGTTTTCCCCTTGCTTCTATTCTTTCCCCACTTTCAATTTTTAAATGTGTCACATGATCAAATATTTTCAGAGTGTTTATAAAGAGAGAGTGAATTAGGGTCCTGAGTGAGCACAGGTGAAATTGACTTATAATAAAACACATGACTTTCCAAGTCATCCATCTTGAAAGATGGTTCATTTTTAATCCAGATCGTTGAGGGTGCTGGTTAAGTGAGAAGGGGCTGGGCAAGGTTGCCTCTCAGTGTTCCAGCTGTTGGAATAATCCCTTCTGAAAGGGGACTGAATGATATGTATATATTTTGCATTAATTTTAGTAGGGCATAGGTCTTGATACATACATACATATATACATGTATATAATGAAAACAAATACTAAATAATTTACTGAAACAAGATTTCTGATTCTAGAATGAAATATTTCTATAAAAGGTATTTCCCATATGAGATGATCCATGTGTACCTCTACCCACAGTAGCATAATTTTTAATAGCAAAAAGCTAGAAATAATTTAAAAAGGAGAAAGTCTAAAGTGATAGAGTGAAAGACTGTAAAAATAAAAAGAAGGAAAGTTCTTTGTGTATCAACATGGTATGATTTCTGTACTGTAAAAGGTAGTCTAGCTGTTTGTTGTTGTCCAACTCTTTTGCGACCCCCTGGACTGGAATCCACCAGGCTCCTCTGCCATGGGATTCTCCAGGCAAGAAAACTGGAGTGGGGTTCCATTTCCTTCTCCAGGGCATCTTCCCGACCCAAGGGTTGAAACTGTGTCTCTTGCATCTCCTGCATTACAGGTGAATTCTTTACCACTGAGCCACCAGCGAAGTCCTCAAAGGTAGTCTAAGTGAAAGTGAAGTCACTCAGTCACGTCTGACTCTTTGCGACCCCATGGGCTGTAGCCTCCCAGGCTCCTCTGTCCATGGGATTTTCCAGGCAAGAGTATGGGAGTGGGTTGCCATTTCCTTCTCCAAGGGATCTTCCCAAAAGAGGGATCAACCTGGGTCTCCCACACTGTAGGCAGTCGCTTTTCTGTCTGAGCCACCAAGTCCACACTCATAAGTACAGCTGGAGTTTCTCACTCTCCTTTTTGGCAAGCGGTTCTCCTCCATGAGGTGATTCTGGGACCTTAACTCCAAAGGATCATTTTACTTTCTTTAACTGAGATTACATGAAGACCACTATGTTTTTCCTTTCCTTGTCTGGTCCTACTTCCCTCTAAAGCCTCATCATCGTCTGCATCCAGCCAGTGGGATGGTGAACACACCCCTGCTTCTTAACTCTTGATGTGAGAGTGAGCATGACTTCTCCTCACATTGTATCTGGACCTACAGCCATAGCTCAATCAAACAAAGGTTGTAAAATGCCTGTTCCTGCCCGAGCAGCTGCTCAGAGCTATAACTGCTTACCCTGAGACTGGAGAATGTACTTTGTGAACTCATAGGTTTCTCTGCCATCATCTCATTTACATATCCTTACTAGGAAAAAGCAAGGTGCACAGTATCTGTGTCACTAGGTATCTAAAGAGAAGGGGGAATGTATACTTATATTGCTTATTATATGCCTTGCAAAAAACTAGTTATCTTGGTTACCTATGGAAGGAGTTTGGGGAATTAGCAAATAAGAGAGGAGACAGAAAGGAAAGTTCATTATATACCTTTATATACTTTTGATATGCTAACACAATGAATGGAATTACTTATACAGAAAAAATTAAGAGGAAAATGATGGAGTGCTGTACCAATCTAGACAGAAGGGAGTTAAGAAGCATGACTTCAACATGCTGTCGACCCATCTGGCTCAGGGCCTGCACATCCCACCAGCAGCGTGGGAGAGTGCAAGGCCATCTGGGAGCCCCGTCAGGAACTGCGGTCTTGAAGGCTGTGAGCGAAGTGTAGGCGAAGCTGTACCAGAACTGATGTCATTATAGGAAACCTACTTTTCTTTTCTGAGAGAGGAGACAGAGGCTCATGCAGGGACTATTTCACTTCATATAGTCTGTGAAATATACATAAGTAAGACAGGTGTGTTTTCATAGTTCTTTTCAGTAAATATTTGTTTCTTATTGACCTTGGTGGATTGGAGAGGTTTTCACTGCAGAGCATGGAACACGGATGTCTCTGCACAAGTAAAGGCTCCTTGCAGCATCAAATTATGGATTCAGACAATGAAGGGTATCTTCAGAGAAAGTATGGGATGAAAGTTAGGTCCATCTAGTCAAAGCTATGATTTTTCTGGTAGTTATGTATGGATGTGAGAGTTGGACCATAAAGAAGGCTGAGCACCAAAGAACTGATGCCTTCAAGTTGTGGTGCTCAAGAAGGCTCTTAAGAGTCCCTTGGAAAACAAGGAGATCAAACCAGTCAATCCAAAAGAAATCCACCCTGAATCTTCATTGGAAGAACTGTTGCTAAAACTGAAGCTCCAATACTTTGGCCACCTGATGCAAAGAGTCGACTCACTGGAAAAGACCCTGATGCTGGGAAAGATTGAGGGCAAGAGGAGAAGGGAGTGACAGAGGATGAGATAGTTTGATAGCATTGTTGATTTAATGGACAAGAACTTGAGTAAACTCCAGGAGGTAGTGAAGGACAGGGAAGTCTGGCATGCTGCAGTCCATGGGTCACAAAGAGTCAGACACAACTGAATAACACCCGTGAGGACATGGAGAGATGGCAGAGGAGGAGGTGGCTGCATCGGACCTACGTGGGATGAGGTCCAAGGGAGGCTTCATCTTTGTCTTCAAAAAATGTTGCCTCTAAAGACTGAGAAGCACCAGGGATCTGCTGTGAGGGAGGTTGTCAATGTTTTTTATTGGTTCCCTGTGATCGGAGCACAAACACCAAGAGATGTCAGAGTACTCCCTCCACGGTGTCATCAGCTGATGCAACCCTGACTGCTTTCCTAAGAGAAAGCTGGAAGGATGATCTGGAGAGGCAGTGGCAGGGGTGTCCCGGGAGGTGTACTTGGGACAGCCTTGGGCGATGCACTTCAAACAAGACAGGATGGATGCACATCACTCTTTGGCCGAGGCTTGATTCTGCTGTGGAGTCTGAAGGACAGGGCCAGCCACTCATCAGCATTTCACTTATCTGAGCCAACGCAAACTCTTGACTGCAATTATTTATAGCACGTCCTTTTCCTAATCACCCAGTGTTCCTCATTAGATGAATCAAAATTTCCTGAAAGAGCCAACAAAAGAAAGTATGTGGTATCACCCCTTAGGAAAGTATGTTATTTTGCATTTCCAGTGTGCAAGCATCCACTCAGATGTTGCATAAATGGGTCACAGTTTGCATCTTCAAGGGGCTCCATAACTCTCAGGGGAGACAAAGAGTTAAATGGATAGGATTGTGCTAAGAGTTATGATTAAAAGTACATATTTTTGGTTCCCAAGTTTTTCAGTTTCAGGGACCCATAAAATTAAAAGTATATTATAACACAAAGCTGCCATTATTTATTTTACTAACAAAGTCCTTACATAAAACCCACCACTTACTAGTATCACCATTTCATTATATAAAGCTTATCACAATGTCTAAAAACATGGAGGTGTAGAATTGCATACAAGAAAAAAAGAAAAATAACTTTTGGAAGCAATTGATATACATAATCTTATATAGGAATCTTAGAAGTAAAAGTTGATTTCAAGGGGATTTCTTTTTAACTGGCAGTTTTTTCAGAGTCTACAGACCAGGCAGCCCACCATGAATTGCTCTTGTCAACAGCCCTCCAACAATGACTATGATGAGATAAGCCCCCAGCCTGAGCTCTTTTAGGAAACTTGAGAATAATAACATTCTTCATGCCTCATTTTCTGGTGATTCTCTAAAACAGAAAAAACAAAAACAAAAACAAAAAAGGAGACAACCGCCCTCTCATACCTCATTCTCACAGAACTCTGACCTCTCTGCTCCAACTCAATAATATTTAAACTTGAGGAAATCCTTTTCTTTTTCTTTAAATTATCATTTGTAACTTATTCTCAGAAATATTCTTCCTCTGTTTTTTCTTTTATTATTCTAATAAAAAGGATTATATTAGGATATTTTCCAAATACTGAAACAACTTTGCATTGTGGATTAAATGAAGTATAGTAATGGTATGTTAGATTATACATCAGAAATTTTGGTGTCATTATATTTAATATTTTTCTTGTAAGTAAGAATAGCCTATAATTTTCTTCATTGTCATCCCCCAGTTGTCCTTTTTCTGAAAAAAAAAAAAAGATAATAAGCTCAAGGCTATAATGACCCTTAAAACTGAATTAGAGAGGCAACACTTATTTTTCTATTCTCTGAAAGAACTGGTAAGGTTTGGAAATAATTGTTTCTTGAGCTTTGTTAAAACTTACTGGTAAAAACTCTCTGGATCTGAAAATGATTTCTGGAGATTTTTACATGCTGATTCAGTTTCTTTAATGGTAAGATTTTCTTTTTCCTCTCAAGTTAGATTTAGTAATTTGAAATGTTCTAGAATTTACCCATTTTACATAAATTTTCAAATATTTCAGTCTGAATTTTTGTAGTTTTGCTTACAACTGTCTTATCTCAGCAATATCTGCAGATATGTTCCTCTTTTAATATTCTTAATACTGTTAAGTTTGTATCTTCTTTGTTATTCTTGATTAATATTTTCAAAGATTTATCATTCCTAGTAGTTATTTTAAATAATCAGTCTCTGACTTCTGCTGATTCTCTCTAATGTTATGTTTGTCTTCCATTTCATTCATTTCTGCTCTTATTGCCTATTTCTATTTTCTATGTATTATTTTTTAACATGCTAAATTGGATACTTAGTTCATTTATTTCAATCTTTCTATCTTCATAATAAGAGCATTAAAGACTGAGGATTTAAGTATCTTATTAGCTGCATCTCATGAGTTTTAATTAGTATTGTTATTATCATTTAGTTTTAAATAATTTAGCTTTTAATTTTGTCCTTCAGTCTTCTTTAATCCATAAGAGCTCCTTGGTCTTTCTTTGTCTTCATAACCTTCATACTTTTGAAGGTAAAGCCTAAATATTTTGTAAATTGCCCCTCAATTTATAGTTTGTTACAATCATTTTTCTCTCTCTCTCTCTTTTGGTGTTCTACATTTTCACTGGTGTGTGTCTAGATCTGACATTGTTCTGCTTCTTATTTGTTGGGATTCACAGTCATTCTGAACTGGATGTTAATCGAATATTGATGTTTTTCAACAATTTTAGAAAACTGTCAGCCATTATACCTTCAAAATGTGGTCCACTGGAGAAGGCAATAGCAAACCATTTCAGTATTCTTGCCTTGAGAACCCTATGAACAGTATGAAAAGACAAAAAGATAGGATGCTGAAAGATGAACTCCCTAGATCAGTAGGCGCCCAATATGCTACCAAGGATCAGTGGAGAAATAATTCCAGAAAGAATGAAGGGATGGAGCCAAAGCAAAAACAACACCCAGCTGGGGATGTGACTGGTGATGGAAGTAAAGTCTGATGCTGTAACAGATGCACGTAGGAATCTGCAATGCTGTGTCCATGAATCAAGGCAAGTTAGAAGTGGTCAGACAGGAGATGGGAAGAGTGAACATCAACATTTTAGGAATCAGTGAACTAAAATGGACTGGAATGGGTGGATTTAACTCAGGTGACCATTACATCTACTAGTGTGGGCAAGAATTCCTTAGAAGAAATGGAGTAGCCATCATAGTCAACACAAGAGTCTGAAAGGCAGTACTTGGGTGCAATCCTCAAAAATGACAGAATGATCTCTATTCGTTTCCAAGGCAGACCATTCAATATTACAGTAATTCAAGTCTATGCCCCGACCAGTAATGCTGAAGAAGCTGAAGTTGAACAGTTCTTTGAAGATCTACAAGACCTTATAGAACTAGTACCTCAAAAAGATATCCTTTTCATTATAGGGGAATGGAATGCAAAAGTAGGAAGTCAAGAGATTCTTGGAGTAATAGGCAAATTTGGCCTTGGAATAAAAAATAAAGCAGGTCAAAGGCTGACAGTTTTGCCAAGGGAATGCACTGGTCACAGCAAACACCCTCTTCCAACAACACAAAAGAAGACTCTAAACATGGACTTAACCAGATGGTCAATACTGAAATCAGATTGACTATATCCTTTGCAGGCAAAGATGGAGAAGCTCTACACAGTCAGAAAAACCAAGACAAGAAATTGACTGTGGCTTGGATCATGAACCCCTTATTGCCAAATTCAGACTTAAATTGAAGAAAGTAGGGAGAACCACTAGACCATTCAGGTATGACCTAAATCAAATACCTTATACAGTGGTAGTGAGAAATAGAGTCAAGGGACCAGATCTGATAGACAGAGTGCCTGATGAACTACGGACGGAGGTTTGTGACACTGTACAGGAGGCAGGGACCAAGACCATCCCCAAGAAAAAGAAATGCAAAAAGGCAAAATGGTTGTGTGAAGAGGCCTAACAAATAGCAGAGAAAAGAATAGAAGTGAAAGGCAAAGGAGAAAAGGAAAGTTATAGCCATTTGAATGCAGAGTTCCAAAGAATAGCAAGGAGAGATAAGAAAGACTTCCTCGGTGATCAATGCAAAGAAATGGAGAAAACAATAGAATGGGAAAGACTAGAGATCTCTTCAAGAAAAGTAGAGATACCAAGGACACATTTCATGCAAAGATGGGCACAATAAAGAACAGAAATTGTATGGACCTAACAGAAGCAGAAGACATTAAGAGGAGGTAGCAGGAATACATAAAAGAACTATACAAAAAAGATCTCCATGACTCAGATAACCACGATGGTGTGAACACTCACCTAGAGCCAGACATCCTGGAGTCCAAAATCAAGTGGGCTCCAGGAGGCATCACTATGAAAAAGCTAGTGGAGATGATTGGATTCCAATTGAGCCATTTCAAATTCTAAAAGATGATGCTGTGAAAGCATTGCAATCAATATGCCAGCATATTTGGAAAACTTAGCAGTGGCCACAGGACTGGAAAAGGTCAGTTTTCATTCCAATCCCAAAGAAAGGCAATGCCAAAGAATGCTCAAACTACTGCACAATTGCACTCATCTCATATGCTAGTAAAGTGATGCTCAAAATTCTCTAAGCCAAACTTAAACAGTACATGAACCATGGTCTTCCAGATGTTCAAGCTGAATTTAGAAAAGGCAGACCAACAAGAGATTAAATTGCCAACATCCATTGGATCATCAAAAAAGCAAAAGAATTCTGCTTTATTGACTGTGCCAAAGCCTTTGACCATGTGGATCACAACAAACTATGGAAATTTCTTCAAGAGATGAAGACCACCTGACCTGCCTCTTGAGAGATTTGTATGCAGGTCAAGAAGCAACAGTTAGAACTGAACATGGAACAACAGACTGGTTCCAAATCAGGAAAGGAGTAAGTCAAGACTATATACTGTCACCCTGCTTATTTAACTTATATTTAGAGCACATCATGTGAATGCCAGGCTGGATGAAGCACAAGCTGGAATCAAGACTGCCAGGAGAAATATCAGTAATCTTAGATATGCAGATGAGACCACTCTTATGGCAGAAAGTGAAGAACTAAAGAGCCTCTTGTTGAAAGTGAAAGAGAAAAGTAAAAAATGTTGGCTTAAAACTCAACTTTCAGAAAACTAAGATTTTGGTATCTGGTCCCATCACTTCATGGCAAATAGATGGGGAAACAGTGGAAAGAGTTGAGAGAGTATTTTGGGGGGCTCCAAAATCTATAGATGTCTTTATCTTTGGGTAGTATGGTCCTTTATATTAAATCTTCTGACCAATGAACATGGAATATTTTGCTGTTTTTTTCTTTGCTAATTTCTTTCAGTGTCCTATAGTTTTCAGTGCGCAGGTTTTCCAACTTCTTACAACTCCTTAAATTTATTTCTAAGCATTTCTTCTTCATTATGCTGTTGTTAACAGAATTTTTCCATTTATGTATTTTTCAGATATTTCCTTTTTTAGTGTATAGAAACATAACAAATTCCTGCCAGTTTCTTTTGGGTTCTGCAGCTTTCCAAATCTGTTGATTGTTTTTAACAGTTCTTTAATGGAGTCTTTAGAATTTTCTACATATAAGATAATATTAGTGATATAGGCAAAGACAGTTTTACTTATTTTCTGATCTGAATGTCTTTTGTTTCTTGCTCTTGCCTGGTTATTATGGCTGGACCCCTGGTGTCATGTTAGATGAGAGTGGTGAGAGTTGACACCCCGGCTTGTTCCTGACCTTAAATGAAAAGCTCTCAATCTTCTGTCATCTAGTATAACCGGTGGGCATGCATGAGGCATTCCAAATCTACAAGGTGGTGTAATTAAAAACACTCTAGGCTCTGAAGTCGGGGAGAGGTGTGTTCTAATTGTGCCTCTGCTACAACTTATCTACAGTCTTAAAAAAGTGCTGTTTCTCAGTCTCTTTATCTCTCAAATTAGAATAATCTTAGCACATATTGCTTTCCTGAGAATAAAATAAAGACTACAAAGTACTCAGCAGACACTCAAAACATATTAGTCTACTTCCTCTTAGGTCAGTGTTTCTCATAGTATTCAAGGGATATGAAACATGCCCCAAGAGCAGGGGAAAGAGAGCACACATCATTCTCAGTCCTGGTGGGGATCCCGCAGCATTCTCCAGCTAGAAGGGACTGATTTCTTTGACGCCACTTCCATTTACCTTGAAAAGACATGGGCACTCGCAATTCCCTGCATAACACCAGCGCTGTCCTAAGGGTGTAGCTTCTCTTGCAGCCTGTCTCAGTACCAGCTGCTCTCTCTCCCACACTGTGCCCCGCTGTGCTTGGAATGGAGGAAGAGACTCTGCTCAGTAATCACCGCCAACCCTGGGTCATGCTCCCTCCTCCACCCACAGCTCCGTGATCTAGAACCTTTCCTCGGTGTGGTCAGCCAGAACCTTGGGTCACTCTCCATCAGGCCTTGAAGGCTGGGACTTCCAGTCATTGATGCTTCTCTCGGTACTGCTGCTGCCGTTAGTATGATTCTTTGGTAATCACACAGAGAAATACCTCTCAAATATTGCTGCAGTATGCAGTCAGTATCACCCCAGTGAACAATCAGTAAGTAATATTATATCATGACTAAGATACATACACACATGCATTTCAGAAAAGGAAAATCTTATTTGTTTCAGGTGCAACGGACTCCTGTATTTCCTATTCTCTTCGGTTCTTATTCTGCTCTCTCTTCTAGTTCAAAGAATATTTTTAGTACTCATTTAATTTACATCAAAACTTCTATCTCCAAGTTCCCTGTGCCACCTAGACTATCACCCCTCCCACTATAACCAAGCATGAACTCTTCTTTCTCCTATCTAGAATCATCTCTCCTTTTGTGCAGCACATCCTCTGCCCTCTGACTCATTCATGATCAGCTCTTCTGCAAATCATTATTTCTCTTTTGTAAATCATCATTTCTCTTTTGTATCATCAAATTTCCTCCTTTTCTGGATCATTCCTATCACCATTGTAACTACATCCCCCTCAATGATTGCATCCAGCCCAATGGCATTAGTGCAGTAAATGTAATATATTTATATTCTAATGAGAGCCAGATTTATTTCTTTTACCTTGATTTTTTTTCCCCCTGAAGTTCAGACTTGTGTCTAATTACTAACCTAGCACATCCACTGGGCTGTTTAATGAGCATCTTAAGCTTAATATGTCACAATAGTCCTCCTGGTTCTGTGCTCCTTCATTCACCATTTCTGTAACCCTCTGCTCTCTATTCATGTACAATGGTAAGTCCATCCTCATATTGGTCCAGATCCTTAGAGTCACCTTTGATTCCTCCATGCCTCCCATAGCTAGGACGATAAACTTGTCCTGGTTGGCCAGGACTCCCCAGTTTTAGCTCTGACCGTCCCACATCCTGGAAACCTCTCAGCACCAGGAAAAGCGCATGGTTGGTCACCTTACTCACATCCTGCATCCTGCTCCATTGTGTTCCACGATTCCCCCCTTCTGAAGTACAGTGTGCTCCCTTAGTTATTCATCACTTGTCCCTTCCCATTTCTGTATAAGTGATACTCTACGAGAACAGGGCCACTGCTGACTGCTCCCATTCTTCGTCAGAAGCTCTTTTTAATTTTGTGTCTATGTCTGTTTCTCCTCATGAGAAGGTAGTTTTCTGGGAGGTAAATGCTCTTAGTCACCCCAGGAGCCATCATTCCTAGTTTCTCAGTCATGTCTGACTCTTTGCAGCCCCAAGGACTGTAGCCAGCCAGGCTCCTCTGTCCGTGGGGATTCTCCAGGCAAGGATATTGGAGTGGATTGCCACACCCTCTTCCAGGGGATCTTCCCAACCCAGGGATTGAACCCAGGTCTCCCACATTGCAGGCAGTCTCTTTCCCTGCTGAGCTACCAGGGAAGCCCAGGAGCCATTATGGTGCCTCACACACAGGATTTCTTGAAAGAAACACTACTAACTAATATTTTTGAAAAGGAAATTCCAACAGCAGAGAGGCAGAACTTACCAGGAAATGGCTTCAGGGAATTAAGGGAGCATACAATCCATGCACATGGTTTTGAAGACGGCAAGTTGAGCCTGGCGGTTGCAGGGAGAGGCGAGCAGTGGTTCCTGGGTTTGCCCATTAGAGCTTAATTGACTGCATATCTCCCGCCTTCGGGCTTGAGCAAAGGGATGTTTTCAGCCCAATTAGCCTCCAGGTTCCTTGGATTTGGTTTTGTAGTTATTTAGACCCATAATCTTCAGTAGAAATAATGCATAATTAGTGAAGCAGAGGTGACTCACTCTCCACAGAGGTGGAGCTTGGCCTCCCACAAAGATTTCTAAGAATAGCTGCTGCAGACATGTTTTCAAAGAACAGAAACCAAATGCTGTGTCTATAAAGATTGCTTTTGCTGCCTAACTAGAAAGCCACGAAAGGAATCAAGAAAAATAATTCCCAGCATGCAATCTATATACTGGAGATTCTGAAAAGACAAAAGAGTCTATTCCCACAGTTAACACTATATTTTTTTTTTATAGCAAAAGAATAGGGTAGTTTGCTGTTCATTCTGTAGGCAGAAAAAAAAAATGTAAGTCTATTTTTTTTTTTTTTGCAAAATGTTCCAGAGATTTTTCCGAGAGATAAGTGAATGCTGCTGTTTACTTATCAGCTGAATGCAGATAAACACTTTATTTTTCTAATACATAACACTTCAGTCATTTGTCTCTTATTTAATGTGTCAATAAGTCACTTAGAAAATATTTAACCAAAGACTATAATGTACAAGAAATTGTGAAGTATATAGAGTTGTATGAAAACTTAGCTGCTGTTTCCTGGCAATTTGCAAGTGAAGAAATAAATGCAACTAATGCCAATAAATGGCAGAAAATTGAACAATTCAAATACTTACTCTAAGTCTTGGGAATGTGATTTTTGCTAAGCCTTAACTCAAAATGACCCTGATGCTGGAAAGACTGAAGGCAGGAGGAGAAGGAGGCAACAGAGGATGAGGTGGTTGGATGGCATCACTGACCCAATGGACACAAGTTTGAGCAAACTCCGGGAGATGGTGAAAGACAGGGAAGCTTGGCGTGCTCTAGTCCATGGGTTTGCAGAGTTGGACATGACTTAGTGACTCAACAGCAACAACTTGAAAAATGTAGCATGAAGGCAAAAATTCTTGACAGAAAGGTATGACCTCTTAGAAATGTATTTACAATAAAATGTTAAAAATTGTGGCATACTTCCCTCTATGTGACAGTCCCTAGTTCCATCTGTTGGCTTCCCCGGTAGCGCAGACATTAAAGAATCCGCCTGCAATGCAGCAAACTTGGTTTGATCCTTGGGACAGGAAGATTCCCTGGAGAAGGGAGAGGTTCCATCCACATCTCTACAAATACTGGGCGGGATGGGGAGTGGTGGGAGGGAGGTGCAAAAGAGAGGGGACATAGAGCTGATTCACTTTGTTGTATAACAGAAAGTAACACAGCATTGTAGAACAACTATAATACAATAAAAAATAAGGATAAAACATTTAAATTATATTTCAAACAAATAAATATGTGGCAATATATTTCATCAGTGTGGGCACACACATTGCAAAAAATATAAACAGAAACATCAATAAAAGACAGAATCAGGGGGCTAGGGAAGAGGGGGCTCTCAGGCCCTATGATGAGAGTAATTCAGTTCAGTTCAGTCACTCAGTCATGTCTGACTCTTTGCGACCCCGTGGACTGCAGCACGCCAGGCCTCCCTGTCCATCACCAACTTCTGAGCTTGCTCAGTCTCATGCCCATCGAGTAGGTAATGCCATCTAACCTTCTCATCCTCTGTTGCCCCTTCTCCTCCTGCTCTAAATCTTCCCCAGGATCAGGGTCTTTTCCAGTGAGTCAGTTCTTCACATCAGGTGGCCAAAGTATTGGAGTTTCAGCTTCAGCATCAGTCCTTCCAATGAATATGCAGGACTGATTTCCTTTAGGATTGACTGGTTTGATCTCCTTGCAGTCCAAGGGACTCTCAAGAGTCTTCTCCAACACCACAGTTCAAAAGCATGATTTCTTCAGAACTCAGCCTTCTTTATAGTTCAACTCACGTCCATACATGACTACTGGAAAAACCATAGCCTTGACTAGACGGACCTTTGTTGGCAAAGTAATGTCTCTGCTTTTTAATATGCTGTTTAGGTTGATCATAGCTTTTCTTCCAAGGAGCAAGTGTCTTTAAATTTCTTAACTTTAATCACCATCTGCAGTGATTTTGGAGACACCCCCCCCCCAAATAAAGTCTGTCATTGTCTTCATTGTTTCCCCATCTATTTGCCACAAAGCGATGGGACCAGATGCCATGAAGTGATGGGACTGGATGCCATGATCTTAGTTTTTATAAAGAAGAAAATTTTCCTTTTCTTGCCTGTAAAGAACTCAGCCAGTAAGATTGTATAGAACCTCTGTACTTGGAAGAGCTCTTGATTCCTCCCATGGAATGGTGGGTTAGGGCTTGAGGAGAGACGAGACATTCAGAGGACTCTTTCTGGAGGAGAAACTGCTCTAGTTAGGTCTAACCTAATGATAATAAGTATAACATCTAATATGGCTTCCCAGGTGGCTCAGTGGTAAAGAACCCACCTGCCAATGTAGGAGATGCAAAAAATGTGGGTTCAGTTCCTGGGTATGGAAGATCCCCTGGAGAAGGACATAGTAACCCACTCCAATATCTGCCTGGAAAATTCCATGGACAGAGGAGCCTGATGGACTATTGTCATTGGGGGTCCCAAAGAGTTAGGCAAGACTGAGCATGCATGCACTCATACTATCTACTATTTATTGAATGATTGATTTGTGCCAGGCACTGTTTTAGATGCCTTCCATTCATTATAGTATTTATACTCAGCAACAACTCTTTGAATTAAATATGCTTATTCACAATTTAGGGCTTCCCATGTGGTAAAGAACTCACTTGCCAATGCAAGAGATATAAGAGATGTGGGTTTGATCCTTGGGTTGGGAAAATCCCCTGGAGGAGGGCATGGCAACCAGCTCCAGTACCCTTGCCTGGAGAATCCCAAGGACTGAGGAGTCTGGCTATAGTCCATAGGGTTACAAAGAGGTTGGACAGGACTGAAGTGACTTAGCACGCACACACACTTTCACAATCTAAAGGGGCTAAAGCATAGAAAGATTCACTGACATGTGGAGTTTCCAAGTGGTAAAGTTGGGAATTTAGACAAGGTCTCACAGATTCCAAACCCTGTTCTCTTAGCAGAGTTAAAACTGATACAGAGGAGAGGTTCTTAGCTTCCGGTCACAGGAGGATATGATCGCAGACCCAAACATCAGCACAGGCTCTGCCTTGAAGATACATGGAAATGCACTGAGAAATGAAAACACCAGCTGGCAATCATGACCAACCCACAGAGGTGTGGAGCGGAGACAGGTGAGAGTTGAGGCTGAGGTCCAAGGATCAGATTTAAAGTTCGCTTATTACAATAAGCTGAGGAGCTTGGTCTTCTTTGTCTTGACAATAAGTGTGTTAGTTGCTCAGTCATGTCCAACTCTTTGCAACCCCATCATAGACTACAGCACACCAGGCTCCTCTGTCGAAGGAATTCTCCAGGTAAGAGTGCTGGAGTGGGTTGCCATTCCCTTCATCAGGGGATCTTCCTGACCCAGAGATCGAACTTGAGTCTCCTGCATTGCAAGCAAATCCTTTACCATCTGAACTACCAGAGAAGCCCCTATCTTGACAATATGGGTAGATAATAGAAGATTTAGAGTGACAACATGATTAGACTTGCTTCATGAAAAATTGAAGACAAAAGGAGAAGAGGGCAGCAGAGGATGAGATGGTGTGACATCGTTACTGACTCAGTGGACATGAACTTGAGCCGGCTCTGGGAGATGGCGAAGGACAGGGAAGCCTGGTGAGCTGCAGCCCACGGGGTCATGAAGAGTTGGACATGATGTGGCGACTGAGCAGCATGCGAAATTAGACCTCACTGCTGGCCTTGTGCCGTGAGGGCTGCGTTCTTTGGGCCTTGGGTCCCTGAGCAGAAGAGCTCTGGCCACCGGAGGGGCGGGGGGTGGAGCTAAGGCTTCGGAGTTCGCAGAGCTGCAGTCTTGTGTGTACGACTATTGTTCAGAATATACAGGGATTTACAAAGTCCCTTCATTTTACAACTGAAAAAGTCAAAGACAAAATGGTTGCCTGGAGCCAGGAAGCTGTTAAAGATTTTGGTGAATGTGCAGGTCTTCAGGCTTCATGACTTTGGATGATATAATGGTTCTTATAACACCAGCGGGGAGGGGCTCTGATCCTGGGAGCCTGAGATGAGGAGGCTGGGATGGTGTCATGCGCTCTGCCTGTTGCTGTTTTCCAAGTTGGAGGGCGCAGGGTCTCAGTAAGTAAATGCATTTTGCCACAAGCCTACTGAGCTATGAATAATAAGTGTGAATTTTTCACTTTTATCCCATTAAACTTTTATAATACAGTGCTTCATTTGTCTTTGTCATTGACAGGTGTTACCCACTTTCACATCTCACACTTTATCAGAGATTCAGCGCACACTGAGTTGTATTATTTTGTTGTTGTTTGTGGCTAAGTCAGGTCCTACTCTTCTGCGACCCCATGGATTGTAGCCCACTAGACTCCTCTGTCTGTGGGATTTTCCAGGAAGAATACTGGAATAGACTGCCGTTTCCTACTTCAGAGGATCTTCTTGACCCAAGGATCCAACCTGCATCCTGTATTAGCAGGTAGATTCCTTACCATGAAGCCACCAGGGAAGCCCATTATTTTATTTAGTCCACCACAAAACACGGTTTCAAGGGATGCCTGCCCAGAAGACAATCTTGGGAGACCACTGTGTTATCATGGGAAGAGCTCAGGGTCAAAAGATCCCACCTGCAAATTCAGACCTGGGGTAAAGAGCTGCACACATCAGGGAGGCACACCTCATTTCTCTAATACTCTGTTTATCTGAAACAAACAAACAAACGAAACTGCACAAGACTATTTGTCTCAAATTTTGTGCATTAAATGAAATAAAGTATAGTCAAATCAGTTTACTTTTTTTTAAGACAACTTTTGGGGAATTACATGTCTGGTTACAAAGCAAACTATCTTTGGGTATAATCAACTTGTAAAGTGGTCATATCTATTTTTTCTTCATATCCAGAGATATTTTTAAAAGCGAGCAAAATTCAACTTTAAAATTTTAAAGTCATTAGTGTTGACTAGAAGTTTTTCACAAATGTGGACATTTCTTATGATATTCATTAAGCTGGGTGGACCCAGAGCTGTCTCTGGTTTCTACCTCATAAAGCCCCACTGCACTGATTTTCCCTTTTCATAGTGGAAAGTACACACTACTGGAAAGAGGCTTTGAAGCCCAATCTGACTCCTGTATCCCATCACTTTAATTAAACCTCAAGACAGTTTTTGTAAAGTAGAAAAGACAAGCTTTACTGCTTTGCCAGGCAAAGGGGGCCACAGAGGGCTAATGTCCTCAAGACTGTGTGTCTCCATCTGGTGAGAAGTTTTATAGTCATGATTTAAAGAGGGGTATGATTAGCTTGTAGACTTTCTTCTGATTGGGGTAAGTGGGCATCAGCATCATCAACCTGGTTCCAGCTGGTCTGGGGTGTACAAGCTTGTGGGTAGCATATTTTTAATTCTCCCACCTGGCGAGGATTTCAGTATCTGCAAAACAGCTCAAAGATATGGTCGTGGGTGTCCCTGGAGGGAGAGTCAGGACCTTGCCCCAAGACCACGCTGTTGTTTTGTTCCTTTGTCTCCAGACCTCTTTCCTTCCATAATTAGCAATTGTTTGAATCTACCTGTTGGAATTTAGGGAAGGTCTTGGAGGCTGAATGAAGCCTATTTCCCATAATCAAGAAATGGAGGGCACAGAAAGATTTTTGCACCCAGGAGGCCCACAGGATTCTGCTTGCTATCAGCTTTTCTTCTTGAAGTATTTCATAGATGCCAACAATTTTATGTGCCCTACACTAAAGGATGATCATGCATATGCAAGCTCAATGTCCAAAAACATTTGTAGATAATAAATATGGGTAAACCAGTTCAGGCTTCCCAGGTGGCTCAGTGGTAAAGAATTTGCCTGCCAAGTAGACACAGAAGACATGAGTTCCATCCCTGGGTTGGGAAGATCCTCTGGAAGAAAAAAATGGCACCCACTTCAGTGTTCTTGACTGGAAAACCTCATGGAAGAAGGAGCCTGGAGGGCTACCTTTCAGGGAGTGGCAAAAAGCCCAACAAGACCAAGCATGGACCCAAAAATCAGTTCACTCTTTATTTTCCCTAAGACTCTCACAAATTAATTTTTAGACATTAGAGGCATGAGGTCCTGTGCTATCAATAAACTATAAGCAAATTCCATTGAAAGTGCTGTTCAGTTCAGTTCAGTTTCTCAGTCGTGTTCGACTTTTTGTGACTCCATGGACTGCAGCATGCCGGGCCTCCCTGTCCATCACCAACTCCCAGAGCTTTCTCAAACTCATGTCCATTGAGTCAGTGATACAGTCCAAACATCTCATCCTCTGTTATCCCTTTCTCTTCCCACTTTCAATCTTTCTCAGCATCAAGGTCTTTTCCAATGAGTCAGTTCTTCACATCAGGTGGCCAAAGTGTTAGAGTTTCAGTTTCAGCATCAGTCTTTCCAATGAATATTCAGGACTGATTTCCTGTAGGATGGACTGGTTGGATCTCTTTGGTATCCAAGGGACCCTCAAGGGTCTTCTCCAACATCACAGTTGAAAAGCATCAAATCCCCGATGTTCAGCTTTCTTTACAGTCCAACTCTGACATCCATACATGACCACTGGAAAAAACATAGGTTTGATTAGACAGACATTTGTTGGCAAAGTAATGTTTCTGCTTTTGAAAATGCTGTCTAGTTTGGTCATAACTTTCCTCTCAAGCAGCAAGTGTCTTTTAATTTGAGGTCTGAAGAAACCATCTACAGTGATTTTGGCGTCCCCCCAAATAAAGTCTCTCATTGTTTCCCCATATATTTGCCATGAAGTGATGGGACCAGATGCCATGATCTTAGTTTTCTGAATGTTGAGTTTCAAGCCAACTTTTTCACTCTCCTCTTCTACTTTCATCAAGAGGCTCCTTTGTTCTTCTTCACTTTCTGCAATAAGGGTGGTGTCATCCGCATATCTGAGGTTATTGATATTTCTCCAGGCAATCTTGATTCCAGCTTCTGCTTCATCCAGTCTAGCATTTCTCATGATGTACTCTGCATGTAAACTAAATAAGCAGGGTGACAATAAACAGCCTTGACGTACTCCTTTTCCTATCTGGAACCTGTCTGTTGTTCCATGTCCAATTCTGACTGTTGTTTCTTGACCTCCATACAGATTTCTCAGGAGGCAGGTCAGGTGGCCTGGTATTCCTGTCTCTTGAAGAATTTTCCACAGTTTGTTGTGATTCACACAGTCAAAGGCTTTGGCGTAGTTAATAAAGCAGAAGTAGATGTTTTTCTGGAACTATTTGCTTTTTTGATAATCCAGCAGATGTTGGCAATTTGATCTCTGGTTCCTCTGCCTTTTCTAAATCCAGCTTGAACATTTGGAAGTTCACGGTTCACACACTGTTGAAGCCTTGCTTGGAGAATTGTGAGTTTACTTTGCTAGCATGTGAGATGAGTGCAATTGTGTGATAATTTGAGCATTCTTTGGCATTGCCTTTCTTTGGGATTGGAATGAAAACTGACCTTTCCAGTCCTGTGGCCACTGCTGAGTTTTCCAAATTTGCTGGCATACTGAGTGCAGCACTTACACAGAATCATCTTTTAGGATTTGAAATAGCTCAAGTGGAATTCCATCACCTCCACTAGCTTTGTTCATAGTGATGCTTCCCAAGGCCTGCTTGACTTTACATTCCAGGATGTCTGGCTCTAGGTGAGTGATCACACCATTGTGGTTATCTGGGTCATGAAGATCTTTGTTGTATAGTTCTTCTGTATATTGTTTCCACCTCTTCTTAATATCTTCTGCTTCTGTTAGGTCCATAACATTTATGTCCTTTATTGTACCCATTTTTTCATGAAATATGCCCTTGGTATCTCTAATTTTCTTGAAGAGACCTCTAGTCTTTCCCATTCTATTGTTTTCTCAATTCCTTTACACTGATCCCTGAGGAAGGCCTTCTTTTCTCTGCTTGCTATTCTTTGGAACTCTGCATTCAAATGGGTATATTTTTCCTTTTCTTCTTTGCTTTTGTCTTCTCTTCTTTTCATAGCTATTTGTGAGGCCTCCCCAGACCCCCATTTTGTTTTTTTGCATTTCTTTTTCTTGGGGATGGTATTGATCCCTGCCTCCTGTACAATGTCACAAACCTCCATCCATAGTTCTTCAGGCACTGTCTATCAGCTCTAATTGTTTGAATCTATTTCTTACTTCTACATATAATTGTTAGGGATTTGCTTTAGTTCATACCTGAATGGTCTAGTGGTTTTCACTACTTTCTTCAATTTAAGTCTGCATTTGGCAATAAATATTTCATGAGCTGAGCCACAGTCAGCTCCTGGTCTTGTTTTTCCTGACTGTATAGAGCCTCTCCATATTTAGCTGCAAAGAATATAATCAATCTGATTTCCATGTTTACCGTCTGGTGATGTCCTTGTGCAGAGTCTTCTCTTGTGTTGTTGGAAGAGGGTGTTTACTATGACCAGTGCGTTCTCTTGGCAAACCTCTATTAGCCTTTGCCCTGCTTCATTCTGTACTCCAAGGCCAAATATGCCTGTTACTCCAGGTCTTTCTTGACTTCCTTCTTTTGCATTCCAGTCCCCTATGATGAAAAAGACATCTTTTTTGGGTGTTAGTTCTAGAAGGTCTTTTAGGTCTTCAAAGAACTATTCAACTTCAGCTTCTTCAGCATTACTGGTCGGGGCATAGACTTGGATTACCGTGATAGTGAATGGTTTGCCTTATAAACGAATGGAGATCGTTCTGTTGTTTTTGAGGACTGCATCTAAGTACTGCATTTCAAGCTCTTTTGTTGACTATGAGGGCTACTCCATTTCTTCTAAGGGATTCTTGCCCACAACAATAGATATAATGGTCATCTGAGTTAAATTCATCCATTCCAGTCCATTTTAGTTCCCTGATTCCTAAAATGTCGATGTTCACTCTTGCCATCTCCTGTTTGAGCATTTCCAGTTTCCTTGATTCATGGACCTAACATTCCAGGTTCCTATGCAGTATTGTTCTTCACAGCATCAAACTTTACTTCCATCACCAGTCACATCCCCAACTGGGTGTTGTTTTTGCTTTGGCTCCATCTCTTCATTCTTTCTGGAGTTATTTCTCCACTGACCTGCAGTAGCATGTTGGGCACCTACCGACCTGGGGAGTTCATCTTTCAGTGTGCTATTTTTTGCCTTTTCATACTGCTCATGGGGTTCTCAAGGCAAGAATACTGAAGTGGTTTGCCGTTCCCTTCTCCAGTGGACCACATTCGGTCAGACCTCTCCACCATGACCTGTCCATCTTGGGTGGCCCTGCAAGTACTGTAAATGTGGATTAAGTTTTGCTGTTGTTCCCACATTAATATGAGACTAAGTGTAATTCCCAGTAGTAAGTTCCACACACACACACACCCCACCTCTTTCAGTTGACACCACAGAAACATTATCTTAATGGGTCATCTTCACTTCTGGGTCTTCCCTCAGGAATGCCGTTAGTCTCCATTATTGTGTACAGGGCATCATTGTTATCCCCATTAGCTATACTTTCCAAATCCCTTTTTCTTCCTGGGAGGGCCCCCTGCTTACCTAAATGATGCTGCTACCCTCAACCTCACAGCACAGCTGCGGACTTTGGAAAAGGCTGTCTAAAGGCAGCTGTTAGACCAGATGGATGATCTTTAGTTGTAGGGTTTATACGTTAACAGGACAGGAAAACATCTGGGTAGTGGCAATAAAGTGCGGCCCTGCTTTTTCTGATCTGGTGACCCAAAAACATCTGCTTTTAAATTTAGGGGATTTGAGATAAATTCCAAAACCCTAGAATTTTGGTCAAATTAAATTCTATTGATAATGGTCTATTTGAAAATTGGAAACCAAAATTGTTACTCTGTTATGTTTTTCAAATTAAGACAGAGGATGAACATGGTCCTGGGCTCTTAACTGCATGCATGTGCACGCTCAGTCATGTGCAACTCCTTACAACCCCATCACCCGCTGTAGCCGCCTAGGCTGCTCTGTCCATGGCGTTCTCCAGACAAGAATACCGGAGTGGGTTGCCATTTCCTCCTCCCAAGAGCTTCCTAACCAAGGGATGGAAGCTGTTGTCTCCTTCACTGGCAGGAGGATTCTTTTATAACTGAGCCACCAGGGAAGCCCTAACTACATATGCAGAAAGGAGCAAAATCACCTTTGGCGATGGCTTCTGCTTCAAAGGAACCAATTTGATTGGAAAGGCACAGAGTCCTTCCCCAGCTGACATGGTCCTCCTGATGGGAGTGCGTTTCCCAGCTTTGCGGCTGGAAGGCGGAGGCCCCATCACTCCTGAGAGCAGCCCGGCCTCCCAGTAGCAGCTTGTCATGATCTGAGTCACAAGGTTTCGGTTTCATTAAAGTGAACCCTGGATGCTCAGAAACCGGGACAGAAGGGAACTCCACCCTTAACCTTCTGTGTTCCTCAGGCCCAATAAGGCCCTGATCCCGTTTACAAACTCTCAACCCTGACATACCTAGGCTACGTTAGAAGGTGATGTACGTGTGTGAGTGCTTAGTCACTTTAGTCGCGTCCGACTGGTCACGACCCTATGGACTGTAGCCTGCCAGGCTCCTTTGTCCATGGGATTCTCCGGGCAAGAATACTGGAGTCAGTGGCCATTTGCTTCTCCAGGGGGAGCTTCTAGACACAGAGATGGAACCCACGTCTCCCGTGGTTCCTGCACTGCAGTCGCTTTCTTTACCACTGAGCCACTGCGGATATGGGAGATGTGTCAAATCCCAGGATCTTTAAATGGGAGAGAATCTGAGAGGGTTCTTATTCCAGTCTAGTATCAGGGACCCTGATAATTATAATGTGTTGATTTGTAAACTCTGGCAGTAGGGGACATGATGTTTTTTTCAAAGCAATGAATTTAGATTTTAGAACAAACCAGATAATTTCTTTAGAAAGTTTTAAAATAAATGTTTTTGGTTATTTACATTTTTATTTTATGTTACCAGTTTGTCTCTAAAAAACTGCTTGAAGATATCTCTTTATTTATATCTTTATCTATGTCTATTGATTAGATAGTTTATGGCTAGATCTATGCTTTCCTCATGGCTCAGAAGGTGAAGAATCTGCCTGTAATTTGGGAGACCTGGGTTTGATCCCTGGGCTAGGAAGATGCCTTGGAGGTGGTTGCGGCAGCCCACTCCAATATTCTTGCCTGGAGAACCCCATGAACAGAGGAACTTGGTGGGCTACAGTGCAAGGGGTCACAAAGAGTTGGACATGACTGAGTGACTAAGCGCACATATCTATCTATCTAGGAATATTTTAAACACCGTTTGCTTTGGATAACAAATATTCATTTTAACTTTCTCTGTAAAATTATTTAGAAAATAGTATTAATATTTATATGGTTTTCTGGGAGGATGGTTCTCAGTAGCATAAAAAAGAAGCAAATGTCTGCATCCTCACTCTGCAGACTCTTGGCAGCCACAATGCTGTCCCGGCAGGAAGATGCTGAGCTTCAGGGGCTGCTGGATTCTGTAGCTGTTCCTTCCTCTTGTTGTCTAGTTTCTCTACCCTGCTCTGTTCTCCTTAAATACTAAATGTCAGCAGAACCAATTCATCAGGACAGACGCCATCCTCACTGCAGCTCAGTACATTGTCCACGTGAAGACAAAGCAGGAAGTCTAAGCATCGCCGCACCAGCAGATTGTCACAACGCGGGCCACTCAAACTCCCAGAGCTGGCTGCGCCGTGACAGGGAAGCAGTGGGATAGGAGAGAGCGAAGACGGTGAACGTGGCGATCTCTGGCACTCATCTTCCACGATGCTTCAAATCGGGTTGCCCTGGAAGCATGCTATGAAGACCTGAATTTCCTGAGGGCCTTGGAAAGCAGGTCAAAACGCTGCTTGAAGAGACTGACTCCAGGGCTGCCTGAGCCCCGCCCCCCGCCAGATAGAATGTGCCTCTGAGCTTTCCAAGTTGGTTCTTAGGGAAGAGTTCAGGGTGTGCGGGCGTCTCCACGGGTGAAACTGCAGGGATGGTTCCAGGAATTTCTTACACACCAGTGCAAGTGCACCACGTGGGAAGGTTTGCTCTCAAGCCTGGCAGAACCCAGGGGCACAGAGAGTGTGACGGCACCTCTCAGCGGGGCGCAGGGCAAGGAGATAAGTCATCTGGAGCGATGCCCCATCTGTCTCGTCTCTGCTGTAGGCAAGTTTTGGAGGAGTAGCCACACTGAAACACTTAGCAGGTGGGCATTACTAGTCTCTTCCTGCTCACCCACGTCCCACTTGCAGTGCTGTGAGGTCTTAGTACACTAAGCACATTAAGATCTTACTGCTTCCCTATGCAAGCAGCAAGAAGTGTTTCTGCCAGGTAGTTGATATTCTGGAAAGTAATATAAATTCCTGCAGCTACCTAAGAGCACTTAAATTATTATCCAGGTATGCCTAGGCAGAAGTGAGAAATATTTTTAATGATAACAGAGATGTTTAGCAAACAATTTAGAAATATATAATACTCTCCTATAAACTTCATATAGTGAACTCAATCTCATAAAATGCTTTCACTGATTTTTGAAAAACTACTTTCATGGACAGCTTACGGTTGCTATTGCCTACCAAGTGTACCCATGAAATGAATATTCATTAAGAACTTTGTTTACATTAATGAGCAAGGTGAATGTGAAACAACAAAAATGTATGAAGAACTTCACCAGTTCATCAATAATAAAAGAGACTTTTTTTAATTGGAAAATGCTTTTGAGTACTGGAACAATATTCCCTCCATTTTGGTGCCATTTATAATGTGATAGTTATAGACACAAAGTACTTTTTAGTGTAACTTGCTTCTTAATTGAAGTAGAATACTGTTTTTGTGTTTATCTGATTTTTTTCACTTAGCATAAGTCTATCCATGTTGTTGCAAGTGACAAAATTTCATTTTTTTTATGGTTGAGTTATTCTCCTGTGTATGTGTGTACTTTTTCTATATCTTTATCCATTCATTTTTTGAGGTGCACTTAGGTTGCTTCCATATTTTGGCAATTTTAAATAATGTTGCTATGAACACTGGAGTATATGTATGTATCTTTTTAAATTGGTGTTTTAATTTTTTTCACATCTATATCCAGGAATGAAACTGCTGGGTCATATATTAATAACAGTTCTATTTTTAGTTCTTTGAGAAACCTCTTACTGTTCTTCCACAGTGGCTACACAGATTTACATTCCCACTTGACAGTGACAAAGGTTCCCTTTTCTCTACATCTTTGCCAATGTTTGCTATTTGTGTCCTTTATGATGATCCCATTCTGGTAGATGAAGGTGATGTCTTATTGTGTGTGTGTGTGTGTGTGTGTGTGTGTGTGTGTGTGTGTGTTTCTTATGTGTGTATGTGGTTTTAATTTTCATTTATCTGATGATTTATTATGCTGAGAATCTTTTCATATGGCTGTTGGTTATATGAATGTCCTCTTTGAAAAGATGTCTGTTTAGGTCTTCTGCCCATTTTTTAATTGGACTGTTTGTTTTTTTGATGTTGAGTTGCATAATCAATTTATATACGTTGTTATTAGACCCTGAACTACAACCCACCAGGCTCCTCTGTCCAAGGAATTCTCCAGGCAAGAATACCAGAGTGGGTTGCCTGTCCCTTCTTCCAGGGGTCTTCCCTATCCAGGGACTGAACCTGGGACTCCTTCATTCCAGGCAGTTTCTTTACTGACTGAGCTACAGGGAAGTTCTCCTCAGTCGTATCACTTGCAAACATTTTCTCCCATTTATTCAGTTTTTTTTAAATTTAATCTATGATGTCTTTTGATGTGCAAAGGTGTTTTTAAACACTTTCTATATCTAAACAATCAACAAAACAACAAGTCAAACCCTGATGTGTAGTATTTGCAGGTTTCTGTGGTGTGAGTTCTTTAACTACAGCTGATGTCAAACTGTCCACATGACTTTCCTGAAGACAGACTAGAAAGAGCTGTGTGCAGCACAGTTAGGTTATATTCTCACCACAGGAGACAATAAAATCAGCAACCTCAAGAATGTAGGGAATAGAGCAATGTAGGAGAATAAATGATAAATGATAAGTTTTGAGCATTTACTGCCTTTGCATTTAGCATAATTTATTTGATTGTAAGTTTATATAGTTTAGTTACTAATAAATTTCTGTTAAATGACAGGCTTGTAAACTTTTTGAAAATCTGATCACCATCTCTTGAGCTTTTAATCAGATGGTTCATCCCTGAACACTGAAGGTTCTTGATTTCCTGTCCTGAAGGATCATGGGAAATGCTGGCCTCATTTCCTTATGTCTTAACCCAATAACCAATGGAGATCTGATGCTTACAACTCATATTCTACCACCCAAATCTACAATAATTAAGAGATACTTCTGCAGTTTATGTTAAGGGTGAGTGGACAGAAGTTATCAATGAAGCATTCAAAGGAGGGCCTGTTTATATGCCTTTCAAGTTATTGAGATTCTTCAAAAGAGGGCAAATAAAGAATAGTGAAAGGCATTTGTAAAAATGCATGAGGCTTATGAAGATCTACAACCAAATAATCCACCATTATTTTTGAAATATCACTATGAGTGCTCATAATTAAGTTGACTTAGTCTCAAAACCCAAAAGAGGTGATTCATTGCATGGTTCTCTCACGTATGGGCTTCCCAGGTGGCAATAGTGGTAAAGAACCCGCCTGCCAATGTAGGAAAGATAAGAGATATGGGTTTAATCCCTGGGTCAGGAAGATCCCCTGGAGGCAGCATGGCAACCCACTCCAGTATTCTTGCCTAGAGAATCCTATGGACAGAGGAGCCTGGTGGGCTACAGTCCATAAGGTTGCAGAGTTGAACACGACAGAAGCGACTTAGCACACACGTAGGCACTCACATATGCCTCTTCCCATAATAAGTAAGCATTCCATACAAGTGAAAGAAACTTAAGATATTCTAGACAACACATAAAATATTATCAGTTTTCATTCCACTCTAAACTAAATGTTCTGATTTGGTTTAAATCTCAGAAAGATATCTGAGACTATTTGTTCCTCATAAGACTATACAAGGTGACTAGTAGAGCAAACTGGGACCTTAGAAGTCATCTCATCTTATTATAAATACACTTGGGTTTGAAGAAGTAGACTTGCATCAAAATAATTGAGCATCACTCAGTCTACATTGGTGGGGCACCAAAAATCACAGAGAGTTTCTAAAAAGTATTAACTCAGAAAGTTCCATTCTGCGTTCCACATTTATGATTTTTTCCATCCTCCTAGACTAACCACAGCAATTATATCAGATTTCTTTAAGCAAAATTTACATAAAAAACAAACAGATGGAGATAGAGAAGGAATGGCAAAGCAAACAGAGTTATTTTAGTCTTGCAAATAGAGGTATCAGCATATTTTCACTTCTTGACTAAGTCTCAGAATCTAAGGCATAAAAGTGATATGGAAAGGTTTATTCAATTCCATCTCTTGACTTTGGGGTCCAACTAAATCTAGGGATTGCCACTGTACTTTGTCCCATGTTGTGTGTAGACATAGCAATGGGTTAATAAATGGGTCACATAATTCAAGTAATTCAAGTAAAATGTCTATAATAGAGAAAGGCAATTGAGGAGTAGAGATAAGGAGAGATATCTTGGTCTTCAGTTAAAGACCAAGGTTGCTCTTTTAGAATACACTATGTTAACAGAAAATTTGAGTTATAGTACATCCAACAGGGGCTTCCCAGATGGCTCTAGTGGTAAAGAACTCATCTACCAATGCAAGAGACCCGGGTTCCACCCCCGGGTCAGGTCCTCCTCGAGGGGTAGAGGAGGGCATGGCAACCCACTCCAGTATTCTTGGCTGGAGAATTCCATGGACAGAGGAACCTGGCGGGCTACAGTCCCTAAGGTCGCAAAGAGTCCCACACGACTGAGCGACTTAGCACGCACGAACAGGGAAGGAGCAGGTAAAGAAAGGGAAGCAGGCTTAGGACTGGCGAGTGAGCCAGGTCAGCAGGCTGTGGGGCACAGGCTCTTGCTAGTTGTCTGGTAATCAAGGCAAGGCTGAAGTGTGAGAAATGGAGCTCTGAGGGGATTGGGGTGTGAACTCTGGGTGACTGGCTTGTATTTGCAACTGCTCCCAGAAGGAGGATTCCTAAGGGGTGATGAGGGAGGGAGGTCAAGGGGAGGACACTTGGGCAAACTATCAGATGTGTGTTTGTCATCAGATGCCAGGGATCATCAGGCTTGTTTTAGAAGCTAGAAACCTGGCTGATACAGCTACCTGTGTTCAAAAGGTTTCCAGCAGCTTCTAGTTTGTCTATCAGTACATTTAGATGAGGGCTTGACATTTACCTTATGTGAGATAAAAAGAGAATTCCTGGAGTAGCAGTTTGTATAACACCCTCAGAGCCTTATGGTGAAAAGTGCAAAGCAGATTCAGTGCTTAAAATAGCAACAGCAAGCAAACAGCATAGATGCATGGCAGAGGTTAATTCCATAAGCCAAAAAGCTAATGTTTTGAGTGAAAAGGGGAAAAATCATACATTTGTACTTGCAGTTGTAAACAAGAAGGCATGCTGGGTAGTTAGCCTGAAGCCACTGGAATTAGAAAACCCTTTCTGAGGTTTTCCTTTCCATTATTTATAGGCTAGAGAAGAGACACTGCAAAACAATAGGGCAGTTCTTTCTTATTCATCGACACAGGAAAATCTCATGGAGGATTTACTTGAAGTGCAGTAGTGATTTTTTCCTCCCGAATAGCTGGACATTTTGAATATAAAAAAGCAAAATGACATAAAATATTACATTTGTTAATAAATCAACATCTTAAGCAACCACAATTTGGAATGAGGGAGGTGAAGCTGTTAATAGAAAAGGGAAAGACTGCATCTTCAATAGTATATAGAAGTCCTGAACTGTGGACATTTTTAAAACAGTCTTTCTTTTAAACTAAAATCAAATGATTTAAGTATTATCAAGAAAATTTTAAGTATTACCAAGAAAGTGTTAGTTCATTTTTAAGCTATATTTTGAGAAGAATCTTTATTTGCTTTACATAGCACTAAAGATTACATATTATATACTGGATATGTGTGTCCGACTCTTTGTGACCTCATGGACTGTAGTCCGCCAGGCTCCTCTGTTCCAGGCAAAATACTACAATGAGTTGCTACTCTCTTCTCCCCGTTTATTCATTTTTGACATGAAGTGTTTTTGAGCTAAAGCCGGTTTTAGGAGGAGCGTGTGGGATGTCATCAGGCTTCGCCGCTGGCTCAGCAGTAAAGAATCTGCCTGCAATGCAGGAGCTGCCAGAGACGCGGGTTTGCTTCCTGGGTCAGGAAGCTCCCCTGGAGGAATGCATGGGCAGAGGAGCCTGGTGTGCTGCAGTCCGTGGAGTCCAAAGTCGGACACAGCTTAGTGGCTAAACGTCCACCCAGCTGGTATGCCAGGAGCACGTGTTGCTAACGTGTGTGTGTGCTCAGTCAAGTCCGGCCCACATCCTCCTTGGTCTCCTGCGTTGGTAGGCAGGTTCTTTACCACCGAGCAGCCTGGGAAGCCCACCTGTTGCTGTTGGTCATTTAAAATCTGTAATTTATCCAGAAACCTCTCCATCTAGGGAAAACGACAGGCACGTTGAGTTTGTCTCAGAATGAATGTTTATTAACTGGGTTGATGCTGATTTGCTGATGAAGCAGTTCTCATTTCCAGGGAAATCCACTAATTACTCTTAAAGATGACCAAGTTCCAAACAATGCAATTACTGCTGAGTCACACAAAACTAGTCTCATTGTTTTAGAAAGATCAGAGGATCATTTCTGACTATTCAGTCGAGTTGTGATCACTTTTCCCTCAGATTAGAGAAGCTCTACGGTTTGAGAAGAAACAGTAGTTTCTTGTTCTTCAGCAAGGTAGAAACTAGACTGAGTCTGATACCAATAGAAAATTAAAATATCCATGCCAAAATACCTGTAATGAACACAGAAATCAACAAAGGAACGGCCATGAGCTTCTTTTAGAAGATGTGGACTTTCATAAAGGTGCTACAAATTCGTCAGTTGCTTTGAGTTCCTTTTCTCGTAGCGAAATTGAATGCTTACTGATTTATCTGTCCTGCCCTCCCTGAGTCACCAAGGCAGTTGTTTTTCAGGTGGTTGACTGGAGTTACTGTGCAGTTTAGTGGCTATGACATAAAGCAAGGTTAACTGGGAACAGGAGGAGCAAATTCATGACCTTGGGGCCCAGCCGCATGGTTCACAGATTCACAGAGCTAATGGGCTGGTCAGTACGAAACCAGTATGCTAACTACAAATTCCATCACACACTGAAAGTTACATGCCTGGAAGAGCAAGGATTTTGTTGTACATGCTGCTTAATCATTGCTGGAGCACTATAAATATTAAACAGCAAGCACGCAGCTCGCCTATGTTGCTGTCTGCAACTTATTTTGCATGCATAATTAGAATAAATGACAAATTCATGTCAGTCTGTGCAGAGAGGGTACGCATGAACAAAATTAATTGTTTGGTTTAAAATATGAAGTGAAACTTGGGTAGTTTAATAGTAAAATGGCATTATGAATCATTTCACCCATCAGTATATATATAAATCTGGGTATTAAAAGCAAGTCAAAATAGGTTTTAACTAATAAAACACGACACATTGTCATGATGCTATTAATTATTGTTCTGTAAAATATTTTACTCTGTGTATATGAATATTAATTTTTTATCACTGAAGAATTCTGAGCCTTTCATGCTTCCTATTAAAGTAGCATTCTACAAATTGATTTACCATAATTTAAAGCATTATTGATTCCTTTCATAAAAGTACAGAGCAACATCTGAAAAGAAGAGTATTTGGAAACTCTGCTAAATGATTTTACTGGAATTAAGGGTAAGTATCTAAATAACAGCCTTTTTCATTCAAAACCCTTAATTTTATGTTTGTTCGAAGCAGGGGAATATGGTGGAAAAAATACACACAGATGAGGAATTTTGTTCTAAGACTTATCAGCTGTGTGTCCTCGGTCAAGCCAGTTAGCACCCACTGTGTTTTCTATTTTTAAAAGTGGGAAAACATTTGCTCTTTCTACTTTAAATATAAGAACAAGTGAGGTAATTTACATGAAAGTGCTTCACAAAAAGGCTCTGGGAATAAAATGCATTTGTTCCTTGTAGAGTAAAATATTCTGAAGTGAAACGCAGGGCTGCGTTGGTCTCTGTTAGTGCCTTGTGTCTTCTGTTTGAATATGTCTGGTCTATCAGTGGCCCTCGAGTTTGCTGTAGGAGAGGTGCTTGAAAGATAAATAGATTTGTGGGCAAAAATGCTTAGGTGGGTATGTGCTGATGGGTAGAACTTTTGCTGTAGAATTAAGAAAAACTTATTTCCTAGAGGAATGACGATCTGAAATAGTCTTCATTTAATGGCACCATTAAAACATATTATGATTTGATCTTTCTAATGTAGCTAAAGTTCACTAGTAATCATGATCTAATAATTTTACTGGCAGTTAAAATTACATGTTATTGAAAATCATGTTTCCAAGAGAATTGCACTAAGATGTATCTAAAATAAATTCTTTTTTGTTCTGTTACTGAAGGTCTGTTCTATGGGATCAATTTTTTAAAGTAAATGGACTCAAGAAGCAGACATATATAGGGCAGTTATTTTGTACCTGCCCTATCCCATACAATGAGGAATAAGACACGATATTAGACCTCCAGGATTTTGTTATGCCCCTACTCCACTTACTCAAGTTTCTAATTCACTAAAATAAAGAAAATCATTCAAGGAAAACTCCACAGGGATCCTTTTTTTGGTAACAATAAGTGAAAGAAAGAGAAGGTCCATTTGCTACTCCAACTTAAATGTCAGAGTCTCCTTGTCCTCTGAGATTCAAATTTAATTGTTTCAAATGTCCATTCCTCATACAAGGGATGAGCTTAAGGAGGTCCCAGGATTTCTGGCCTGTTTGTCTGGGAGCCTGCTTAGTGTAAGAGCAAATTAGAAGCTGAAACTCACCTCTGAAAGGATGAGGACTTGGCCCAGCTTCTTTGGTCTCATGCAAGCTGCTGAGGCCAGCTTCTGCTAGGCAGCCGTTGCTCCTCCATCTTGGTCAAAAGAAAACAGGGGGATGCAATTGGATCCATCTAAGACGCTGGGGGCCCCTTGATCAGGAATCAGCACACTATTGCCCACGGGGCTGCCACCAGTTTCCGTCTAGACCGTTTGTGGAAACACAGCCATAGTCACTCACTCGCCCACTGTCTGGGGCTACTTCAGCACGATGATGGTACCGCTGATGCAGACCACACAGCTGGCAAATTCCAACCTAGTTATGTTCTTATTCCTTAAAGAAAAGCTTTGTTGTTGTTGTTTAGTTGCTAAGTCGAGTCCGACTCTTGGCAACCCCATGGACTGCAGCACACCAGGCTTCCCTGTCCTTCACTCTCTTCTGGAGTTTGCTCAAATTCATGTCCATGGAGTCGGTGATGCCATCCAATCATCTCATCCTCTGTCCTTTAAAGAACAATTAACTGACTCCTAATCTGATGGCTCCTAATTATTATCTCATATTTGATCACATTTGGTAGTAAAAATTCATGTAATATCGGCTGCTGTTTTCTTTTCTGGCAGCTGCTTCTGCCTTCCACGCTATGCAAAGGAGAGGTGCTTTGCATGTCCCATTTCTTCTGAGGGGGCTGGGGCTGGTGGTACTTGTTAGTTTCAAACACTCAGTCCATTTTGTTCCCCTGCAGATTAAGCAGAAGTAAGATTTTGTAGAGTACTGAGTTTTGTTAATTATTAGGGTAAGAGTAATATTTCTTTGTGACTTTTTATATCCTAATTAGAAGTAAAGTACCATAACTTAGGATCTAGATAATTAACATTGATAACTATTAGCAACATAAAGAAAGAAGTGAAAGTTTAGTTCCTTAGTCTTGTCCAACTCTTTGTGACCCCATTGACTGTAGCCTACCAGGCTCCTCCACCCATGGGATTTCCCAGGCAAGAATACTGGAGTGGGTTGCCATTTCTTTCTCTGGGGATCTTCCTGACCCAGGGATCAAACGCGGGTCTCCCACATTATAGACAGATGCTTTACCACCTGAGTCACTAGGGAAGTCCAGTAACATAAAGAGTAGAATATAGTTTAAAGAAGGAACTTATGCTGAGCCTGGGTGCAGACCTTGGATGATAAAACCAGCAATTCTTTTGTCGCCTCCAGTGAATAAACAACTGCAAATTCCTATTATTTCTGTGCCACTAGCTTATCCATGAAACTTTTTTTTAATTACCAAGTGCAGTTAAATCCCATTTCTCTTGGGTTTAATGAAGCCAAGGGCAGGTTCACTTCATAATACTGGTAGGGAACAATACCCCAAAGGGAGAGATGACTCTTTCAAATGTCATTAATTGCCCAAAGAGAACTTACTACCTCCTGAGTTAAATTTAGCATTAAGTGGCTCAGATTGATGGTTGCAACAGCACTATGCAATATTGTACAGGGGGCCCTCTGAGGAACAGAAGGCAGAGATCAATCAGCCCTCAATAAGCACCCAGGCTAGGACCACAGTGTCATCACCCCCTCAAGTGCCACTTCTAAGGGGATTACAGCTCTGGGGGTAGGGGGCTTTCAGCATGGCAAGAGGGTACAGCCCATATATAAATGTTCAGACAGCCAATGGTCACACTGTTTGTTTCTCAGGTTTGGGGCTTTTTAAAGGAATTCTCCTAACTTCCTGCATCAGGATGCTGACAATTGTCCTTTGTTCCCATCATTTCCATTCAAGTTCCATTTTATGTGAAAGACTATTGAAAACATCACCAAGGCAGCTTATTGATATTTATTAAGAATTATCATTGGAAGTGCTCTGTAAATCCCCCTACTTTTCCTGAAAACCAAGGTTCAAAGGGAACAGTTTCCATTTAGACAGGTGAGGAGATAGTGGTTGAAGAATCTTGACACTTAAATTTCAAGTCTGTGGAACTGACAGGGAAAAAGGGTAGAAAGGACACATGTATCCTTACTTTTTGCAGCTTCCTCAACTCAGTATTTTTCTCCAATGCAAAATGTTTTGTACAATTTTATTCTTAAAAAAACATAATATACAGGATATTTTACACAAAGGAATACTTCAAGTACATCTAAGGATAGAGAATAATATGAACAGCCACTTTTATTATCCATATTTCAAGAAAGGTAACTTTTCCCGTGTTTGCTTCAGATCATTTTTAATCTTAATGGAATGAAAGGTTTCTGACACAGTAGCTGATGCTTGTCTTTCCTCAGAGATAAGCCCTGGGATAGAATTCCCAGCACTCCTATTTCCATATTCCTCTTTTTATGAGTGACATCTTCAGCTCTCTTCTCCCTACACCTTCATACCCGTCTCTGATTTCTGGGTTTCCTTCCCATCTCCTACTGAACTGTCAGGACTTCTTGCTCACCATCTTCAAGCACACTCACATCCATGGGCATCTCTTTCACTTCTGTGTCTACTGGAAACCCAGTGTTCCTTCTCTGCATTCCTCAGGAAGCGGTCCGGTGCTGTCCCCGTTTGCTAAGTCTATTTTCCAAAACTCTTAAATTGAAAAAAAATTATATTGGAATACAGTAGATCTCGGAGTTGGGAAGATACCCTGGAGTAGGATACAGCAACCCACTCGGGTATTCTTGCCTCGAAAACTCCATGGACAGAGGAGCCTGGAGGGCTGCAGTCCACGGGGTCGCAAAGAGTCAGACATGACTGAACAACTAAGCGTGAGTGCATCTAGTGCTTTCCAGATTCTTGAGTTATTAGTCACATATAAAACTGAGCAGCATGCTCTGTAGCTCACATCATTTGTCTGTATCACTGTCAGCCTGTCCTCCCAGAATTTTCTGCTTCAGTCTTGATACCACCATGCCTACACTGTCCTTTGAGTTATTTGCCTTTAAAGTAAAAAATCTTCCTTAGATCCTCACATTATTGAATAGCACCTCTCTTCTGTATCTTAAAACTTATTATTGACCCTTATCATCAACAATGAGACATCCTTAGTGTTTCTCAAGATAACCATAAAGCAAAGGAAATAAAAGCCTCCCATTGGTTCCGTGTTTTCTACAGCTACATTCTGAGAGGTATTTTCCCGTTCAAAACCACAACACCTCACCTTCTCATTTCACTTGTTAGTCACTCTTTCAAAAATATTGACTGGACAGTGAAAAGATGCATGATAACAGCCTATCTGTAAGTTGGAAGGGAAGCAGTTTTGTGGGCACTGGCATGCTCTCTCATCCAAGTGAGAACTAGAGAATGACTGGTCATCCTGGGCCATTCTGAACGGCCCATTCGGATCCCGTTCCTTCTTACTCTGTGTCCTGGTTTTGCTTACTTCGAATGTATATAAATGGATATACATACTCTGCAATTTTCTTTCATGCTATGCTATATTTTGGACACACATCTATATTTTTATGTTTTACTGATATGCATTCAATATTACTGTTGTCTAATATTCCACTGTATAAATACAGCATACTTGTGTTAATAGATGCTACATTTTTGATGTTATAAACTATGCTGCTGTGGAATATTGTATATACCTCCTGTTGTTCCTGTGCAAGTTTTTGGAGAAAGGGAATCACAGTGTAGGAGATAATGTTAATAACCTTTAACTGATATTGATGGAATCATTCCCAGAGTAGTTGTACCAATTTATACTTCTACCAACAGTGACCAGGAGTGACATCTCCCCACTCTTGATATTGGCAGAGCCTATATTTTTATTTACATGGTATGTAAAATTTTACTGACTATTCCAGCTTCCTATTTTGTAAAGTTTCTGTTTTAGTCATTTGTTCATTTTTCAATTAGCTCTTTTGTTACTTTTAATGATTTACATTATACATATATATGTAACCACATATACATATGTCACCAGTGTGTATCTATGTGTACACACACATATAATCTATATATATTCATATGTGTATATATGTGTGTTTATGTGTTTTACTCTCGATTGTATTCCTTTATTGGTTTTATGTACCATAAATATCTCCTCTGAGTTTATGGCTTTCTTTTATACTATCTTTTGATGAACTGAAGTTTCACATTTTAACAGTCAGGCTTACCAACCATTTTTCTTCATGTTTTGTGCCTTTTGAAATATGTTTAAGAAATCTTTTGGAACTCAAGAATATTAAAAATAAATATATTGTTGTCCTAAATTTCAGATGTGGTGTTAACTTTTGTTTTCAATTTAGCTCAGCATTGGTTCTTTTTTTCCCCAGACCTTCTTGTATCTGGAGTTATATAGGACAGCAGTGCTCTTTCTTTCCATACGAAGAGACAACAGTTCCCTAACAGTTTCCGGACGGTCCATTCTCCTCCCCATGCCCTGGAGTGACCCTAAGTCCAGTCTCTCTTGGCTCCTTTCGCATCACGTGCTGTTTAACTCTGCAGAACCTGAGAGTATTAATTGCCTTAGTTTCATATGTTTCAGGAGGTGATGGGACAATCTCCATTTTCCCTTTTACACCTTTGACTATTTGGCCCTTCATTCTCTCGTGTAAACTTTTAGAGTCAGCACACCAAATTCAATGGAATTCTCGCTGCACTTTTCACCCGGAGGTCCGCATGGCTCACTTTCTCGCTGTGCTTGTCCCTTTGCCCACTGTCACAGACTTTGTGAAGTCACCAGGGCCGCCCTCCACTAAGTTTCCCTTACCAAACAATTTCTACCCCTCAACACCAACTTGCTTTATCACTCGGCACTGTTCTCTGTCCACCATACATTTATGAATACATTGCTTATTTGCCCGTCTCTCCCACCAGCATTGAAGACCTTCGAGGGCAGACAGTTTTGCCTGTTTTATTAGCCATATTACTCTGAATTGCTAGAATGAGCCAAATGTGAAGACAATACCCTGCAAGTGTTTGGTAAACTGGCTGATCCATGTCAATGTGTGGCAAAACCTACTACAAGATTGTAAAGTAATTAGCCTCCAATTAAAATGAATACATTAATTAAAAAATGAAATAAAATAAATGACTGTAGATTGTCTTGATTCCCACAACAACCCCAATGGTAAATATTATTCTCAACTATTATATGCGGGAATCTAAGTTTGAGGACCGTGCCGTTACTTTCTTAATCCAGTAAGAGCTCAGGCGGAATTCAGTCTTAGGCTTCCACGATTCTGGAAGCTTCAGCCCCCCCTCACTTTTTTTTTTTCTAGTAGAGACATAGCATGGTGTCTTAAACTTACGGGATATTCAGTAAATTCTTGCAGATGTCAGGATTGTAGTTATCTGCACTCCTTGACACTTTTCATGATTTTGAAGCTTTATTTAGATATCTCCTCTTTACTTCACTCAAATGTCTTTGTACCCCTATGGAGGGCATGATCGTTTAATTGCTATTTGGCTTCTACTCCTAATTATATGTATTCCTTTTCAAGTAAAAAGAAGTGTACTTAACATCTTTCCCCTGCTTCATTCTTTGAAACGAACACCAAGAAGTCAATAACATTTGGTTTTTGATTCTTTGACGTTGGTTTAGCTATCAGACACTGGTTTTGTGCTTCTGATTATCCCCCAAATCTGGGCCATCCACTTTTGCAAAAAGTGCCAAGTCTCGCTGCCTTCTCTTGTGTCTCAAGAGTTGGATAGCTTTATCAGACATGTGTATTCCCACACTACACCCTTCTTTCCTTCTGCCTACCAACTGGCATTGTCTCCCCGCTGTCCAGACTCCTGTGGATGGATTTCCAGGCACCTATCACACAATAAGAAGCCAAAGAGCCAAGGCCCATGACTGATGGGGACTGTCTTCATTTCTAAGCCTGAAAATTTGTTCCTGTGACAAGATAAGCGCAGACAAGAGACTCTATCAAATTCAGCAACTGCCAGATGGTAAAACATGCATTTCAGTCACAATTCCAAGGCAGGCTAACTGGCTGTAGCACACAAAGATGTCTGGTGTGTGCTCCTGAGGCAGGTGAGACACTGTTGATGGAAGCTCAGTGACTTTTTAGATAAGAGTGATTTGTCTGATTGCTATTAAAATGTCACCCTTGGTAACGGCATTCCAGGACTCTTCCATCAAAGTGAGATGTCGGCGCTGCCACCCACACACCCAGTTGGAGTCCAGACATCTATTGATGAGAGCGCTGTCTGCTGAGGGCTTGAGGTTTCAAGACTGATTGCCCGGGAGCCAAAGGCCCCTCTCATCCTTTCCAGCTACAGGAGTAAAGGCCACAGAAAGCCATTCTGCTGTTTGACTCATGAGTCCTGGGATAAAACAAAGCTTTGGTTGCACTGTCAGGCATTAATCTCTATCATGCTTGCAAAATAAGAAGTTGTTGTTTTAAAAGTCTGAGAGGTATGAAACTATCAACTATTTCAACAGAAAGAAACTGCCTTAGAAATTCGATCCCTGTGGTCACATGGATAACAAGGATTTCTATTCAGTGTTAAACACTAGAACAAAACAAGAAGATTTGGAACAAAAATTTCCATAACTAATGCAAATGTTAATTCATCATTGCCTAGATCAGAAAAAAATTCTCCATTCTTCTTTATCTTTCATCTGTCTCCCCTCTTCTTCCTGTATCCAAGAGAGGGTTAAAAAAATCCAGAAAGTCATTTAAAAGGGAACTTTATTTTCCTTTCCAAAAAAATGCCTCTTTAAAAAGAAAACAAAAATTTGCTCCCAGTACCGTGAACTTAGAGCACAAATTATTCTCCTCCATCACTTGAGTGGAGAGAGAGACGATGCTGGGCCGTATGCACGAAGGATCTTCTTTTGATGGAACGGGGTGTGCTTTTCCACTGGGCATTGTGCCCAGCTCACTGTAAGTATTTATTCATTTTTTAAAATGAATTGCAGCTTTTATGCCAGTCCCTTCAGAGATAATGGGACCACACACACGGTTATCAGAATGATTCTGCCCTTTGACCAACTTCAGGAGGGTTCCTGTAGTCTAGCCAACGTGTGCTCCCCTTCTGCAGCCTGCAGAGTGGGACTGCTCTGGCCCCCAGGTTCCAGGTCTCTCTGTCGTTTATAAACACCTACACTCTGCTTCTCCATGTCAACGCTAACACCATAACAAAGAAGCTTTGGATTCACTTCCTCCATGCCTTCTGGAAAATACAGCTCAATGCCTCTTTTCCTTTGTGTGGGAAATCTTTAGAAATGTGGAGGAAAATTACAAGTGATGGGGGATGATGAATCAACACAATGAAAAAATGGGAAATTTAAAAATAAACTTCTAGATTTTTAGAAAAATAAATCAAGCGATGTGCCACAATACGTGAGTTGTTCCAATTGCTTGACCTATTTGGATCTCGGAGTTGTCCTCTGTGAGCTCAAATTAATAATAATAACCAATTTCTATATCAGACAGTTGTTAATAACAAGGATTGCCATTTAATGAACATGGGTCTGAGGCTCCAGGAGATGGTGAAGGACAGGGAAGCCTGGCGTGCCGCAGCCCATGGGGTCCCAGAACGTCTGACACGACTAAGCGATTGAACGACAACAACAACCATGTAATAGTAATGGTTGTATATTGGGAAATATAGAAAAATGAAAATTAGTGACCCAGATTGACAGACAAGAAATTGATTCTTGGGCTGGACAGTCAGTATTAAGCTTATATTCATTTTTCTTTCATAGCATAATTGGAGAATATTCCTTTACTACAATGTTCTATTTTTTTTTAATTAAAAAATTACTTTCAGTGGCCAGGCTAGCATTCCACCCATGTTCTATGACTGCTGCAGTTTGTTTGCCTACTTTGGGAAACAAATAATGAACTAATTAGTTATTTGGTAGTGACAAATGAACTGGCGGTTTTATCAGGCGGCAAACCACAGTGCCCAACAAATATACTTAGAGAAATGCATGACTAGAGCCAGCAAGACATCATCCTCCCGGGTCGGTTCTACCTGGGAATAAGCTGACATTTTGAGACACTTATTAATATGTGACATGCAGTCATGCTGGGCAGTCTTAAGTGTGAGATGTCTCCTGATCCTGGCTGACTCTGTCTGAACAGACTGAACTAGAAGGCGGAGACTGGCCTGCAAGCAGAGTCTTTGGTGAGCAGGCTGGAGGCCAGGCAGGCGGGTGATGTGGGTTCCTGGGGAAGGCGTGCACTTCTTTCTCTCTGGAAATTTTTATGATGCTAATTACCTCGGTCCTCATAAAGTTAGGGATGAAAGTGGCAGTTAGAAAGAACATTCAGAGCTTTTTCGGCTGTCAAGTTACTTGTTGAGAAGAGAGAGAAGGTAAGTCTTTGATGGTGTATCAGAGAGGCAAACAGCGCTCTTCTCGCTGCCCTCTTCTCCCCCTTGCTCCATGTCTAGTCAATTGTTGGTTCCTCTGCATTTCATTCTAGAACATCTCTCACTTCTATCCTTCTCTCATCATCAACCCAACTGCCACCGAAGCATTCCACAACTGCGTTAACAGCCCTAAGAATTACTACAGCCCTGTCTTTGGTCCCTCTCACCCCCCACTTATCTGCATGCACTCTTGCTAGGTTAATTTTTTTTTTTTTTTTTGCAGAAGCAACACTGATTTTTGTCACAAACCTCTCACAGACCATCAGGAGCCCTTTCCTTGTGTAAAGAGTAGGCAGTTTAAACTTTGTAACTTGGTACTTAAAGTCTTCCACGAGCTGGTCCAATCTACCCATCTAAACCTCCTTGCTCATCCCCTCTTGGACACTGGGCTCCACAGAAGCTGAAATGTTCTTGTTTTGGTTCGTAGTTTCACACGCTTGGATTGGCAGCCCTTTCATGTTCTGAGAGCTTCTGTTCCAGCTTGTTTTGCCTTATTGGAAACTAAGAAAATAATGTTCTCTATACTTGTGTTAATGCTGCTCACTCTGACTTAAAGAGTTTCCCTCAAACATCACCCTCACATGAACCTCAAATCATCACACCCACTGTGCAAGGCTTGGCTTCACAGCTACCCTCTCCCTCCTTCTCTTAACCACTGTGCCCTCTTCTGCTAGGAATGGAAGCTGCACTCCTTCCTTCAGATCCTCTGGACACTGGATACATTCTAAGGCAGAGCAAGAGGCTCCCCTGGGGCCTCAGATGGTAAAGAATCTGGCTGCAATGTGGGAGACCAGGGTTTGACCCCTGGGTTGGGAAGATCCTCTGGAGAAGGAAATGGCAACCCATTTCAGCATTCTTGCCTGGGAAATGATTGAACAACAGTCATTGGTAAACAGAGGAACACAAAATGAATCAGATATGGACCCTGACCACACAGACTTAATTCCTAAAAGAGGAATAATTGATGTGGGTTAAATATTTGTTGAATGTAAGCATTTCTGTCTTTCGTTTTTCCATTTTCTGACTTGGGAATACTGGAATGCACGCATGTGTGTATTTATTTATCAAAGCACTCTGTACTTTAAAATTCTGACCTAAACAGACGTTGCAATGATACTACAGAATATTCATCCCCTGGCGTTATCATATCTCATCTCACAAGCTCTTCCTTAAATGGCTTAGCTGCCTAATGGATTGCCTTTGTTTGAAGGATCATCTGAATATAATCTTCCTCCCCTCAAATTGTTTCAATCACTGTGAGCTTTTGCTGACCTACTTTTGAGCCAGTGGAGAAAACCTTCCCAGAGCCAACCTTTGTGATTGCAGACAAGATAATAGCATTACAGTAGCTAAAGGCCATTTTCCTGGCAAAATTTAAATTAAGGAAGAGGATTCAGATTATTTCACACATCATCACTTCAGGTTGAAGAGGGTCGCCCAAAATAACAAGCCTCTTTTTTTTGCCCAAACTTTCAACCAGAGAGTGAAGTAGCTTGGAGAACAGCATAACCTGGTTACTACCAAATCAGATCATGAAGAAAGTGATTCATGCCTGTAGACAAGTTGTATGTATTCTTACATTAGAATCGCTATTCAGACAGATTGATTTGCATTGTCACAGGAAGTGGTAGACTTTGGCAAGACCCACCAATATGGTTAGAACTTGAACTCAAAGACTCATGTACTCAATACCCGGTGGCCAAGAAGAAGACATTCTCTGAGCAGCAGTTATGATCAGAGAAGGAGAAGTGAGCAGCTTAGTCAAGCAAGGCAATCAGATGAAGTCACTACTCCTCTATCGGCTACGGTCAGAGTGAGGGCCTGGGGGTGACCAGTGACCACGCATGTCAAGGGAAAAGGCCATCCACAGTGGGAGGTCAGGACTGGGGGCCAGGCATGCCTCTGGCCCAGCACTCGCTTCTGGTTAGGGTAGAGTGGAGAGAATGAAAGTATTCTGGCTTTTCTTTTTTTTTTTTTTTTTGGCTTTTGTTTGTTTCTTTCTTTTTTTTATTAGTTTTGCCATACAATGACATGATATCGCCATGGGTTTACATATGCTCCCCCTCCAGAACCCGCCTCCTTCCTCCCTCCCTCCTCCCTCCCCCCGGGAATTCTCGATGCACCAGCCCCGAGCATCAGTGCTGGGCTGGCGATTGATTACACATATGATAATTAGCATGTTTCAATGCCATTCTCCCATATCATCCCACCCTTGCCCTCCTCCACAGAGTCCACGAGTCTGTTCTATACATCTGCATTCCTTTTGCTGTCTCGCATGCAGGGTTCTCGTTACCATCTTCCTAAATTCCATATATATGCGTTAGTATACTGTATTGTTGTTTTCCCTTCTGGCTTACGTCACTCTGGATAATGGGCTCCAGTTCCATCCACCTGAGTAGAACTGATTCAAATGAATTTTTTTTTTAATGCTGAGTAATATTCCATTGTGTATATGTACCATAGCTTTCTTATCCATTCGTCAGTTGATGGGCATCTAGGTTGCTTCCATGTCCTGGCTATTGTAAACAATGCAGCGATGAACATTGGGGTACACTCTGGTTTCCTCGGTGTATATGCCCAGCAGTGGGATTGCTGGGTCATATGGCAGGTCTATTTGCAGCTTTTTAAGGAACCTCCACACTGTTTTCCATAGTGGCTGTACTAGTTTGCATTCCCACCAACAGTGTAAGAGGGTTCCCTTTTCTCCACATCCTCTCCAGCATTTATTACTTGTAGATTTTTGGATGGCAGCCATTCTGACTGGTGTAAAGTGGTACCTCATTGTGGTTTTGATTTGCATTTCTCTGATAATGAGTGATGTTGAACATCTTTTCATGTGTTTGTTAGCCATTTTTATATCTTCTTTGGAGAAATGTCTGTTAAGTTCTTTGGCCCACTTTTTGATTGGGTTGTTTATTTTTCTAGAATGGAGCTGCAGGAGTTGCTTGTATATATTTGAGATTAATTGTTTGTCCATTGCTTCATTGGCTATTATTTTCTCCCATTCTGAAGGCTTTCTTTTCACCTTGCTTATAGTTTCCTTTGTTGTGCAGAAGCTTTTAGTTTTAATTATGTCCCATTTGTTTATTCGTGCTTTTATTTCCAATATTCTGGGAGGTGGGTCATGGAGGATCCTGCTTTGGTTTATGTCAGAGAGTATTTTGCCTATGTTATCCTCTAGGAGTTTTATAGTTTCTGGTCTTATGCTTAGATCTTTGATCCATTTTGAGTTTATCTTTGTGTATGGTGTTAGAAAGTGTTCTAAAAATAAGAAAAGCATTTGGTAAATTCTCTTTTCTTTTTTATTCTATACAAATATTTTCTAACTTTCCTTGTTGTGGCTTTTTAAATACATCCATCATTTAAAAGTGGACATTTAATTTCCAAATACATGGGATTTTTATAAGTATCTTTGATATGAATTTCTCATTTTGATATGAATTTCTCATTTAAATGCTTTCTTTTTCTGCAGTTACACTCTGTGTTCTGTTTTGTATATTTATTTATTTATTTATTTTTCAGTTTTCTAACTACTGAGACTAAGTCAAAGATCTCTGTTGGTAAATGTCACATTACACTTGAAAATATGTGAGTTATTTTCAAATATCTTTTGATATTGATTTCTAACATAATTCCACACTGGTAAGAGAACAGACTCAGTAGGATTTCGATACCTTTAGACCATGAAATTTTGCACCTTGTTTTAGGTCTCTGGATATGCACCAGTGTCTCCTAGTTTATAGTCTATGGGAACGTGAATAAAATTGGTATCTTACTGTTGTGTGCAAACTGTATAAATCTTAATTATGTTGAATTGGTACATAGTGCTTTTCAGTTCTGCTTTATCCTTCTACTTCTCTGTATATTCATTCTATTATTTTTTGAGAGTTTGATATTGATACTCCAACTAAAAATCTTAATTTAGATACATCAAAAATAATTATAATATACAGTGTAACTATAAAAAAAGAAAGTAAAATATGTGGTTCTCCATAATTATTGACTGTGTGACTTTAACAAGTCAATAAACCTCTTAAAATCTTGAATTCATTAAGGGTAAAATGGAGATAAAATAACAATAATAAGGATGAAAAGAGTTAATATTTTTGACAGTGATTTTTAAACTATAAAAACTTCACAAATATCAGAGATTTCTATGAAATTCATGTCAATTCTCATGTCAATTTTCTGTAGTAAATTATAAAATATTAAAAAGTTGATTTGGACTATTTCTTGTTCTTTTGAGATTACTTGAAATAAAGCAAAAGGTAGGCATTCTTCAATTATTTGATGAAACAGAAGAAAACATAAAACCAAATGTACTAATCACAACAAATGCAAATAAATACTCTATAAAAAGATAAAAGCTGTCAGGTTGCAACAAAATGTCCAATGATATGCTATGTTTGAGAGATAATCTCTTGGGAAAATGATGGAGAGAAGATAGACTAGAAAAAATGCAGTTTAATAAAATATAAAATTTAGCAAGGAGAGAAGTGTATTTATAATAAGAACAAGTTATAATTTATGAATAAGATATTACAACAGGAAATTTATATCTATTAACAACTCATAAATTCTTAGGGTAATATGTGCTCAGTTCCTCAGTTGTGTCCAACTCTTTGTGACTCCCTGGAATCCTGCCAGACTCCCTTATTTATGAGATTCTCCAGACAAGAATACTGGAGTGGGTTGCCATCTCCTCCTCCAGGGGTCTTCCTGACCGTGGATAGAACCCCTGTCCTTGTGTCTCCTGAACTGGCAGGTGGATTCTTTACACTTGTGCCATCTGGGAAGCCCCTAGGATAATATAGATTAAAAAAAAATGACAAAACTGAGTGTAAGAAGTATTTGAAAAACAAAATAACAATCCAGATCCATGTAGATATGTCCAAACATTTGTGATTTCATGGAAATCCATTCTAAAATAAAGGTAATCTAAAAGTTTTATGAAAACACAAAGAATCTAGAATTGCTAAAACACATTAAAGGAAACCTTAAGTTGTAGGGCTTGGATTAACTCATTTTAAGACTATAAAGCTACAATAATTCAGACAGTGAACCATTGGTATACTAAGAAACATATAGGTCCACAGGACAGCATAGAGTCCAGAAACAGACCCTCACATACATGGACAATTGATTTTTTCACAAAGGTGCCAAGGTAATTCAATGGAGAAAAGATGGGCCTCTCAACAGTGGACCTGGAACAATTGTAAATCTGTAAACTTTCATATTTTAAAAATAACTTACTTGAAATGGATCATAGATCTAAATGTAGAAAATAAAAATATGTAACTTCTAGAAGAAATAATAGGAGAAAAAATGTATAATTTAGAATGCAAACATATGACCATAAAAGAAAAATTTGAGGCACTGAACTTAATGAAAATTAAAAACTTCTGTTCTTCAAAAGGCAGCTTTAAGACAATGAAAGGCAAGTCAAGGATTGCTGTTGTTGTTGTTCAGTCGCTCAGTCACGTCTCACTCTTTGGAACGTCATGGATTGCAGCATGCCGGGCTTCGCTGTGCTTCACCAGCTCCTGGAACTTGCTCAAACTCATGTCCATTGAGTCGGTGGTACCATCCAACCATCTCTTCCTCTGTCGTCCCCTTCTCCTCCTGCCTTCAATCTTTCTCAGCATCAGGGTCTTTTCTAAGAGTCAGCCCTTCACATCAGGTAACCAAAGTGTTGAAGTTTCAGCTTTAGCATCAGTTCTTTCAATGAATATTCAGGATTGATCTCCTATCCAAGGGACTCTCAAGCACCAAAGCTCATCAGTTCTTCGGCGCTCAGCTTTCTTTATGGTTCAATTCTCACATCCATACATGACTAGACAGAACTTTGTTGGCAAAATAATGTCTCTGCTTTTTAATATATGTCTAGGTTGGTCATAGCTTTTCTTCCAAGGAACAAACATCTTTTAATTTCATGGCTGCATCACCATCTGTAGTGATTTTGGAGCCCAAGAAAATAAAGTTTATCACTGTTTCCATTGTTTCCCCATCTATTTCCCATGAAGTGATGGAACTGGATACCATGATCTTAGCTTTTTGAATGCTGAGTTTTAAGCCAACTTTTTCACACTCCTCTCTCACTTTCATCAAGAGGCTCTTTAGTTCTCCTTTACTTTCTGCCATAACGGTGGTGTCATCTGCATATCTGAGGTTATTGATATTTCTCCTGGCAATCTTGATTCCAGCTGTGATTCTTCCAGTCCAGCATTTCTCATTATATACTCTGCATATAAGTTAAACAAGCAGGGTGAATATACAGCATTGATGTACTCCCTTCCCAATTTTGAACCAGTCTGTTGTTCCGAGTCCAGTTCTAACTGTTGCTACTTGACCTGCCTACATGTTTCTCAGGAGGTACGTAAGATGTATTCATATTCCCATCTCTTTAAGAATTAGAAAAAATATTTTCATAATATGTACCTCTTACAAGTGGTTCAGACATGTAAATAACTATAACAATTCCAAAATAAGACAAACAACACAATAAAAACAGGCAAAATGTTTTGGTAGACACTTCACAAAAGAACAATTACTTTGTACCAGAGATGAGAAGATTGATCTCAAAGAGACATGGGGGACTTTTGGGTAATGCAAATATTCTATATGTTGATCGTGGTGGTAGTTATGCTGATGTTTACAATTTACTCAAAGGTCATAGAACTGTACATTTTGAATGGGTACATTTTACTGTATGTAAATTACACTTAAATGTGCTTTGTTTAAAAATACAAAAATAAAAAAGAATAAGGCTATAGTACATTCTTCTCTTGGGGGTTTCCCAGGTAGCTCAGTGGTAAAGAGTTTGTCCACCAATGCAGGAGATGTGGGTTTGATCCCTGGATAGGGAAAATCCTTTGGGGAAGGAAATGGCAACGCACTCCAGTATTCTTGCCTAAGAAATTCATGTACAGAGGAGCCGGGCAGGCTGCAGATTATGGGGTGGCAAGAGTCAGACACGACTTAGTGTCTTTACAACAGCAACACGTTCTTCCCTACCGAGTCTGTTTAAGTGCTTGTGGGGTTCATTATCTCTTCCCTTATGCAGAAAATAAGGTTCACTTTATTCTGCTTTGTGGAACAAATGATGCGTGTTTAAACTACCTGAGTCTTAGAAGGTAAAAGCACTGACAGTTTCACATTGTGGAGTTGTAGGCCCTTTCACTCTTTTTAGCACTTTTTGCTGTGCATGTAGTATTTACTGTTTGCCCTGTGCCCCTCAAAAGTCACACCTTAAGGTTCTATCCTCGGAATCTCAGGATGTGACTGTTTTGGAGATGGAGTCTTTAAAGAGGTAACAATTCCAACTGAAGTCACTAGGATGGATTCTAATAACATCTAGTGTCTTCATAAGAATAAGGCATTTGAACACAGATACTTGTGGTTCAAAAATTAGGTGAAGACTCAGGTAGAAAACAGGACAGAGGCCCTAGAAAGAACCAAACCCTCTGACCACTCGATCTTGAACTTCCAGTCTCCAGAACTGTGAGAAAATAAGTACCCATTGCTTGAATTCGGTATTCGGTGGTGCTTTGCTATGGCAATCTTTACAAATGAACATGCCCTATCACTACAGTCAAATTCAATAAAAATAGAAACATCATTAAATAAGTGGACTGTATTGTGTTTGCCTACTAGTTTAATTCCTTAGTTTATTCCCAATGCCTCTGAATAGAGAGGAAAGCACACCGAGAAACATGCATTCTCAATTTACTTATCAATGAGCCTAGCTTCACCTTTAGTTACTATTTTCAGTATCACTGTTCATGCCAAGTTATGACAGTAATTTGAAGTGTATCTCCAAGAATATCCAAGCCTTTCGGGTGAAGAAATCTGAAGCCTCTCTATTCAACATTCTCAGGACTTCTTTGTCTTTTGTAATTAATACAATGGGATCAATAAGAGAACATCGCCTACTGACCCTTTGAAATCAAGACCACTCTTGGCCAATGTCTAGTTGTGCTGACCTGTCACTGCCCAGGGAAGGTCAGGACTGGTCAGTAGGTTCAGCCTACTATGGAGTGTGGACTCAGTTTCACTGGCTTTTCCAGCCTGAGAACAAACAGGTTAACAGCTTTTGTTGGAAAGTAAACCATCTTAAAGCTTAGGACTTGAAGGGCTTAAGCCTTTATTCAGCTTACTGTTCTGGTTTGAACTCAGATGAGTGGTTCTTACAGTCTGGGCTGAAATCTTCCAAGGATCTTAGGTCAACTGGAAGTTGACTGGTAGAGATCATCATCAGCCAGGACACTGGCCTCCCAGCCTCCGTAGTCAATGAGGGCTGCTCAAGTGGCAGAAGAGTTTCTGAGAGAGGAAGTGAAATGGACAAGACTCTTAAGAATGAATCTCAGAAATAGTACAACCAGGCCAGATTGATGGAGTGGGGAGAGAAACTCTGCTTCTTGGTGGAGGAGGGAGAGGGATGATGTGAATTACAGAGTGTGGACACAGGGAGGTGACTTATCCTGGTCATCTTTGCAATCCATGGGGTTGCAAAAGAGTGGGGCACATCTCGGCAACTAACCACCGACAGCAGAGAATATAAGGCACTCATCATCTGAACTGCAAGGCTATTTTATTGCTATTTGTAGGATCCAAAAAGTAAGATTTCTTTCGTTTTTTTAAATGTATCATTATTTATTTCTTTACATTTTATGCTTAAGGTTTTATCTATTGTCCTGTATGGCAGAAATACTATATAATGGTGTGCTATTATTTATCTCTTCCCAACCTTCTTTCTTTCTTTTTTTTTTTTTTATTGTTTTTGCCATACAATGCCATGATATCACCATGGGTTTACATATGCTCCCCCTCCAAACCCCCCTCCCCCCAACCTTATTTCTTTAGTTTCTTTCTTTATTTAAAAAAACTATTTATTTTAGTTGGAAAATAATTACAATATTGTGATGGCTTCTGCCATACATCAACATGAGCTGGCCACAGGTATACATGTGTCCTGCGCCTTCCTGAACCCGCCTCCCACCTCCCTCCCCACCCTTTCCCTCTGGGTTGTCCCAGAGCACCAGCTTTGATTGCCCTGCTTCCTGCAAAGAACTCACACTGGTCATCTATTAAATAAATTGTTCGCATTCCACAAAGAGTCATAATGCCTCTTCCTGACAATCACTTAGCTCAAAACCTGGCCTAATGAATAAAGGATGTTATTCTTGTTTTTCAGATGCCCGGGTCTGTGTTTCTAGCTTCTTGAGTTAACAATAACCGCAGCCATCACTAACTGCATGCTGCATGCCAGACACTGAGCTAAGCGGTTTTGCAACATTAGCTTATTGGAATGGTCGTTCTTTGGGAAGCTGGTGGGAAGGCGAAGAGGACAACCGTGTGACAACTGTCTCCCTGCTGTGGGTCTCCTCTCACTGTGCCCGGCCGTCTGGGTGAGCTATCTTGGGTGTCAACACTGTAGATAACCTTTTAGGTATCTTGTCAGCCTAGCTTTCTCACAAACCTTGACTCTATTTAAATTGCCAGTTTCCTCTGGCTGAGACATCAGAAGCTCATTAAAAAATACTCTCAGCCTTTCCTTGTGTTTGCTCTGTAATTGATACAGTTGAGTTTTAGCACATTGAGCAGAGCTAGAAGTTCAGTTGTCAATTTTTTCTCTTCCTCCTCAGTCCTGGCAAAATATTATCCTCAGAAAGCAGTAAGAAGAATCACACCTTTAACTCCTTCTATTGATTAGTACTTCAGTTTTCTCTTTAAAGCAAATCAGCATGGTTAGACTTGTAATATGGTGTAGCAGGAATAATAACTAGTAGACCTACAGACTGACAACTTGTGAAAGGTGACTCTGCCGTATTCAGTAGGGCATTGCATCAAGCTCCTGAGGCTAATAGATGGCATCTTGGCCCTTCTTCAGTCATTGGTAACTCAAATAGCCAGTAGTGCCAGGGGGTGGAGACTCACTAAGCAAAGAATATTGAACAGCCTGATTATGCTTTTTATATCACTGTATTACACAATTGGTTACATCCAATTCCCTGTATATTCGGCACCTATTTAGAACATTTTGTAGTCTAAAGATGCCAGTGAGGGCTTTCCAGGGGGTGATAGTGATAAAGAATACATCTGCCAATACAAGAGACCCGGGTTGAATCCCTGGGTTTTGAGGATCCCCTGGAGAAGGAAATGGCAACCCACTCCAGTATTCTTGCCTGGAAAATCCCATGGACAGAGGAGCATGGTAGGCTAGAGTCCATGAGGTTGCAAAGAGTCTGACACAACTGAGCAACTGGGGGAAAACATGAAAGGATACCAGTGGAGCAAGAAGATCAAATCAGGCATTGGTGGACCATCCACCCACTTGTTATACAGTGTTTGGCTTCAGAATTACAAAGATGATAATAGCTGTGTTAATAGGGCATGATGACAGAGCCTTTGGTCTTAGTAATGCTAAGAACCCTATACTATATCAAATTGTCCATGAAAACTTATGTTTAAATAATGGGGTAGTATATAAGAATCTCATTTATATTGTCTACTTTTATCCACACAACTGGGGGTAGTCATTTATAAACTCCTATTTGAACCATAAGAAAACTCAGATCTGATAGGCTGAGTGACTTTCTGCCATCCCAAGATTATGAATGCCAGGATATACAGAGGCTAGAGCACAGAAACTGGGCTTATTCTACTGGCAATCGACTTGGGGATTTGCCACTTTAAAGCTGTGTAGGTTATATAATCTCACTGTGCCTCAACTTCATCTAAGAGTTCCCTACTGGGAAGGCTGTTCTGAGGATTAAACATGTCACTATATCTAAGTTCCTAAAACACGTAGTTCAATAAAAGTATAGTGCCTCCCTGGTGGCTCAGATGGTAAAGAATCTGCCTGCAGTGCGAGAGACCCACATTTGATCCCTGGGTTGGGAAGATCCCCTAGAAAAAGGAACAGCTACTCACTGCGGTATTCTTGCCTGAAGAATTCCAGGGACAGAGTTCCCCGGTGGGATACAGTCCATGGGGTCACAAAGAGTTGGACATGACTGAGCTATTAAAAGTATTAGCTATCAGAATAAATCTAATGTTCAATAAAAGTATTAGCTTCCCTTTTATTGAATAAAATTAGCTCCATAATAAGTCTCTTTTCTTTAATGTATCATGATAATTTTTGTCCTCCCCTGAATCAAGCCCTATGAAAATTTTATAAACACATTTGTTTGAAACAATAGCTAATAGTGATCAATTTATCAAGGATTTCTCACAAGAAAACTATTCATAGGAGACAGCAAACTGAGGACCACTGATAATTTTTGGACCCAACACACTGAGATATTAATTAATTAACAACATTTAAATGTTCATAGATTTCAGATGAAACATGCATTTGTCGTGCCTTGTATGAAAACCACTAGAGCCAGGGACATAAAGCCACATTCTGCTTGGACTGAACCACAGTTTGATCCCCTAGTCTGTCACATGGACGCATATTTTTCTCTCTGACTGCTTTGATCATTTTGTTATTTCTGGCCTACTTTGCCCACAAAGATGTTATCTGCTTGGCCCCTGTAGCAATGTGAATAGTTAACTTTTCTCTAGAAAACAGAAGATTCAGGACAACATTCTGTTGATGAAAATCTAGAAAAAGGAGCAAACAGTTGTGATTCTTGTGGAAGAAACAAGGGCGTTGAATCTTGATTCCCTTCTTAGATTTCTAAGTCATCCTTTGTTTGACTTCTGTGGGACCAAATTCATTCTTTAATTTCTGACCTAATTTCATTGTGTTTCTCATCAGTGTTTCTTCTTGCAATTGTGATGACAGAGAACAATGTTTTAGAAATAGAATCATAAATAAAACTGCAACTGCATGTACTTTTTGTGCCCTGAGGGCTCCTTCTTGGACATGAGGCACTTAGCAGTGACATTGGTCACTAACCTCTGTGCTGGTCATTCATATGGTGGAGAGTGTAAAACTTTATTTTTGGTCCAGCTTGTGACCTCAAAGGTCAAAGCATGTCCTTCTCCGTAAATGTAGACTTCATGAAAACTCAAGTCAATTGCTACTTTTATCACTTCTTAAAAAAAAAAAAAAGCACCATTTAAATAAAGGAGATATCCGACAGGTAACTGTGCATGATGACAAACAGGGTGTGCAAGACAGAAACAGTTTCAACAGAGGTCCCTGGCTCTCCCTTTGTTGCTGTTTTGAGCTGTGTTACCTAAGTAGAAGTTTGGGAATCACCTTCTAAATGCCTTACAAGGGGTCACCTATGGGTAGAGGAAGTGAATGATACTCGCATTTGAACATCTGTTACATTTCACTCTTACAGAGAAGAAGAACATTCTAATGAACTAACTTTATGGTAACCTACAGCTCATGGCATTTATATGTGGCTATATCAACTTTCACCTATATTTGACTTTTTCTTCCCTTTTCCTTAAAACTATTCTGGCTTCTGTGAATTACAGAATAAACTAGCTATGCTCCTCCTAGTCACCACTAATTATTTTGAAGTCTCTCCTCTAAATTTTAGCACATGGCTGCATTTTAGAGGTCGAGTCTCTAAAACTTGTATTTCACTTATGCCTAACACTCCACATCCTAGTTCAGAATCTCTTTTCTCTTATATGGTTTGTGATATGTCAGCCTATCTTTCTGCTTCCACTATCTTTGCTTTTCCATCCATCAAGCTTATCTGCCAAATGACATTCTGAAATGCAAAGAGTAGTTACACTATAGAAAACCTTTAGTGGTTTCTTGTTATCTGTGATATAAAACTAATCTCAGGATGACAGTCAGTGGTTCTCAGATACACTCCTATTTCGTTGGCTCAGATTCATGTTATTTCTTTTTCATTTATTTATCACTTAGCCAGTGTTAGCTAGACTTACTGTGGTAATAATTTCACAGTATATTCAAATATCTGATCGTTGTGTTGTATTCCTGAAACTAGCATAATGGTATATGTCAATTGTATCTCAATAAAAAGCAAAGTTATTTGACCATGCCCCATGAGCTGGGCACTGTCTAGGTGTTTGGAATAAATTAGTGCAAAAAACAGACAAAAATTCCTGTCCTCTTGGACTTTATAGGTAGTAAACTGTAGCTCTGTGACATCTGTTTTATAACAACTTTTTGGAGCACAGTCATGTTCAATTTTTTTTTTTAACGCTCACTTTTTTTAGATTGTTAAGTTGCTTTCCCGTTACCTTTGCAGAGTTATGTAGCTGCAACAGAGACCAGTTCTGGGATTTATAGAAGACAAAGCAAATCCCAGAGAAGTGGACTTCAAAGCCTAAAATATTTATTATGTGGCCATTTACAGGAAAAATTCACTGACTCTGATTTCAATGCATGCAAACCAGTTGACCGATACCCACATCGCCTTTCCTGTTCATAAAATTCCTTCAACCCCAGAATTCCCTTTTTCCTCTGTACATATTGAAATCTTATTCTTCTTTCAGGGCCCATTTCAAAATGTCTCTTCATTGTAAAGCCATCCTGAGCTTTCTCATTCAAAATAGCCTTCTGCTCTTCATTCCAATACTTAGCCTTTCTTTTATGTTTTGATACCTGAAAGTTTGCCTTTTGGTTTCCCTTCTAGATGTGGGGCATTGGGACCACAGATTATACGTTATTCATTTTACTTCTACCTACCTTTCTAGGTACACCTAGTCTGTACCGCTAGAAATCAATTACCCCAGATTTCACAGTGGGAGTCTGAAATGTTTCTATCACATGGAAGTCAATCTAATTTATTATTATTAGCATTAGTATTTGCACACTTTATTTCTTTCGACTGAAAACTGTACCCAGATGGGACTGTGATTTTCAAGCCAGAAGTACTAATTGCAGATCTCTTCCCAGTCAGATCCCATACGGGATTCGGAGTCTGCAAAACTTCCAGTATCCTTCCCCTGGGTACTGGATTCACTCTGTGAGTGATGAAGAGGCCCCTTCGGCTCCCCACATTGGTGCAAATACTGTGTCATTTTAAGTGAGTTCATTCATTCACTTTGTTTATTTCATTTTTTAATTGATTGACTCAACAATGCGCCCATTCACTCTTCACCGCCCTGTCTGATTGTTGCCTAAAAGCAGAACTAAACCTTGGATTCCTGAAGATAAAAATATCCATCAAATTAGTGCATCCAATGTGTGTTCTGGCAAGAGCAGCGTTCTGTTTCTAAGGAATTTAAGCTTTTTGTTTCACAAAAGAATGGGTCCCTATTTGCTTAATAACTCTGTAAGCTTGGAAAAGCTTCTGTGAAAGCAAAACGTGTAGGATTTATAGAAGGCAAGGCAAACCCCAAAGATGTCATTAAATTATGTTTCCCTTCCTAGAAAAATATGGGAGATTCTAAGGCTATTAAGCCAGCTTCGCAAGTGGTTTTAGAATAGCGTTTGACTCACAAAGGTCCTGTGAGCTACTGCATGTGCCTTGGCTTTATTAACGCTCAGGGCTCTGCCCTGCGGCGGCTAGCTACTGCCTTCTTTCTCGGTGTTTTCCATAGCTTAATGCTGTGAAAACACAAACATCTGGCTGCAGCAGACACGCTCAAGAGCTGCCACACAGGCAGTGGTCCGCAACGACCTGCAGATAATCTTGACGCAGATTGTTTCTGTGTTTTCTGAGATGCTTCTAAGGTTCTTACAAGCGATTACCCTGACTCTACAGTGGTCCAGACTGTCTCTTAAAACAGCTGTAACAAGCAAACCAAGAGCTGGGTCTGATCACTTTGGCTACAGAGACAAATCTATCCATGAAAGTGAATCCAGCAAGTGACAGAATTGAGAAGCTAAATGATACAATTTCCAAATCAATAACTTGCAGAAGTGGAACAGAGTGGCATGGGTTGGTTCATGCCAACCCATGCAGTAATAGCTTCTTTAAATCGTTTTCCAAGCTTGTCATCTTTTGTGCTTAGATATAATCACATAAGTATAAAAGCAAAAGCATATACTGCATACAATTTTAGCTTCTGATTTTTATAACTGAACAGCTTTTGTTGCAGGTATGACAAAAGAAAATAGGTTTTCAATTTATTACCTGTTAGGTTATATGGACCTCAACTTTGCTGGCTACAGAATACAGTTTAGTGTCTCACTTACAGTGTGAATATTACAAACAACCCCATGTGCAATCCCAGCATCACTCTGGGATGGTTTTAATCACTGCCAACTGGTTTTCCAATATAATTTTTTCTTCATATTTATTTACTAATTTAACTGAATCTTTTATAGTATGCTGATATTATTCTTTTATTTTTATATCTTAATCTGACTGAATTCTTGTATCAGATGTCTTTTTCTTCCCCATTGGCCTTGTTATGAATTGAATTGTGCTCCTCCAAGATATGTTAATGTTGGAATGTGACTTTATTTGGAAGTAGGATCATTGCAAATATACCTAGTTAAATGAAGCCATACCAGAGTAGGGTGAACCTTTAATTTGATATGACTAAAATAAGACCACGTGAAGATGGAGTGATGTGGCTACAAGCCAAGGAACTCCGGAGATCATCAGCAAACCACCAGATCCAGAAGAGATGAAGGGAGATTTCCCCATAGGACTGGCGGGACCATGCCCCCCCGACCCAACCATGTAGTGGAGATTCCTAACCTCCAGAACTTTGGCAAAGTCGTTTATGTTGGTTTAAGTCAGCTTGTTTGCGGTGCAGTTACAGGCTCCAGGCACAGACCCACTGTTCTGCCAAGTCCTGTCTCCCACTGACCTCCAGGTCCATGCCTTGCTCTGCCCAGGAAGCTGACTCCGGCAGTCAAAGCAAACTCAGCTGCTCTCTGACTTCCAGCTGGGGGTGATGGGTGGGGAGCAGACAAGAGACGGAAGGGCAGTGTGTTTACTGAGGTTGGATGATGCATTATGTGAGCTCCCTGCCTGTGAGGTGTCCAGGGCTCCCTGCTCCTCTGGACCCAGAACCTTGGGTAAAACACACCACTATTTAATGTTGCTCAAGACCGATGAGAGAGTGCAGAGGCCGGATTGTCTCAGTGCTCAGTCTCTTTTCAAAGTGCCTTCTCTGCACTGGCCTCTTCCAGGCTTGTGTTGGGTTCCAGTTCCTGCCTGTCTCCTAGGCTCAAGGGTCTGTTCCTCCACTCATGTTAGCCCTGTGCGATCACATCAGCCATTGTGATTCTGTGCAGCCCGCTCACATCCTTGTTAATAGGCCCTTCTGTGAATACTACTTAAACTATGCCAACTTGAGTTAGGACAGCTGCATTTCCTTTTGAGGCCCTACCATCACACTGACCTTGTATCAGAGAGAGAGTTGAAACAAGTCTACCATTAAACCTCTCTTCAGTTTCCTCTCATAAACTTCCCTTCTCCTCTATAATTATCTGCCCAAGTCTTGCTCAAGAAGATTCCAGGCTAACTTCCCCTCAGTCTGGGAAAGGATTTGAGTGACAAAGATCTGAACACTTTGGCTAACACGGAAGGGAGAGGTCCTACCAAAGCTACGACCTGGAAGAGCAGGTGCCCACCAGGAACCGATGGCTGGCCCTTGGTAAGAACAATTGGACTTGAAACATTTGAACTTTCCTAGTCCCATTTTCTGCTCTCCATTTCCATGATGTCCTTGACAAATAATAGTTCGCATTAGTGGTGAAAATCAGTAGACTGACAGTCACCAGAAGTAGAACGGTGCCGGAGGTTGTTAAAAATCTAATTTTCAGGAAAACGCCCTTATCTGTCCTAACCCACAGTGCCCCAGAAAATGACACTTGCAAGGCTGTCTGCATCTGACTTGCCTCGTGGCTCTTCCAGTGAAATGATCATTGCCTTTGAAGGCAAATGTCAGAAGCAATCTAAACAAACAACGACAGGCAGTTGATTAACTTCATGCCTGCTTGAGGTGGCACATAGTTGGGGCAAACAAGTGAACCAACAGAGCTGAAAAGGGAAAGTTGGGAAGTGAGATGTCTGTGGGAACTTTGGTAAGCTTTCAAATTATTCTGAAAATCTGGAAGGCTATGTGTACACCCAGGGTTGCGCTCAGGTGCAGAGCAGGACGCACGCTAAGGAAAGTCCTGAGTGGGATCTAAGCTCCCTCCTCTGGTTGATCCTGAGGTTGCACAGGCGGCAAGCAAAGGCTAAGGTAGAGGCGTCGACTCCAGGTTATGCCTTGAAGACATGCCCCAGCATAGAGCTGCTCAGTAAAGAGTAGACTTACTGTTTATAAGCCTTTAAAGGAATCTCTGTCTCCCCATTAACTGACCCCTAAGCTAACTGAGTAGAGACTTTAAGGGCCCCGCATGACAAAGAATACTCATTTCTTTACTTCTTCCAAGCACTGTATTTGTTTATCGGGCTGGGCCGGGTCTCAGTTGTGGCGCTCGGGATCTAGATCCCTGATCAAGGAATGAGCTCGGACCCCCGACATGGAGAGCTTGGAGTCTTAGCCACCAGACTAAGTGGCTGAGTGACTTAGCCACCGGACTAAGCCACCAGGGAAGTCCCAAGAACACAGAGTTAGACATTAGTTCATGTGTCTACGACAGCTATAACAAACAGCTAAAACAAAAAACTGGGGAGATGTGAAATTTGGTTTCCAGAGTTTCCACATTATGTTATTTGAGTTACCCAGTTTTTAATCAAAAGTATGAGGCATACAAGGAAGCAAGAACGCATGAACCACACATGAGTGTTGCACCGTCACTTCAGTTACGTCTGACTCTTCACCACTCCATGGACTGTACTCGCCAGGCACCTCTGTCCACGGGACTCTCCAGGCAAGAATACTGGAGGGGGCTGCCATGCCCTCCTCCAGGGGATCTTCCTGACCCAGGGATCAAACCTGCATCTGTATGTCTTCTACAAGAAAAGCAACAGTCAATAGAAAGTGTCCTTGAGGAAATGTATAAGGTGGATTTTATCAGCTATTTTAAATGTGCTCAAAATGCTACAGTAAAATAAGCCATGTCTAAAAATATTAAAGATAGTAGGAAATTATATTTCAACAAATGGAGAATATAAATAATGAGATAGCAACTATTTTTTAAAAAAACTAAATAGAATTTCTGGAGTTAAAATGTATAATAACTGAAAGGACATTCACTACAGGGGCTCAGAAACTGATTGCTTCAGAGAGAAGAAAGAACCAACAAACTTAGTCATAGCTCAAAGGAGATTATCCAGTCTGATGAACAGAAAGAAAAACAGTGAAGCAGAATGAATCAAGCTAAGGGACCTACATAAAGGGAGACCCGGAAGGACAGGAAAGTGAGATACAGTCAAAAAGAATATTTGAGAAGTAATGGCCTAATCTTCCCAAATTTAATGACAATATTAAACTTTATATTCAAGAAGCTCAATAAACTCCAAATAGAATGAATTAAAGAAATCTACATTTGGGAATTTCATAATTCAGCTTTTGAAAGTCAAAAACAGAGAGAATCTTGAAAATGGCAAGAGAGAAGTGACTCATTATGGACAAAGAAATGAGTATTTTACTCAACTTCTTAAAACTTAGAACTTCTGATGTGATTTATAATTTTACATTTGCCAAAGTCTACCTACATTGCTTTCATTTAAGTGTGGAATTTCTTCCTCACATAGATTTTCAGCAAATAAGAGCCCCTGTTCCTACCTGAGCAGCACTGAGAAGGTGGTCCCCACATTTCTACTTGGATAATATAGGTTAGAAAGGAAACAAACTGAGCACCGGGGTCCTCTGTGAAATACAGTTCTATTTTGCATACACAGTGGTATGCAATGGCATTTTATATAAATGGCATTTCATCAATACCAATTGTCAGATATCCCATTTCTTTATAGGCCTTATAAGATGATAGTGATAAAAATAGCAATTGGCTGGAGTTTTCATGATGCTTCCCCAAGTATACATCTTGATAACCTAATGAACGCATTTACAGAAAAAGGAGCCAGAAGAATCTTACGATCAATTTAAGAAATCCATTAATAAGTCTTTTCATATTATAAAAATTATGACAATTTATATTCATGTATTGGTATCACTCGCTTCTATTTTATAAATGATAACATATTTTAAAGGAAAAATTTTTACATTTTAACACCTCTTATTGCTCTGTCCCCCCACTTTTTAAACAAGGAGCCTCAGATTTTCTTTTCCTTGAGCCTTGCCCAACATACAGTTGACCTTGTACATGAAGCCATAGTTTAGAACCTGGCTTTAAAATAGTTATTGTTGTTGATTAGTTGCTAACTCATATCCAACTCTTTTGTGACCCCATGGACTGTAGCCTGCCAGGCTCCACTTCATGGGATTTCCCAGGCAAGAATACTGGAGTGGGTTGCCATTTCCTTCTCTAGAGGACCTTCCCAACCCAGGGATTGAACCTGGGTCTCTTACCTCTAAAAAAATCAAAATGCTGTAAATGTCTAAATAGATTGGGTCTTTGTAGACACGATGCGATCTAACTTTTGGAAGAAAAGTCCTATTTGTGTTGTCTAGGTTGTCGCTGCAAATGCTGTAGGGAACGGTTCCTGGTGCTGGGAGGTCGTATCGGTCAAGGCCCTCAGATTCTCAACCAGGTAGGATGCTGGCACTGCCCACAGAGAAAAGTTGGGAACTATGAACCTGGGGGGCACTCCAGGCATGTAGTGATGGAGACAGTGAAGCTGTCATTTCTAAATGCTCAGAACAGTGTTCAGCACTTCCCAATAAACATGCATCTTGCCCAAATGCCAATAATGCAGATGAGCAAAGTTTTTATTTTTTTCTTGACTCAGCACCACCTCGTCTCTCTCTGCCATTCAGTAACTTCCCATGGCACAAACCACACCCAGAGGATCCATTACAGGATTAAGGATGTCTGTCTTTCAATCAAGTATGAGGAATGAACTGAGACAACTTTGATAAGACTGTAATGTCACAGGGGCGTTTCAGTGGGAATTGGTTAAGGGAACCGAATTTTCCTCATGCCCGACAGGGGCTTCACTGTTTCTGAAGCTTGTGCAAGGAGGAAGAACAGATCAAGGGCTTTTAATGCCATTCTGTGCAATTTGCTATGTGTAAAAGTGAACACATTAGTCGCTCAGCTGTGTGAGACTCTTTGTGACCCCACCAGGCTCCTCCGTCCATGCGATTTTCCAGGCAAGAATACTTGAGTGAGTAGCCAGTCCCATCTCCAGGGGATCTTCCAGACCCATGGATAGAACCTGGGTCTCCTGCATTGCAGGCAGATTCTTTAATGTCTGAGTCACCAGGGAAGCCCTATCAAAAGATGCTGTTCATTAACTATGACCTGATACAGCAAGGGTACACTAGAAACATATGCTCCCTGAGTGCTAGTATCATCTGTTACACTAACTTTTCATGTAGTCAGCTGTTTCATCTGTCTTCTTGAAGATAGCTGTTTGTTATTCTACTGTTGTTATCCCAGTAGACAAAGCTGCACATACTTATACACCATTATCTATAAAGCTAGGATTGGCTAGATAAGGCAGCATAATCTCACAAAACTATCTAATGCTACCAGGATGGCATAGATGTCTACAATTATGACATTCACTACTTGTAAACATCTCCTTTAGAATCATACAGATTGTTCCAATCTTCAAACAGATGAGCAAAACAAATTGGAAGGGCAAACATGAAAAAATCAGTTATTTTCGCTCAGAGTGCGAAATTACTCTAGATTGTTAAAATTTAACATCCATTTGCAATTTATTATAAAGACTTATTTCTTTCCTCTTCTCTCCAATAAGATGCATCTTATGGGTTTCTTTTTTCCAATAAATTCAATGCATTTGGAAAAATACCCAGATGGTTTAATTTCTTTAGGGAAGTGTATGTATCTAGAATAGCATTCACAGCTGCTAGAGAATATATTTCTCCATTGTGGCTACCACCTGATGTTCACAACATAAAACTGGAACAAAAAGTAGAGAAGCAAAGAATTTTTAAAAATGAAATGGATTACAGAAAACCTAAGATGATCACTATGTTCTCTTAGAGAAAACTAGAATAATGTAACTCTGAGATTGAAGCACATCATTAGTGCCAAATCAATGCAACCGAGAAAGTGCCCAATAAACCTCGAATTCAATGGGCTGAAGAGAGGGTGATTATGCATTTGCATTTAAGGAAGTGGTGTCTGAAGCTCTGTTTTTTGGCCTTAAATAGCACTAGGCACTCTCCTACCAGCCAACGGAGTTGGAAAAATCTTCAAAAAAATCAATGCACATAGAAGCCATTCATATTTTAACTTAAAGATTCACCAGGCACAGTAATTATGTAAAGATCTTAATTTTCTAGCTTATCAACATTATTTAACACCTACTCTGTGTTTTACATTGAACTTGATATGAAAGATGTGCAAAACAAGCATAGTAACTGTTGCCTACTATTGTCCCTTCTTTCTCCAATTTTCTCTGTGTCTGTGATAGAGTGTTTTTCTGGACTGCACAGTCTTTCACTTCTTTATATATATAGAGAAATATATATATTATATATTATAATATATAGAGAAATATATTCTCTAGCAGCTGTGAATGCTATGCTAGATACATACACTTTCATATATATATATACATGATTGCTGCTTATTCATTGGGCAATTCAAACACCCAATATCCTACACGGGCATCTCTGGCCACAAGTTATCTTTTTACTTTCCAAACCAACATTTTCTATCTTACTTCCCTGGTGGCTCAACCGGTAAAGTATCTGCCTGCAATCCAGGAGACCTGGGTTCGATGCCTGGGTTGGGAAGATGCCCTGGAGAAGGGAAAGGCTACCCACTCTAGTATTCTGGCCTGGAGAAGTCCATGAACTATACAGTCCCTGGGGTCACAAAGAGTTGGATGTGATTGAGCGACTTTCACGTCACTTCACTTCAAGCAAGTATGTATCTATGAATCTGTGTATGTATGTATTTGTGTATGCATACATCTACTTTCTATTTGTCTGTCTGTCTTTAATATCAATCATTGCAAACCAGTTAGGTACAATTTTCTTCCTCAGAGCCTTATAGCAAACACTGGTACAGTACACAAGAGACATCCTTAGAGCTTTTAACACTCAGAACACTGTGAGGTTGGTAATATTATTGCCTAGCCACATATTACTTATTACTAACTTGAAACACAGAGACATAAAGTGTCTTGCCCAAAGTCATTTAGTTGATAAGTGGTAAACTGGAACTTAAATCTAGGCTATTAGACTCTGGAGTCCAAGCTCTCAATTTTACTATATTGTATTTTTTGGCAGGATCTTCTTTCATTTCTACAACAATCCTGTAAAGAACAAAGCACAATCATACAATCTTTATGTAAAAGGTGAGGAAAATCAGGCTTGTGGTTATGCATGCTAAAAAATTAATCTACCTATACTTCAAGGATACTGACAGAAGACAAGAGACTCCTAGGTTAGAAACAAAGGACTTTATTACCCACAGGAATAGCATTAGCCAGAATATTGGTATTTTTATTTGTATGCCAGTTTTCTGAGCCCCAATTCTAACAGAATGAAATGAAGAAAAAGAGGTGACTATTTCACATGCATTATAAGAGGGGAACCCTGAGCTTGGGAATCCAAATCTTCTTTAATAGGAAGTAAGCTTGTCTGTCCTTTACTTCAGAGGAAGACATCATTTCTGTCTATAAATATCTGTGGAAGGCAAGTACAGACCACAGAAAGCAGTGCCTCTGCTCATAAGACATGGGAACATGTGAGACTTGTGGAGAATTTATCCTCAACAAAAGTCACACAGCTAGTGAGTAGAGGAATTAAAATTTGAACGTGGGCTATATAACTCCTTTATTTTCCCCAATGATTTTTAAAAGCCATTGACCTGTTTTCTCCAGAACGTAGTCCTTTCATAAGAAGGTGGAATCTGAAAAATACTATAACAATTTTAAAATTCATAGTTATAAATAATAAATGAATAAACCTAATTTTACTTGTTTATAAAGGAAGTAATAAGTTTATGTGCTCTTATTCCACATTATAATTGAAGAATTTAATATGATAATCAGGGTAGCTCAACCATTTCCACTTTAAAACTGATTCTTATGGGTAAATAATCAGATTCAGAATTCTTCTCTTCCCACTGTTCTTCACTCCTCTCTGGAGGATATGTTTTCAGTTGATGTATCCATTGTTCTTACATCTGAGTCATCCTTTTCCCTTGCTGACCTTCTCGCAGTGAATCTCAGCCCAACTATCCTTGTAGACAGAAGTTTACAGTCCCTGAAGGCTTGCTTACCATTCCTGGAGAGACCGAGACGCTGCTGTTGCTGTCCTTGGTTCTGACCTGATTTCCATCAGGACCTCTTTGAGTCTCCCAGCACTGACATTCTAGCCTCCTTTCATGGTTGAAGTGGCATGTGGGACTTGGGATCTCTTTTCAAGACTTGTAGTCTCCCACACATATATACTGCCAAGTGTGAGAAGTCCCTGCTGTGCTTAGATTTTCCATTAGTCTTTCTGGATTTCTACTGGTGTATTCTAACACTCCTTCAACTTTGTTTTGTAGCCAGAACCTAGTAACCCCAGGAATTAAAGAACTGAAACCTTTCTCTAGAATCCAGACTGAGTCCTATCTTCCTCTTCTAGTTTATTGTGAAACTCTTACTTTTCTTTTAGTCAGAAGATGGTTGTTACTTTTTCAGAAACTCTGTGGCTTATAATGTAAATGCTCAGTGCAGTCTTGTAAGAATTTAATTCTTGAAACCCATAGTTTTTCTATCTCAGCAAAAGGTTGCCTCTTCAAAATAGAAAACATTATTTTAATATTATTCATTTGTCATTTATCATTTATTCATCTATTCATGTATCCAATTATTTGGTATAGATTTGCCAAAACTATGTCTAGTACTTCAGTTATCTTTGTTCCAGCGTTTTAGCTGTCTTCCCTCAGTCATTATTGTAGATAATACTCAATAATGCATCAGTAATAGGTACTAAGAAAGGAGTAAATAGGGTAACACAAATGAAATAAATGTTAATTATTAACCTAAAACAATATTTTAAAATGCAAATTAAAGACAAAAAGTTTAAAATAAACATTCTAAAAAGAGATATTAAATAAGGTATTCAATATACTTGGCCATGAATGAGTAGCAACAACATTTTCTCTGATCTTTTTCTTTTTTCTTTGAAAACATGATGTTTTCCATTTACCCTGAGCACTTATGCACCAGAGGTTTTCTCCTCTTTCTATGCTATTTAAAAAACTAAGCACCAAAAACTGCTTCAAGGACATTTAAATCCTCCTTCCATGACTACTCAAGGTGAAAGAGATGGATTCTCCTGGGGTCTCCTGCACCACGGCTTTCCAGCCAGTATTGGGAAGTACAGTGCATGCCAGGAATGTACAAAATATTGACTCCTTCAACACTTTGGATGTTCAGATCTGAAGCAGATTGCTGAACCCACAGCCTGGTCACCTCTGGATGTGCAGGATTCTCTGCTTATACCAAGGTATCCTATAAAGACTCCTTCCATGTGTACCATGATGTCAAAAGGTTGGGAAGGATTTTTGTGTTCCAGGTCTTATTCATAACACACAGTGTAATTGTGTAGTTACATTTTTCATAGTAATATTTATTAGTATCCCAATGCATTAAACATAGTAATGGCTTTGTCAGTATCTTTTGCATGAAAAATTTCCAACAATGTTTTTTAATAGGAATGCGGTCTATTTATGGATAAAAATAAGCCTTGAACTGATTCTCAAAAAGTAAAAGGAAGACAGTCTATTTTCCAGATAAGTAACTATCTATATGCCTGTATCTAAATCTGGGATGAAACTACATTTCAATGTAGTCTGCTAGGCTAGATCTACTAGAAAATGTCTTGGTTGAAGTACAGAATCTCTGTTAAAAATGTTACTGAAATTTGGAAGCCTATTTATGAAAAGCCTTAGAGACTAGACTAACAGGCTTACTTTTATTTGTTAATAAAGTCTAATTAACTGAGAGTCTTTTTCATAGTTGTAAAACTATCTTAGTAAATGACTGCAAAGTATCTAGGAAGGAGCGATCAGTAGCAATTTGAGGATTTATATGATATATTCTGAGTGTTTGATGAAAGAAACCATGTCATATTCAACTTTCTATGACCAGATCTCTACATAGGACTACAAATACATAAATATAGCTAGTGGCTATAGAGGAGAAAAAGAAAATACACGAAAATGCAATGGAGGAGTACTTGACAACCGTTCATGATGGATAAACAAAAATAATGAGAGGAGTAGACAGTAGTGTACATTTAAGAGACTGGAAAAGGGAAAATCATGATATAATTGAATAGCAAATAACTCAGATTCAGCCCTGAGAGATGAATGTCTTTGGTTATTGAGCAGGAAGAAAGCAAGGAAGAGAGACAAGTAGGATAAATAAGAGAAAGCTCGAGTGATCTCCGGTATGTGTGTTAAAGAATGCAGACTAATAGCCATTTTGGAGAGAGAGCCCAGAGAATAAGTTAAGAAAATTCTAAGAGTCCATTAATTATCTGACAGAGAGAAGTGAGAGAATAGATGCACTGATTATTCCCTTTGACATTTCAAGGATGAATGACATTATATGGTATAGCTGAAGAAGCGTCAAGGCAAAGCAAAAGTTTTTCTCAAAAGATGTTTACCTCCATTAGTAAAATGGTTGAAAGGAAATAGTGGTTCAGTTTTAACAGAAGGAGAGAATGAGAGAAACATCAGTGGACCTTCTGAGTAGAAAGTTTATTAAAATGACCCTTTTGATTAGTTGGATAATATGGAAAATAAGTAATATCTTGTCTTCTGGCTGATTTTCATTGTAGTCTTTAAGTTTTTTGTCTTCTTCCCATTTAACATGGTGGATGGATATAAGGACTAAGTGATTTTTTGTGAGTCTAGGTTATATTCAATAATGATGAATATCTCTCTTCTATCATCACTTATTCAATAGTGTTAAAATACATAGCAACTCACCCATAGCCACTAGAAAAAAAGGTAAAGCTCAGGATATATCAATAAAACCATCTAGTATTTAAATAGAGGACTATATTAAAACTATAAGCTTTGTATGCAAAATTTATCTTGGCATATCACAATAAGACAAATATCTACATGGTACCTTAGGAATTGTATACAAATGCTAACAAATTTCCAGGAGAGAAAACCAAAGAATAAATTTTCTCAGTGACACATGGAATATCCTTTATTTATAGCTCTTTTTTAAATTCTAGATCATGCTGGTTGTGCATCTCCTGGGGTATATGGATTTTTTGTATCTCAGAACCAGGGTGTCCTATGTTGATGTTCATTCAACTATGTCAGTTTTCAAGTCATTCACAAGAAAAAAACTATGAGCAAAGAATTCCTACATTTTTAAAAAATGTAAGTTAAATATTCTTGTTTTGAAACTAAATATGAAGCTAGAGGCTACATAGTTATCCCCAGATCATGGGGCAACAGAGACTATTTATTCCTGAAAAGAAACAGCCTCAGTTTTGTAGTTTGTGTTACGCCGTGATTCATCTATTTTTCAAGTTAATAATGGTACAAAGCTATTTAAAAGAATTCCAGATCAACAAGAATAGTATTATAAATCCAGGCAGGAGTTCAGAGGTTCCTACAAGAGATACCTATAATTACTGCTTAGACTGCCAAAAGCACACTAAAAGAAACTACAACTGAGTAGCAGACATAAAACTCACATTAGCCTCATGGAATATACACAGATTAAATTCTGAAATTCAATTAATTCAAGGTTAAAGCTACATCCACATTTGAGAAAATTGTGAAGTGAGGCTCTTTATTATTTTGTACATCACTGAACACTATACTGGACTGTTAAAATTGTACACTTAGTATAACACACCATAGCCTGTGAAAGATATGAAAGCATGATTTTTGTTAATGCTTTATTATTTTTTAAAATAGGAGTACTAAATATGGAATAGTCAATCTCTTAAAATGTGCACAGAAGAAGGAAAAAAAAAAGATCACTGCAAGTCCCACCACCAGCAATAAACTTAGTTAATTCTTACACTTCAGCATCTCAATGGCTGCATACTATCCCATTCTTATATTTGCACTGTTTTTCACTTAAACCAACTTCCTGTTGATGGAATATATAAATTTTTCACTATCATGGAAATAGTTAAGGATAACCTCTGTCTATATTCCATTTGTGATATTTTTTCCTAAGATATCTCAAAATAGTGATGACTGAACTTTTTGTATCTTGGTGAATCTTTCAAAGTTTCTCACCAGCGAGATTTTACCCACTTAAAGTCTCTTCACTATACATGAGCATGTTCATTTCCATGAGAACTTTGACAATGTTTGGCAAATTTTTAATCCTCTTTTAGCAGAGTCTTTCTATTGTCTATTTTTTATACATTTTATTTTCCTATTTAGATTTATTTTCAAATGCTTGCTGGCAGCTGTGTTCCTTAACAAATTATCTTCAGCTTCATCTCTTGGCTGAAGTCAATACCACTTATGTTTATTAGTACAGGCAGCTTATTTATTGGAATCCAGATGTCTATGGCACTGATTCACTCATTCAACAAGTATTCTTCAAGCAACTAGCACATGCCAAACATTGAATGTATATGAGGAATTCATCATAAAGTAGAAGAGAGCCCTGGTTGTTGTCTTCAGAGAACAAGAAAGTGACAGAGGCAATAAAAGTAATAAATAATAAGGATTGAAACACATCCACTATTGATACTGTGTACAAAATAGATAGCTAACAGGAACCTGTGGTATAACAGGGAATTCTGCTTGAAGTTCTCTGGTGACCTCAACGAAAGGAAATCCAACACGGAGAGATAGATGGGCAGTACAGCGACTCACTTTGCTGTATGGGAGAAAGTAACACGACATTGTAGGGCAACTGTACTCCAGTGTAATTTGATAAAAATTTAAAATATGAAACATTAAAATATTAGTTAAAAATTCCAGGTACTGATGTGATTTGAAGAGGCTAGGGCAATAGAGAAGGGATGATGTGTAAACAATGGATCGAGCTGTCATAAAATTAAAAGATTGAGGACATGGAGCTCAAACATGACTCATGAGGAGGAATCAGTCCCTGAAGGTCTGGGAGAAGATCACAGCATGCAGCGGGAATGCAGAGCCCTGTGGTCATGGAGAAAAACACAAATCTTGTTCTTGTTTTAATGGGAAGACGCTGCAGGCTTTGTCTCTTTTTTATTTAATTTTTTTTGAAGCTGTAGATATCTGTCTGTTTTATGTTGTCAGTTGACAAAGACATCCATATCCATGGGATATCACTTTGGGCTATGCCTGAGTAGTGTTGTGTTAGCAATAGTAACAGAACAGAAATTAAACCTACAGGGGCTTGCTTACATGTTTTTGAAGAATTCTCTGAGTGGTCCAAGGCCTTTTATTGTCAAATGAGAGAATGGTGTATGTAATAGAATGCTAAACTTAAAAGACGTTTGACTTAGTTTCAGCAAACAAAAGAAAGATTAACATATTAGGTATGACTGCACTGCAACATAACTAAATATAAAGAACTAGGTCATTTGTGGAGAATTTGGTAAAGAGAAGCCCCAACCAGCCTCATTTTTGTTTAAACTTTTGACTCTAACTTACCATAAATGAGTATTTACAGAGTTGGAGAAACTAGAAAACTCTTCTTGTATAGAATTTCTTCTTTTCTTCTTTCATAAATTGCTCTATTATAGAAATCATTCAAATGTAGTATTGAAAGTCAGATAATAAGACAAGCAAGAGTGGCAAAGTGTATATTATATTTCTGCCATGCAAAGATTACCACTATCTGTACCTTGATATTTATATCATATACATATATTGTTTCCCATATGTATGCAACTTTTAGTTTATGTAAAATCATACTGTGTATTGTATTTTGTACCTCTTTTTAGCCACTCTCCAACTTTCCATTTTGATACAGTTCTTTCATTTAAAGTCTGCACCATGTTCAAATGTCTTCATTTAACCCAAAATGCCTTTATATCTGGTTTGTTCAGACGCTGTTGAACCAGAGCCCACATTTTTTTGTAGGTGCTAAATCTGTGTCAGTAGTTCCATGCTGTATATGCTGCTGTTGTTTTTCAGTTGCTCAGTCATGTCTAACTTTTTGCAACCCCAGGAATTGCAGCATGCCAGACATTCCTGTCCTTCAATATCTCGCAGAACTTGCTCAGACTCACATTCACGGAGTTGATGATGCCATCCAACCATCTCATCCTCTGTCACTCCCTTCACCTCCTGCCCTCAATCTTTCCCAGCATCAGGGTCTTTTCCAATGAACTGATTCTTCCCTCTTCCCATCTGGTGGCCAAAGTATTGAAGCTTCAGTTTCAACATTATACATACATACATACATATATATGTATGTGTATATATACACACACATATAATGGGGTTATTTATACAATTTACATGGTAATAATGGGATTACAATATAAAATATTACAAGTTAGTAATATGACTAACTTGTCGAAGAGCATAGGCCTTTTGTATAATCTGGTAAAAGAATTTCTTTTGATGTCACTATTTAAGTGTTGCATCACAATCTCTCTCTTCTTATGACATAGGGGAAAATGTGATTCCCTCTTTCCTTTATCTCAAGCCTGGAGAGGGCCAGTCCAGAGTCAATATGTATTTCTTGGAGTTTGTGAGTGCAGCGAAATGGCATCTGAGTTATGCTTGGGACTATTCCAGAATATGAGACTAACCCGCTAGCTACCTTGTAACTGCAGAGGAAAAGATGGCAGAAGTGAGTGCATTGTGTCCAGTGGTGGGTCCAAGGGTCCAACTTGTCTCCATAGCAACTGTAGAACCTAAGATGAGATTGAGAGCTATCAATGGACCACAGGGAAGGTCAGTCATGGGAGGCGCAGTGTGCACACCATGGGAAGGACAGCTGCATGTTTCCAGTAGATTTCTGAGGAGCCAACACCAAATGTTCACTTACAGTACATCATAGCATTATAGTCAGTGAATGTTTTCCTGTCTTTTACATGTTCTTTCCACCCCAATCCCGGTGGGAATGACCAAGGTTTGAAAGAGGGAGGGAGCTGGCATTTCTCATTCACCTCTGCAGAGTTTCCATCTGAATGAAACCAGCCTGACTGGGCAAAAAGGAAGCTTTGGTGGTAATGAAATTTGGAGTTTTCATTATTATAGATTAATTACAGGAATCATACAGCTTGTGTGACTTCAATTCTGAGAATGATTTGTTATCTAGCAAGTGACCAGAACTGCAAATGGACCTACTTGAGATTACTTCATCATGGAGATTTAAGGGGACTGGTGAGAGGAATTAAAGTTTTTCTTGTGATTGTCCCCAACTACATACATCCCACTTGTTCAAAGCACTACTTATGGGCAAATAGTTGCTTCATTATTAGAAAAATAATGAGAAAATGGATGTGTTCCATTAGATCTCTTGGCATTTTATATGGGTGTATCCCCTTGAGGTAAATGTCTCCTTGGAGAGTGAGCTTCTTAACTGAAGCTATTAACTTTTATTGTCATCATGCAAGCTGATATTTATACAGCACTTGACAGTTTATAAGGCAGTCTCATATTCATTACATTTATTACCACACTTTTACTGACTACGTGCTCTCCACTTTCCTGAGTTATGGCTCTATCACAGAATTTTCTGTGTTTTCAATGAACCTCATTATGTTGCCTTCAAAGTAACATGATTGTATGTTTCTGCTGTTTAGTCATCAACACTTTTGTGATCCCATGGTCTGTAGCCTGCCAGGCTCCTCTGTGCATGGGATTTCCCAGACAAGAATACTGGAGTGGGTTGCCATTTCCTTCTCCAGGGGATCATCCTGACCCAGGATCTAACCTGTAGCATTGGCAAGCGGATTCTTTACCACTGAGCCACTTGGGAAGCCCTATGATTGTATAGTGTTCCCCAAATCAGAGCCAAGTCATCACATATCTTTAGGAGCAGAAAAGAGGCCATCAGATCCTAGAATATTTCACATGTGTATTTGGAAATCAGACTATTCCATGAGATGGAGATCTTTTGGTCATTAACAAGGCGGGGGGGTGGGGGGTGGGTGGGATCACTAGAATAAAAGAAAAAAACATGAAACAGAAGATAAATATCAAAAGCTTTCACAGGCCATAAGACATTTTCTTAGGGAAACCTTCAGCTTCTTCCAGTCTGTTCAGCAGATCACACAAGCAGCACCTTGGAAATGAAGATAAAGTAAATGAAGAAAGAAGGGAAATTTGATCAGTAGCAGATTTCACTAAGAAATACAGGCAGGAGGAGAAGGAGATGACAGAGGATGAAATGGTTGAACAGCAACACCAAAGTGATGGACATGAGTTTGAGTAGGCTCTGGGAGTTGGTGATGGACAGGGGAGCCTGGCGTGTGGCAGTCCAGGGGGTCGCAAAGAGTCAGACATGACTGAGCAACTGAACGGAGCTGAAGATTCATAGAATAGCAGTTCACATTAGACATACAAAAATTATGACAACATAAGAATTCTGTAAGAAGTAAGGCAACACTCAAAAATTCTATCTTTAAAAAATGACAAAGGATACTCTATTGTCAGTGACAGCTTACCTCTATTTCTTTGCACTGATCATTGAGGAGGGCTTTCTTATCTCTCCTCGCTATTCTTTGAACTCTGCATTCAGATAAATATATCTTTACTTTTCTCCTTTGCCTTTCACTTCTCTTCTTTTCTCAGCTATTTGTAAGGCCTCCTCAGACAAACACTTTACCTGTTTGCATTTCTTTTTCTTGGTAATGGTTTTGATCATAGCCTCCTGTACAATGTTACAAACCTCCATTCATAGTTCTTCAGGCACTCTGAAAAGCTATATCCATCTGAATGCAGAGATCCAAAGAATAACGATGAGAGACAAGCCTTCCTAAGGAATGAATTCAGAGAAATAGAGGAAAACAATAGAATGGGAAAGACTAGAGTCTCTTCAGGAAAATTAAAGATACCATGAGAATGTTTCATGCAAAGATGGGCACAATAAGGGACAGAGATGGTATGAACCTATCAGAAGCAGAAGATATTAAGAAAAGGTGGCAAGAATATGCAGAAGAACTATACAAAAAAGATCTTTATGACCCAGATAACCATGAGGGTGTGATCACTCCCATAGAGTCAGACAACCTGGAATGTGAAGTCACGTGGGCCTGAAGAAGCATCACAACGAACAAAGCTAATGGAAGTGATGGAATTCCAATGAGCTATTTCAAATCCTAAAATATGATGCTGTTAAAATGCTGCACTCAATGCGCCAGCAAATTTGGAAAATGCAGCAGTGGCCACAGGACTGGAAAAGGTCAGTTTTCATTCCAATCCCAAAGAAGAGTAATGCCAAAGAATGTTCCAACTACTGAACAATTGCATTCATCTCACACACTAGTGAAGTAATGCTCAAAATTCTCCAAGCTAGGCTTCAACAGTTCATGTACTAAGAATTTCCAGATGTTCATGCTGAATTTAGAAAAGGCAGAGGAATCAGAGATTAAATTGCCAACATCCACTGGATCATAAAAAAAGCAAGGTAATTCCAGGAAGTCATCTACTTCTGCTTTGTTGATGATGCCAAAGCCTTTGACTGTGTGAATCAGAACAAATTGTGGAAAATTCTTCAAGAGATGGGAATACCAGGCCACCTTACCTGCCTCCTGAGAAATCTATATTTGGGTCAAGAAGCAAAAGTTAGAACAGGACATGGAACAACAGACTGGTTCCAAACTGGGAAAGGGGTATATCAAGGCTATATATTATCACCCTGCTTATTTAATTTATATGCAGAGTATATAATGATAAATGTTGGACTGGATGAAGCACAAGCTGGACTCAAGATTGCTGGGAGAAATATCATTAACCTCAGACAGGCAGATGTCACCACCCTTATGGCAGAAAGCAAAGAAGAACTAAAGAGCCTCTTGATGAAAGTGAAAGAGGAGAGTGAAAAAGTTGACTTGAAACTCAACATTCAGAAAACTAAGATCATGGCATCTGGTCCCATCACTGCATGGCAAACAGATGGGGAAACAATGGAAAGACTGTGAGATTTTATTTTGGGGGCTCCAAAATCATTGCAGATGGTTATTGCAGCCATGAAATTAAAAGACACTTGCTCCTTGGAAGAAAAGTTATGACCAACCTAGATAGCATATTAAAAAGCAGAGACATTACTTTGTCAACAAAAGTCCATCTAGTCAAGGCTATGGTTTTTCCAGTAGTCATGTACGGATGTGAAAGTTGGACCATAAAGAAAGCTGAGCACTGAAGAATTGATGCTTTTGAACTGAGGTGTTGGAGAAGACTCTTGAAAGTTCCTTGGACTGCAAGGAGATCTAACCTTCCATCCTAAGGGAAATCAGTCCTGAATAGTCAGGGGAAGGACTGATGCAGAAACTGAAACTAATACTTTGGCCAACTGATGGGAAGAGCTGACTCATTGGAAAAGATCCTGATGCTGGGAAAGATTGAAGGCGGGAGGAAAAGAGGATGACAGAGGATGAGATGGTTGGATGGCATCACCAACTCAATGGACTTGAGTTTGAGTAAGCTCTGGGAGCTGGAGATGGACAGGGAAGCATGGCATCCTGCAGTCCATAGCGTCGCAAAGAGTCGGACATGACTGAGCGAATGAACTGACTGAACTTAATTTCAGAAAAAAGAACTCCATTCTTTCTCTTGACAAAGATACTGAATAGAAAGTGGAGAGTGTGCAGTGGTAGTTTCGGGTCAGAATGTTAGATATTTCAAAAGAGGAAGTATAACGTTTTTTCATTGCAAGAGAAAAAAATTCACTTCAGACAAGTGGTCTTTAGCAACTCAATTGGAGAGGTATAAGGCCAGAGCTATTGTGTAACACCACGCTTTTATTTAAAGACAGTCTGTATCTATTAGGAGCTAATAGATACAACAAACTTGGCTCTACAGAGGATTTGAAAAACCTCTCTCTTCAGGATCTGTTGGAAGAGTGGAGGGTGCTTCAAGCAACAGAGGCTGATTTGAAGGGGTCAGGAGTAGAAAGCCCTTCCGGAGGCGTGGTGCTTGTTGAAGCTAAGAAGCACAGAAGTGTTCAGGTTCCTCTTCAGTGTTTATCTCAGCAAAATGCCTGTGATTAACCGGAGTTTCTTGCACTCATGTCTCAGTCCTTCGGTTTCCGGTGTCAAAATCACATGAAGTCCACCTATAAATATCTTTTCAAGAAGTCAAGGCTATTTTCCTTGTAAGTATTGGACAGAGGTTTCAGGAATGCATGGGCAGTAACTGAACACTGGCTCGGTGACAGTGTGAATCCGGAGACCTGAACGAGTGCATTTGTGTCTGCCCGTGTCTGGCGCTCAACTAGGCACTGAGCAGAAGGTGGGGAGGGCCACTGAGAGCCTTTGGGATGGATGTGTACACGCTGTCGTATTTAAAGCGGATAACCAGCACAGCCCAGGGAACTCTGCTCAACGTTCTGTGTCAACCTTGATGGGAGGGGGCTTAGAGGGAGAATGGATACCTGCGTGTGTATGGTTGAGTCCCTTTGCTGTTCACCTGAAGCTATCACAACCTTGTTTGTTCATTGTTTATACCCCGATACAAAATAAGAAAAAAAATTAAAATGTTTCATGTCTTTAGATCTTTACAAATCCAAAAGCTACCGGATTTTTAAAAGTCTAGATTACCTTTAAATTTTGTATCTATGCTTCAGGTAACAATTTCATTATTTCACAATGCCAACACTCTTCTAAACAAAAAGATGTTGAAAATACATTTAGGAAATAATGGACCTCTTGTTTTTGGTCTCACCCATGCAATAGAGAAACTATGACAAACTATGAAGATGTTCTCTATTTTCCAGCCTTTTGTGAAATATCTGTTCACTGAGATGATGTATATGACAGATTGTGTTGTCCAGAAATCTTTGTAAAAGTATGGTGCATGTGAATCTAGAAATTTGTACTTCCTGAACAAAAGATGAGGTGTATTTCCTTCCCCTTGAAAGTGGGTTGAGCCTCATGACTGCCTTGAACACTGGATGACACCAGAGTTGGCACTGAGTGACTTCTGAAGCTAGGTCGGGAAGGCATCGCACCCCTGACTCTCTCAGGATACTGGCCTTGCTCTGAGGAAGCCTGAAGAAGCCATGGAGAGATCTGGTGAAAACATGAAAACAAATTAAATGTTCCCAAAAGTTTTAGAGCATGTGTCGATGGGGTTAAAGTAAAATAAAATGGAGAGGAGGCTTGACAGTCTTCCAAGGAGATGAAGCCATTTAAACCACACGAGCAAAAATAAACCTACATATGTCATGAGCATAAACTAACTTACCTTACGTCATTTCTTGTAAATGCCTCTGGTAATCACACAGGAAAGTTAATTCGTCTTTCTAAAATGGAATAACATAATCATTTTTAAACAGTTCCTCCTGTCTTGAAATTGCACTGTAATAACCAATCCCTGCAAATGTTGAACAACACCCTCCTCTTACTTTACAAGCCATCTTGTAGTGTCACGCCCTTCGTATCATGAGCTTCCTATCAGCTTTGGATCTGAAAGCTCCCAGGATGCAAACTTTCCTATGGACACAGTAAACTCTTGCTAATTATTATTCTGTCCACCAGGTGGTTTAATTTGGGATTTTGACAATAGATGGAAATAGAGACAGGTTATGCAGAAATCTCCACATACAGAGCTTCAAATTCCACAAGGAAAATATTTGGTCCAAGAAACAAAATTACTTTTCTCTTCTGGTTCTTTACCATTTTAAATTAAGTGTAAAATGCTTGCTTTATAAATTAAAACACCTATACAAATATTACTTTTTAATAATAATCTATTTTTATACACGCCCAATATTTTTCTCTTAAATTGTTTCTTCCACTCTTCTACTGCCTAGCCTTAACATTTGCATCTGAACTCTCCAAACCCTACATTTGTGTCTATGAGAACACAGATTACTATTAAATAGAAAAATGTATTTATATAACGTAGTTCTAATCTATACATCTCTGTTTCTATTTTTATATGAAAAAGTGAAAGTTTTAGTTGCTCAGTGGTGTCTGACTCCATACTGCTCCATGGACTGTAGCTCACCAGGCTCCTCTGTTCATGGGATTCTCCAGTCAAGAATACCAGAGTGGGTTGTCATCCCCTTCTCCAGGGGATCTTCTTGACCCAAGAATGGAACACGGGTTTCCTGCATTACAGGTGGATTCTATAGGTATAGCTAGATAGATATATATAGATAGACAGATAGTTGCCATAAAATGTAACAATATATAACGATTTAAAATGTTGAGAAAATTCTGCATTTGTTTCCCAGAAAACAGTGGCTGTGTGCTACGTATTTTCAAGTTAAAAAAAAAAAAAGCAGGCTATAAAACATAATATCTAATATGCTTTTTTTTAATGACAGATAGGCAGATTGGGGTATATATAGATATTTAAATATCTTAATAGATGAATATGAAAATCTGGAATAAGAAACATCAAACTATCAGCACTAGTTCTACCTAAGTGGTATTGTAGACAGCAAAAGAGACACAGATATATAGAACAGTCTTTTGGACTCTGTGGGAGAAGGCGAGGGTGGGGTAGTTTGGGAGAATGGCATTGAAACATAATTATTATCATATGTGAAGTGGATCGCCAGTCCAGGTTCGATGCATGAGACAGGGTGCTCAGGGCAGGTGCACTGGGATGACCCTGAGGGATGGGATGGGGAGGGAGGTGGGAGTGGGGTTCAGGGTGGGGAGCACATGTACACCCGTGGCTGATTCATGTCAAAGTATGACAAAACCACTACAACATTGTAAAGTAATTAGCCTCCAATTAAAATAAATACATTTATATTAAAAATAATAACAAAAAATAAGTGATATTATAACAAATAATTTTGATTTATTTGTATTTCTCTTATCTTTGTATTCTAATTTCTCTTCCAAGTAGCAAGTCTTATTAAAAATGTTCTAAAATTATACAAGCCAAGATTTATTTCAGACGGCTCAAACATTTCCTTGCTCATTGTTTTGCCCAGTTCTGTGTCCCTGTGCTACAAAGCTGGACGTGCAGCCCTCTTAGAGTAACTGGATTCCGGTTATGCACTTTAAAAACGTGCTTCTCTTTACACAGGAGGCAGAGAGGGGAAAATGGAAACCTTTTCTCGGCTAACCTGAAAAAGGACTCTAGACTCCTTCCTGCCTGGAAAATGCTGCCCTCTGGCGCTGACTCAGGCGGTCTTTATTTGTATTTCCCGCGTGATGGTGTCCGTGACGGTGTAAACATGGCAGAGGCTGTCGTTCAGTCCGTACACTTGAAACTCCATGCGGAGTTTAAACAGGTCTGATGCTCACTCGAAGGTTTGTTATGTAGCTGCTATGTTTACTGATTTTGATGTGTAAATATGTGTGATTTACTTACCTCTGGAAATAGCTACTTTCTAATATTCAACTTTCTAAAGAACACTGCAGAAAGAGACAAAGGATGAACCGTGAAGTCTCCCTCTGCTTTTAGTGGGACCGTCATTTAGAATCAGAGAACTCCCATGGATATTTCTCAACCCCAGATGGGATAATCAATGGAAAGAACAACTTCCGTTCTGCCCTTTACCCTAGAGTCCTCTCCTCTGTTACCCAGAAGTTGTACTCATAGGAAAAATGTGCTTTCCTCCCTAGATTAGTGATGTATATCTCCAAGGTTGATGCCATTTTAAGGAACAGATTTCTAAAGGGCAGGAATTTAATTAAATGTGTTCTGGAACAAAACGGGGCACCTTTTTTTCTGTTTCACTGGATTTATGGGGTCTATAGAAAGTCAACCAGTTGCCATCTCAAAAAGCCAGTGGATCTTGTGTTCTCACTGGATGTAACTTTCTAGAATTTCTTTATGAATAAGATTACAATGCCCATTAGCTACTAGAGAACATTTGTTATGTCAGCATAGAGAAGATGTGTTAAAACTGACACAGAATGAAGAATTTAAATGGAAAAACAGTAACTTTTAAATTTCCCTTTTCACAGAACGATCTATGGGATTAAAACATAATGAAACTCATACTTAACTTACATTTTGCTTACATCTATTTGTTTCATTTAGCAAAACCATAACACAGCCATTTTATATAAAACATATAAACACATTTTTTCCTATATGATGAGTGAAAAAAAATATAAACAGAGCTCGTGCTATTTAAAATTACTGGTTCAATATTTAAATTTTGAAATGGGAGTTCAAGAACAGCCAGGGCTTCTGGTCAAGAAATACTAATTTAAAGAGGAAAATAAATACCTCACATTCCAAGAAACTTTTACTTTGAAGGCTTGACACTTTTAATTTCTTTAAATGTATTTATTTTTTGGCTACACAGGGCAGCTTTCAGGATCCTAGTTCCCTGTTGTTCAGTCACACAGCCATGTCTGTCTCTTTGCGACCCCATGGACTGCAGCAAGCCATGCTTCCCTGTCCTTCACCATCTCTCAGAACTTGCTCAAACTCATGTCCATTGAATCAATGATGCCATCCAACCATCTCATCCTCTGTCATCGCCTTCACCTCCTGTCTTCAATCTTTCCCAGCATCAGGGTCTTTTCTAATGAGTTGGCTCTTCACATCAGGTGGCCAAAGTATTAGAGTTTCAGCCTCAGCATCAGATGTTTCAATGAATATTCATGACTGATTTCCTTTAGGATTGACTGGTTTGATCTCCTTGAAGTCCAAGGGACTCTCAAGAGTCTTCTCAACACCACTGTTCAAAAGCATCAGTTCTTTGGCATTCAGCCTTCTTTATGGTCCAATTCTCACATCCATACAGGACTACTGGAAAAATCATAGCTTTGACTATATGAACCTTTGTCAGCAAAGTAATGTCTTTGTATTTTAATATGCTGTCTAGGTTTGTCATAGCTTTTCTTCCAAGGAACAAGCGTCTTTTAATTTCATGGCTGCAGTCACCATCTGCAGTGATTTTGGAGCCCAAGAAAATAAAGTCTGTCACTGCTTTTGTTGTTTCCCCATCTATTTGCCATTATGTGATGGGACTGGATGTCATGATCTAAGTTTCTGAATGTTGAGTTTTAAGCTAACTTTTTAATCCCTGGGTTGGAAAGATTTCCTTGAGGAGCAAATTGCAACTCACTCTAGTATTGCCTGGGAAATTCTAGAGCCAGAGGAACTTGGTGGGTTATAGTCCTTGGGGTCACAAAGAGTCAGACACGAGTGAGTGACTGAGTACACATGACCAAGCCTAAGTATTTTATTAAAATAAAGTCTTTTCTAAAAGTAATTTAGGAAACTTTTATTTCTGGAAATACGGTTAAGAAAACATATCGGTTCATAACAGCTAAACACAAAATTACAAAAACCTTTAAAATACAGATCTGAACTGATACAAATCCCCTGAGAAGACTTGTTGTAGATACTAGAATTACCCAATAGAAAATATATAATAAATATTTAAATATTCAGAAGGGAATAAGAGGGGAGTAAAAATAAAATTAAAAAATACTCTCCTAAGTGAGCAGGTGTATTTGATAGATAAATACAGCTCTTTGGAATAAATTACATATGCATGCACACTACCTTATATCAGAAACTCAGTGGATGGACTAAATAGCATTTTACACAAATCAGAAGACTATATACTAGGCTGAAGATGTACTAGGCTCCATCCTTTGGCCACCTGATGCGAAGAGCTGACTCATTTGAAAAGACCCTGATGCTGGGAAAGATTGAAGGCAGGAGGAGAAGGGGATGACAGAGGATGAGATGGTTGGATGGCATCACCGACTCAATGGACAGAAGTCTGAGTAAACTCCAGGCGCTGGTGACGGACAGGGAGGCCCAGCTTGCTGCGGTCCATGGGGTGGTAAAGAGTCAGACATGACTGAGTGACTGAACTGAACTGAACTAGACTGAAGTAGTGAGTCCGAATAAGTCCTTTATAAGAAAGAAAGATGAAGCATAAAAAGATTTTAGTGACATAGAAGAATACAATTAAATATATGTCTTATTCAAGATCTAGGAAAAAAGAGATAATAAGCGAAGGGCTGAACAAAATGATGAGACACAGGCTGATTATTTTTAATATGATAAAATACAAAAGGTTTCAAGATGACACCTAAAACTATCTTAATCAAACAGCTGAGTTCCCAACACACAAAAAATAACCTTAAAAATAGAGAAAAAGTAAATTGTCTGCCAAAAGCCAGCCATAAGACTTATAGTGACATACTGACAGTAGCAACAGAAGCCAAAAAGAATAGTTCTGCACTCTTCACTATGATGACAGTGAACGGATCTCAATTCAGAATTCTAAATTTGGCAAATCTAACTTTCAAGAGTAAAAGATAATTTTTAATTTCAAGCAAAAATCTAAAAAGTTATACTTATTTCTGATAAAATTCTAAGGGTATGTTTTAAGAGGAGGAAAACTATCCCAGAAGAAAGTCTGAGGCATAATAAAGCATTTTGGTCAAAGAAATATCAGGATAAGTATATCATTTGTAAAACAATAAGAATGCTGTGTGTGTGTGTGTGTGTGTGTGTGTGCACGCACACGCACTTGGCTGCATGTGTACCACCCAGGGAATAACATCATTTAAAATTTCAGGCTAATATGACCCAGCAATCCCACTGCTGGGCATACACACCGAGGAAACCAGAATTGAAAGAGCCACGTGTACCCCAATGTTCATCGCCACATTGTTTACAATAGCCAGGACATGGAAGCAACCTAGATGCCCATCAACTGACAAACAGATAAGAAAGCTGTGGTACATATACACAATGGAATATTACTCAGCATTAAAAAAAAATTCATTTGAATCAGTTCTACTCAGGTGGACGGAACTGGAGCCTATTATCCAGAGTGAAGTAAGCCAGAAGGGAAAACAACAATACAGTATACTAACGCATATATATGGAATTTAGAAAGATGGTAATAAGAACCCTGCATGCGAGACAGCAAAGGGAACGCAGATGTATAGAACAGACTCGTGGACTCTGTGGAAGAGAGCAAGGGTGGGATGATATGGGAGAATGGCATTGAAACATGTTAATTACCATATGTGAAATCAATCGCCAGCCCAGGATGGATGCTCGGGGCTGGTGCACCAAGATGACCCAGGGGGAGGGAGGAGGGAGGGGGGTTCTGGAGGGGGAACATATGTATACCCATGGCAGATTCATGTCATTGTATGGCAAAACCAACACAATAAAGTAAAGAAAATTTAAAAAAAAAATTTAAGGCTAAATTCACTCATTTATGAGCATGAATACCAAAGTCTTTAAAATATTTTAATAAAAAAATTTTAATAATGTATTAAAAAGATAATGCATTTTGATCAAGTTAGGTGAATTTTAGGAAAAATAGGTTGATTCAGCATTAAAAATGATCAAATATATCATATTAATGCAGAAAAAAACATTGGATATTTTTAAGCATCCACTACTGATTTAAAACAAAGCTAAAAAAGATAAAAGTTAATAGAAGAAAAATTTTATCCCTGTGTCAATTTGTCTTGCCACTACATCTTAGTCAATGGTAAAATATTAAACATATTTCCATATAACCAGGACAAAACTGATTACCTCCAGTCACTGTATCTGTTCAACACAGTTCAGGAAATTCCAGTAGAACATTGTCAAGGAAAAAGAATTAATGGTTTAATGTTTGCAAAATAAGAGGCGATTACTAAGACCACATCAGTGCTGTTAAGTAGAAGTATAATACAGGCCACATATATAATTTAAAATTTCCTAGTAGTCACATTTTTAAAAGATATGCAAATTAAGACATTACAGTATTTATGCAGAGATAGAGACATAAAGCAGAAATAAATCAGAAACAGTTCAGAAACAGGTCCATACTTATGTGGAGATTAGCTGCATGTTAGAGAGTTCCTTGGACAGCAAGGAGACAAAATCAGTCAATCCTAAAGGAAATTAATCTTGAACAATCAGGGAAGGACTGATGCGGAAGCTGAAGCTTCAATACTTTGGGCACATGATGCAAACAGCAGACTTACTGGACAAGACCCTGATGCTGGCAAAGACTGAAGGCAGGAGCAGAAGAAGGCAGCAGAGACTGAGATGGTTGGATGGCATCACCGATTCAATGGACATGAATTTAGGTAAATTCTGGTAGATAGTGAGGGACAAGGAAGCCTGGCATGCTGCAGTCCATGAGGTTGGGGAGTCAGACACAGCTTAGTGACTGAACAACAGAGGCACTGCTGGGGCTTCCTACGTGGCTCAGTGGTAGAGGATCCGCCAGCACAGGAGATGTGGGTTTGATCCCCGGGTTGGGAAGACTCCTTGGAGAAGGAAATGGCAACCCACTCCAGTATTCCTGTCAAGGAAATCCCATGGACAGAGGGGCCTGGCGGGCTACAGCCCATGGAGTCACAAAGAATCAGACACAGTTAGGAACTAAATAACAACAAAAGTCACTATTATACTTCAGGCAGAAAGGGGAGATATTCAATAAATAATGCTGAAAATTAATTATCTATATGGGAAAAGGAAACCATGTCCTTACCTTATGTGTTAAGCAAAAATAAATGACATGTATTAACTTAAAATTTAAAGTCAGTATTTTCAAAATGTAAAACACAGCTTAAGGAAATCTTGATGAATATACAATAAAAAATACATTTTGAAAGCACTGAATATTAAAGGAAAGATAATTCCATTGTATCACAGATACTTGTGCATTGAAAGATACCATGAAGAGAGTTAGAGAACCAGCCACAAGCTAACAGAAAATATTTACCTAACTATAACTGAAAAAAATTTAAAATCAGGAATACTTAAAGGGATTTCTATGGATCAGATAGAAAAAAACAAATCACCCAGTTGAGAAAAGAGCAAATAACTTGTTGGCATCTCACCAGAGAAAAACAAATAAAGAGCAAAAATATGAGTATTTGTTCAACCTTTTTAGTAATCAGAAAAATGTAAATTAAAACCACAAGAAGATAACTTTTCATGCTCACCATATTGGCAAGCTTTACTTCACATTTTTTGCTTTCTTCTTTAGAATGTCTTTCTAACTTTGGCCATTTGTTCAGCTTATTAAATTACAAAAAATCCTCTACTGAAATTTTTATTGGAGTAATGGATCAAGTTGGGGAGAAATCAAGTTTTTTATGAGAGGCTTTATATGCAATCATATGGTATGTGTATTTGATTAGGTATTCTTAAATGAATTTCAACTGAGTCTTAAAATTTCCTTGGAAAAAGACTTGCATTAAAAAAATTATTTCAGGTTACCTTAAAATTTTTATAGCTACTGTAAATGACACCTCTCTACGCATTCATTTTTCTGTTTTATGAACAGGAAACTGAATTCTAATCCTCTCCCTCTGCAGGGATTACAAGGATGGCAGCAGCTCCACGAATGAGTTTGGCGGTTTCCAAACATCTGTATCTCCATGTGCTTATGTCTGAAACCCAGTCCTTCCTAAATACCCTCGAGTGTCTTCCTCAGACCTCCTCAGCTTCCGAATTTTAGGGACCCTGAGCCAAGAACCCGCCTCTCCGGGGGTGTCTCCATCGCTCGCAGAAGTGGGGTGCTCGGCCCGCGCCCCGAGCGGCCTTCTCCCCGCGGCCCCGCGGGCGTGTCCGGGGACAGGGGCTGCGGTGGGCGCCGTTCCCCCTCCTGCGTCCGCGCGCCCTCACCCCTCGCCGTCCTCCTCAGCCATCGCTCGCTTCCACTGCGGGCTGCAGCCGCGGACCAAGCCTGGACCCCTTTCTGAGCAGCTGCCCCTGCGCTCTGTCCAGCAGGTGGCTGACACGCAGGCCTTCTCGGCGGCTGTGCGGCCTGGCCCCCTGGCTCCTGCCTCCTGACTGCCGAGGCTGCTCATCTTCTGGTCTCTGTGAGCTTGCCTTTGGCCGAGGCTTCTGACACCGCTCTTTGGGTCCTGGTTTGCTTCTCGCCTCCCCCCACTCACTCCGCAGTGGTTTCTCCTAAGACCCGAAGGGAATTCCAGCAGGCAGAGGAAGGGCCTAACGCATACAGCTCTTTCCTCTGTGTCGAAATAAATTCCCCACCACACAGGCTCATGAAAACCTTGGAAACGCTACTTCATTTAGACGGTTTTATAGAACCTGACAGGGCTTCCTGGTGGCTCAGGAGACACGGGTTTGATCTCTGGGTTAGGAAGATCCCCTGGAGGAGGGAAAGGTTACCCACTCCAGTATTCTTGCCTGGAGAATTCCATGGACAGAGGAGTCTGGCAGACTGCAGTCCGTGGGGTCGCAAATGGTCAGGCACAACTGTGCGACTAACACACACATATCCAAGCTGACATGAATCCCGAAGCTGTCACTTTTAAATAAATTCAGGGAGCATGCGGATGTGCATGTTGTTATAGGTTGGGGATGATGACACCCCTTCTCCCTGGCTAATGAATTCATAACTTATAGATAAACAGGATCATAACAGCTGCTCCCTTAATGCCTGGAGCATGTACACAATTACTGAAACATTTAGAGCTTCTGGTAAACTGCATGACATTTTAGCTTAGACCCGGGGTCTACCCAGGACTCCTCCCCTCCAGGCTGCCCTCGACTCATACCTGTGGGGAGGGCTCCGTGTGCAGTGCAGGGTCCAGTCCGCTCATCTCGTCACCTGAGAGGAACACAGGATGCCTCCTCTGATGAGACGGATGGAAGGTTGTCCCGTGAGGAGAAGGGCCTTCTCTCAAGGCTTTGCTGTAAGAGACCTAGAAGCAAATAGGGAGCTCAGCTCAAGATTCCAGAGCGCACCTCAGAGGTCAAAGACCGCAAGCCCACCGAACTATGCCATGCTGGTTGTGAAAATACTAAAATATTCCCAAAGTGGTTTATTAGTCTCTTAAACTCAGCTCAGATGGTAAAGAATTTGCCTGCAATGCAGGAGACCCAGGTTCAACCCCTGGGTCGGGAAGATCCCCTGGAGGAGGGAATGGCAACCCACTCCAGTGTTCTTAGCTGGGAAATGCCATGGACAGAGGAGCCTGGTGGGCTGCAGGCCGTGGGGTCACACAGAGTGGGACCCGACTGAGCGACTGACACTTTTGCTTTCCTTTTTCCCTCCCAGATTTCCCCATGATCCAGGAATGTCAGGAAGGCCAAGGCTTCACGAACTCTGTGATCTGTTTTGCTCCTGACAGCAGCAGTTGCAGAGGCCTGCTCCTTTCTACATCCCCACCTCAGACTTCTCAGGAGGGTTGTAAGATAGGTGACTTGTAAATATGCTCTCCCCTTCAGCATGTGGTCTTTGCATCTTGTTCATGCTTTCTTTTGCTGTGCAGAGGTGTTTAGTTTTTGGCTGTAGTTTTCATAAAGAGGAAAAAAAAAGTCTTTATATGCAGTTTCTTATCCTGAAAATAGTCTGTTCTGGAAAGGAGTGTTAAATGCTTAATTATTTCCCTTTACTGATTTTCCTGAATGATGAGTTCTTGCCCTAAAAACCTGCAATAGTGAGCATTCTTAATGTTCAAATTGTCTCAACTTCATCCACTTGGAGTCAAACTTTCTCTGTTTTCTCCCTTTGCTTTTTGGCAAGATCCCATTAATCATTCATTCTTTTTATGTTTCTGAAGGAATATGATGTCCAGGCTCATCTGTGTTTTTCTGACAAGTGTTTTTCAAACACTCCTGGTTCTCTCTAATGAAAAATGTCATCTGGAGATCATGATCAAGCGCTAGGAGTATTTGTCACTACCAGTGTGCCTTTTCAGTACAGGTTTTAACAGCAGACAACTCATGAGTTTATACAATATTAGTTTGTCTTGCTCTGGAATGTTTCCTTATTTTTTTGATTTTAGATTTTTAATCTATTTTTATATGACCTGAAAAATCATTGTGTCTACTAATATTGCACAATTATATTTTGTTTTATCATAAAATAATCATTTCAAGAATAGTAATGCTAACATTACTACAAAATGGAAACTGTTACTTGAAATTTAAGATTTATAAGCATTGTATCCACCTAACCCCTAAATATGACAGTGAGCTATAGCAAGAACAAAAATATGCTTATATAACCACAGTTTACTGATCAAAAATTTAAGTTAGGTCTTTATCTGGTTTTGAGCTCTCATTAAAATTTCAGTAATATTTTAGATCTATTTCTTTTATGTGTGTGCTCAGTTATTCAGTCGTGTGTGACTCATTGGGACCCTTTGGACTGTAGCCTGTCACACACATCTGAGCATTGGATTTTCCAGGCAAGAATACTGCAGTGGGTTGGCATTTCCTCCTCTAGGGGATCCTCCGAACTCAGGGATGGAAACTGTGTCTCCTTTGCCTCCTGCATTGCAGGCAAATTCTTTACTGCTGAGTCATTGGGGAAATCTCATTTTTTTCATAATAGACACATTAACAAAAGCACTTGATAGAACTAACCATTCATTCTTGATAAAAAAAAAAACAACTCTCAATAAATTAGAAATAGAAGGAACTTATTTTGCTTCATAAATGACCTATACAAAAATTATTATAGCTAACATTAAACTTGTTGGCAAGTCATTAAATAATTTCCCTTAAAGAGTCTCTGGCAAGAGTGTCAAGTGACATATGCACAGGCTATTCTTTGCAGCACCTTTGTTTCTGTTACAGCAGAAGACCGAAGGAAAACTAACACAGTTCCTTATAAAGAGGGAACTGTTGATGTAAACAGTGTCAGTCACAGTGATGTGTTCTGTGGATATAAAAGATGATATAAAAGACCTCCTTTCTATGTCCAATATCTGGTTGCTCTCTAGTCCTCTCAAATCATTAAAATTTTTTTATCCACGTTTACAGTTGTCATCTGCTGGAATATTGGTTCAACTGGAAGGCAAAAAGTGGATTTTGGGCTTATTGCCAAGTATATCTTTGTATACATTACTGAAAGTGTTGTGTCAAAGGGTAAATTCCTGTTCAATTTTAATAATTTACTTTTATTTGTTATACTTCTCTGTTTATTCCACCAGTTCTTGTTTCTTCTCTAAAATTCAAGCTTCAACTGAACACAAATTGTTTGTTTTTCCTCAATATTCTCTCCCATCATTTGGCACAAAGTTGGCCAGAGTAAATATTTGCTATGAAATTGTTATTAAAAGAGTGAGGATTCTTATTATGATAGAAAGTATATCAAAAACAGTTGCAATATTTTTGTATTCAACTCATCACAAATAATTTTCATATTATCAATAAATAAGTCAAAATTTTGTTTTACATTTTAATATATGGTTAGTTTTGATTTGAATTCTGTAAAAACTGTATAGTAAAGAATGGAATCATGTTTTTGTTTTAATTTGTGTTTATTTTTCTGTAGCATTATTCACTGAAATATTTTTCCTTTCCTCATTTAATTGCCTTGGCATTTTGGAATTTCTGGGAGAAAACACAAGAAAATTTTAATGGCCTTGGGTAAGACAAATATTTTTGCTCTTCAAAAGATACTGTTACAGAAATAAAAATGCAAGCCTCAGACTGGGGAGGAATATTTGCAAAACACATATCTGGTGGGGGATTTGTATCTCTAACAGATGAAGAAGTTTATCATTTAATAATAGGAAGACAACCTGCTTCAAGAAGCATAATATGGCTGAACATATTCCCCCACTCCTGCATGTTTCCCTCTGAGTATAGGCAGAACCTGTGAATACAGTGGAGTTCACTCTCATAGTGAAGTTAATTATCAGCCGATTTTGAGTTAATCCAAAAGGGATGTTATCCTGGGTGACCTTAGTTGCAGGAGCAGGAGGCCTGCTGGCCTGGAAGAAAGCAAACTGCCCTGTGTGAATGGCTTCCAGAGGGGCCATAGAACTTGATTTTGAGGTATCCTTAGAGCTCAGGGCAATCTGGGCAACAGCCAGCAAGAATATGGAGATGTCAGTCCTACAACCACAAAGACCTGAATTTGGCCAACAACCTGAATGGGCTTGGAAGAGATACTGATCTCTAGCTGATTCCATAGAATTGAAAACACCTAGATTCAATCTGGAACTCTCTTGCTTTTTCGATGATCCAGCGGATGTTGGCAATTTGATCTCTGGTTCCTCTGCCTTTTCTAAAACCAGCTTGAACATCTGGAAGTTCACAGTTCATGTATTGCTGAAGCCTGGCTTGGAGAATTTTAGCATTACTTTACTAGTGTGTGAGATGAGTGTAACTGTGTGGTAGTTTGAGCATTCTTTGTCATTTCCTTTCTTTGGGATTGGAATGAAAACTGACCTTTTCCAGTCCTGTGGCCAGACCTGTATACAGGTTAGTAAGAAACAGTTAGGACTAGACATGGAACAACAGACTGGTTACAAATAGGAAAAAGAGTACGTCAAGGCTGTATATTGTCACCCTGCTTATATAACTTATATGCAGAGTACATCATGAAAAACTCTGGGCTGGAAGAAGCACAAGCTGGAATCAAGATTGCTGGGAGAAATATCAATAACCTCAGATATGCAGATGACACCACCCTTATGGCAGAAAGTGAAGAAGAACTAAAAAGCCTCTTGATGAAATTGAAAGAGGAGAGTGAAATAATTGGCTTAAAGCTCAACATTCAGAAAACTAAGACCATGGCATCTGGTCCCATCACTTCATGGGAAATAGATGGGGAAACAGTAGAAACAGTGGCTGACTTTATTATTTTGGGCTCCAAAATCACTGCAGATGGTGATTTTAGCCATGAAATTTAAATATGCTTACTCCTTGGAAGGAAAGTTATGACCAACCTAGACAGCATATTAAAGAGCAGAGACATTACTTTGCCAACAAAGGTCCGTCTAGTCAAGGCTATGGTTTTTCCAGTAGTCATGTATGGATGTGAGAGTTGGGCTTTGAAGAAAGCTGAGCACCACCAAGAATTGATGCTTTTGAAATGTGGTGTTGGAGAAGGCTTTTGAGAGTCCTTTGGACAGCAAGGAGATCCAACCAGTCCATCCTAAAGGAAATCAGTCCTGGGTGTTCATTGGAAGGACTGACATTGAAGCTGAAACTCCAATACTTTGGCCATCTCATGCAAAGAGTTGACTCATTGAAGAAGACTCTGATGCTGGGAAAGATTGAGGGCAGGAAGAGAATGGTGTGACAGAGGATGAGATGGCTGGATGGCATCACTGACTCGATGGACATGGGTTTCAGTAGCCTCCAGGAATTGGTGATGGACAGGGAGGCCTGGCGTGCTGCGATTCATGGGGTTGCAAAGTCAGACATGACTGAGTGACTGAACTGAACTGAGATTCAGTCTACTGCATCCATTAAGAGCCAAAGACTTGGCTAAGCCACACAGACTCTGAGCACTGAAACTTGAGCAATAACAAACCTGTGTTGCTATTAGTCATTCAGATTGTGGTCATTTGTTATGCAGAAGGAAACACTATTATACAACCTTATTTTAAAATGTGAAAAATTCCCTTTTGAATGTGAGATGGATTTACTAACTCATTTCCAAAGAATAGAGTATGAAAGAAGGGAAGTAGTAACTTTATAGAGAAATTTGGCTTTATTATGAACTTAAGTGATCCAAGTTAATATCCATTATTAATTCACATTGTTTTATGCAGCCCTGATAGAATATGATTAGAAGGGAATCTCAATGGCATTTGTCTCTAAAGCGCACAATCCCAGCCTAGTGTTGAAGAAAATATCAGACAAAATCATAAGTCAAGGACATTTTATAAAATACTTGGTGTAGAATTCTGGAGATAGTCCAGGTTATGAAAGAAAAGACAAACTATTACAGATTAAAAAAAAAAAAAACTAGGATATATGTTGTTTAAATGAAATGTGATATCCTGGACTTAATTTTGTTGTCATTCAGTTGCTAAATTCTGTCCAGACCCCATGGACTGTAGCACTCTAGGCTTCCCTGTTCTTCACTATCTCCCGGAGTATACTCAAATTTATGTCTATTGAGTCTGTGATGCTATCTAACCATCTCATCCTCTGCTGCCCTCTTCTCCCCCTGCCCTAAATCTCCCCAAATCAGGGCCTTTTCCAATGAGTCACTCTGCATCAGGTGGCCGAAGTATTATTTATAACAGCCAAAAAGAGAAGCAACCTAAATGTCCAGTCACTGGTGAACATTCTTTGGTATACCCACACAATGAAATAAGAATTTGGCAATAATATACAGAACTATACACAAAAGATCTTCATGACCCAGATAACAAGAGTGTGATCATTCACCTAGAGTCAGACACCCTGGGATGTGAAGTCAAGTGGGCCTTAGGAAGCATCACTATGAGCAAAGCTAGTGGAGGTGATGGAATTCCAGTTGAGCTATTTCAATCCTAAAAGATGATGCTGTGAAAGTGCTACACTCAGTATGCCAGCAAATATGGAAAACTCAGCAGTGGCCATGGGACTGGAAAAGGTCAGTTTTCATTCAAATCCCAAAGAAAGTGATTGCCAAAGAAAGCTCAAACTACCGCACAATTGCCCTCATCTCACATGCTAGCAAAGTAATGCTCAAAATTCTCCAGGCCAGTACAAGAACTGTGAACTTTCAGATGTTCAAGCTGGATTTAGGAAAGGCATTGAATTCAGAGATCAAATTGCCAACATCTCCTGGGTCATAGAAAAAGCAAGAGTTCCAGAAAAAATCTATTTCTGCTTTATTGACTATGCCAAAGCCTTTGTGTGGATCACAATAAACTGTGGAAAGCCTTAAAGAGATGGGAATACCAGGCCACCTGACCTGCCTCTTGAGAAATGTTTTTTTTTTTTTTTACTTTATTGTATTCGTTTTGCCATACAATGACATGAAACCGCCATGGGTTTACATATGCTCCCCCTGCAGGTCAGGAAGCAACAGTTAGAACTGGACATGGAACAACAGACTGGTTCCAAATTGGGAAAGGAGCGCATCAAGGCTGTATATTTTCATTCTGCTTATTTAACTTTTATCCAGAGTACATCATGCGAAATGCCAGACTAGATGAAGCACAAGCTGAAATCAAGATTGCTGGGAGAAATATCAATAACCTCAGATATGCAGATGACACCATCTTGTAGCAGAAAGCAAAGAAGAACTGAAAAGCCTCTTGATGAAAGTAAAAGAGGAGAGTGGAAATGTTGCATTAAAACTCAACGTTCAGAAAACTAAGATCATGGCATCCAGTCTCAACTTCATGGCAAATAGATGGGAAAACAATGGAAACACTGAGAAACTTTATTTTTTTGTGTGTTCCCAAATACTGCATATGGTGACTGCAGCCACGAAATTAAAAGATGCTTGCTCCTTGGAAGAAAAGCTATGACCAGCTTAGACAGAATATTAAAAAGCAGAGTCATTATTTTATCAACAAAGTTCTGTCTAGTCAAAGCTGTGGTTTTTCTAGTAGTCATGTATGGATGTGAGAGTTGAACTATAAGGAAAGCTGAGCGCCAAAGAACTGATGCTTTTGAACTGTGGTGTTGGAGAAGACTCTTGAGAGTCCCTTGGACTGCAAGGAGATCCGACCAGTCCATCCTAAAGGAAATCTGTCTGAATATTCATGGGAAAAACTGGTGGTGAAGCTGAAACTCCAATACTTAGGCCACCTGATGCGAAGAACTGATTCATTTGAAAAGACCCTGTTGCTGGGAAAGATTGAAGGTGGAAGGAGAAGGGGGAGACAGAGGATGAGATGATTGGATGGCATCACTGACTCAAAGGACATGAGTCTGAGTAAACTCTGGGAGTTGGTGATGGACAGGGAGGCCTGGTATGTTGCAGTCCATGGGATTACAAAGAACCAGACATGACTGAGCAACTGAACTGAACTGAACCAAATAATAAAATGGTAAATTATTGATACATATATTAAATAATTATGCTCAGTGAAAGGACCCAGACTGAAAATAGTGCAAATTGTCTGATTTCATTTATTTAAACTCTAGAAAATGGAGACCAATCAGTGAGGAGAGATAGTGGAACGGTGGTCATCTGCATACGGGACAGAGTGGGTTAGTGGGGTGGGATATATGGGATGTGAGAAAAGTTTGAAGGTGATAGAGATGTTTTTCTTAATTGCGATCATTTTACAAATTTATACATAAGGCAGAACTCATAAAATTATCTAATTAAATATGTATCATTTATTGTATATCTATTACACTTGAATACAGTTGTAATTAGAAGAAGATATGATAAAAATAAAGTCATAACCTAGCTCCAGCCTATCTTAACCCCTCAACAATGGTGTTCAAGCTGTTCCAGACAACCGACTCTTTGGAAGTGGCCAGTGCTTAGTGTTAAAATAGAGAACCGATAAAAGCAATTTTGCTAAATTAATACAAGTTAATATTTTTCCTATATATAGTCAAATTCTAAGCAAAATCAGTAAAATTTGCATGTGTAATTTTTAAAATATTCTTATTTTTTAAAATCCTTAAACTGCGTTTTATCGCAAGATATCCATTCCATCTTTATAGTACATTTTCTTTAGCTGTAAGTGAAACTCCCCACTAAACTGCCAGCTGCTAATAGGTTTCTGCAGACACTGCTATTACTAGCAAATTAAAGTGAACAACACTTAAGGAGGAGGAGTGGGAGGGTTAATGTGAGGGAATCTTCTCTCTTACACCTTCTATAATGCATGTTTGAAGAAAAGATTTTAGTCTTCTGATATGTTAATCTAACATCTTCCCCTCCTACTCATCAGCATCAGAGTCATTAACAAAGAAGTAAGCCAGAAGGAAAAACAACAATACAGTATACTAACGCATATATATGGAATTTAGAAAGATGGTCACGAGAACCCTGCATGTTGGACAGCAAAAGGAACGCAGATGTATAGAACAGACTCGTGGACTCTGTGGAAGAGAGCAAGGGTGGGATGATATGGGAGAATGGCATTGAAACATGTTAATTACCATATGTGAAATCAATTGCCAGCCCAGGGTTGATGCTGGTGCACCCAGATGATCCAGGGGGAGGGAATCAGGAGGGAGGAGGGAGGGGGGTTCTGGAGGGGGAGCATATGTAAACCCAGGGCGGCTTCATGTCATTGTATGGCAAAACCAACACAATAAAAAATAAATAAATAAATAAATAAATAAAAATAAATAAATAAAGTGTTCCAGAATAAGGACATGGGTGCTGCAATTGAAATTCGCTGTTATATCCAAACAGAAGAAAGGGCAGCAAATGGCAGGATGGCTATGAAGAAAAAATGAGCAGGAGATTTGAAAAGTAAGAAAGATCTAGCAAGGCAGAAGCAGAAAGAGAGTCAACACAAATAAATCACATATGGATACGTAGAAAAACTTTAAACGTTTAAATTCAAAATTCAAATTATCATTTCTTCTACCAGCTAAACCAGAATGTAAGCAAAAGGAAAGAGAAAGGAGTCTTTCTCTTTGGTCAAGTAAATGAAGTTTGAAGTGTTTCTTGGAGTGTTGGGAGAGGGGAGCCAAGGACAGTGCTATTTTCCAGGTGTCTTCTACACATTTATTTTTATTTTTCTTTGTTTTGTTTTACCTCAGCAATCCAGCCAGACAAATAGGGTGACTGTTTTACAGATACAGTATTGACTACTTAGAGAATTTAAATGAATTGCCCAAATTCAAAGAATTGTGATGTATTAGAATCAGGACTCAAACTAATCAATTTACTATATATTACACTGATATATAGAATCTATGGCTGATGGACATTTGATTTATTTATACTGTTTTTGTTGTTATCCTGACTTGTGTTGGTCTGAAACCAGGAACATGCCCACTCATCGTTTTGAGTCTGTACCATAGAAGCAGAGCTGATGATAAGGTTCAGTGTGATGCCGGTTTAGTAGGTGCTGCCAGACTGTGACCCCAGGCAGCTCTGGTAATGACATCTCTATCATCAGCGTGTGAGGTTTCTGTTGCTCTGTATCCTGGTCAACTATTGGTGTTCTCTATATTTTCTATTTAACAATTCTGCTCTTTTTTCGTTCTCATCTCACATGGTATTAGTTGTTTTTCTATTGGGGTTGGACACGTCTGTCTTACTGAGTGAGGCTAGTCTTTCTGTGCTCTGGGTACGAGTCCTGACTGAACACACATACACCACAGAGTTTATCTCAGAGTTTGAATCTCACCAGTGAACTCTACCAAAGTCATATTTTAACAAACACTTATTTTAGCGTTGTCTAAAGCATCCCTTTTTGCCCTTTTGTGCTAGGAATATTTTGTCCTGTAAGATTTCGTATATCCCACACTCACATAAATATACCCTCATCCTAAAAAAGCATTTCAGGAGCTTTAATGCTTCATTTTTTGTATATCAGGTAAAATCATTCTGCGATTGATTCTTTTGTATCCTGTGAGGTAGGGACTAAGCTTTATTTTTTCCATATGACTGCACAAGTGTTCCAGGAAAACGTAATGAAGAGCCATGTCTTCCAAATTATAGTTCCATCTTCATCAAAATTCAAGGGTATGAGCTGTTTCTGGATTTCCTTTTACATTACATTGGTCTATTTATCTAACATTGCATCAATAACATACTGTTTTGGTCATTACCTTGTTATCTGATAACAAAAGTCATGTTTGTTTGTTTTTGATTAAGGTAATAGCTTTATTTTCCTTCTCAAGTTTATTGGTGTTTTGCATTTCATAGAAATGTATGAATCTGCAAGAGAGAATTCTTTAGATTGCTAATCTTATGTAAGTTCTGGAAATTGTTCTTATTATACCTCTCCCTGTGGCTCAGTGGTAAAGAATCCGCCTGCAATGCTGGAGATGAAGGAGACATGGGTTCGACCCCTGGGTCAGGAAGATCTTCTGGAGGAGAAAATGGCAACCCACTCCAGTACTCTTGCCTGGATAATCCCATGGACAGAGGTGTCTGGCAAGCTACAGTCCATAAGGTCCCAAAGAGTCAGACAGGACTGAGCACACCTACACAGAATTTCTTTTTAATAAATACCTCAGAAGTTTTTCTTGTGCATCTCTGTGAAGATTCACCCTAGGCACACACAGACTGATACTCTGCTGAAGACTCATTTGCACTATTATATAGAGATCTAGATATCTTCCTCTGCGTGACTCCTTTCTTTCTGAAATTAGCCTCAAGTCTTCTAGGCTCTCCGTCTTTTCAAACTCTACTTTTTGTCCTCACATCTCTATGATTGTCAGGCTCTGTTTGAGGTCCTCCTGCCTCTGCTGCATTTTGGAAGTTGCTTCTTGGCAAAAAGCCTTGAGTGATGTTCTCTTTCTCCCAGGGATCACAGTCAGAGTTGCCTGTTTTGTAATGCCTGAAAAATAGCTGTGTCTGTAATTTGTTCAGTTTCTAGGTGCCAATGATAGGAGACTAATTCTGGATCATCTTACTATCTCTGGGCCAAAAGTAGAACTCTAAATGTATTCATTTTGAACTCACAAATATATCCCATATATATTTATTACCATTTGTCTAATCTGATTCGCCTTAAAACTACCATTTCATGTTCTTAGAAGCAACCAACAGAGACACTTTTGCAGCTTTAGTAAATTTTTTTCAGGGCACAGTGAATTAAACTTACACAATAAATGGTAAAAATGTGATGTTTACATATTCCAAGCACTAATATGAGTAAATTCCTCCTTGGTAATTGTACACAAAACAACTTATGTATCAGTTCTTCGTTGTCCTGTAGGTAAAGGCAAATGCTTACTATCAAAATTTTTTTCCAGATAAACCTGTATCTATCAATAAGACTAGTAACTATTTTGCAAGACTAGCAAATCAGCTACTTTAGGTTGTAACTATGAAGGCTAAACAGTACCCGTATTAGAAATAGAACCCATATATCTAATAGAAACAAAATATAATTCTACAGTGTGCAATATTCCATTGAAATAATCAGTTCATCTAAACTGGAATTTCACTAGAATGCTAAAATCGGTTCTGTACTTTCCTTGTATGTATTTAGTGAAGTTTTGCATTTAAAACAAATTATAAAGTCAAGTAATCTTGTGATATTGGCTCATTGTCACCCTAACATAGTCATTTTCCACGTGCCTATAAATTCAAAGATTCAGTATTAAATTTAAAAAAATCTTTTTTATTCAATTGTTGTGATTTTTTTCAATGAACGTAATGATTTTCTATAGAGAATACACTGAAATCTATCAAACATATTTTTATGAGAAAAATCACTCTGATTGTACAGGCTGATTTAAGAGCTATTGCTTTAAGAAATAGGTACGTGGGAAGAACAGTTCAGCGCAATGCAGCGTGCGTGCATTGTCGTGGCCGACTCTCTGCGACCCCGTGGACTCTGGCCCCCCGGGCTCCTCCGTCCATGGGATTCCCAGGCAAGAGTACTGGAGTGGGCGCCATTTCCTTCTCCAGGGATTGGACTCATGTTTATTGTGTCTCCTGATTGCCAGGTGGATTCTTCACCGCTGGTGGCACCTGGATGCTGAAATAAACCGAGGGATCTATGGTTTGATGTTTTCTACGAGGTAGCATGGACATTTAACCACATCACAACCTAGTTTAGGAAGAATCTACACTCTTACATTATATTGCAGAAGAGCTTAGCTAAAGAGCTGCAGTTCCTCAAACAGTTCTCAAAACACACACTGCGCTTACATGTTGCAAGAACATCGCACCAGTTTGAAGGGGTCACAAGACACAACAGACATTTCATTTCCCTTTTGTCCAGAATAAAGATGAAGGTTTCCTCCTGATCACTGAGCCTTTGCTATTTGCCTCTGATTTTATTCTCCAGCTGACAGCAAGTATAAATATGATGTCAGAGAGATTATAATAAGCATTTAATTAGACCACTATCCAAGTACTAAAGTATTCAAGCGATGTGAATAGACATGTTTTTATCATCTTTTAGACTCTTGTGATCATTTGGGAAATTTTGCTTGTCATTATTAAATAACTAATTGTAGAGAGAATGACTATCTAGAGACGGTTAATAAAAAAATAGATTTGACGAAATGAGGTGATTCACTTGAAGATGATATTCATGTATACCATATTTTTATATTCTTTATGTATATCTACATTATGCATAGAAACAGAAAATTAAATTTGACTCTGAAAATGTGTGTGTGTGTGTGTGTGTGTGTGTGTGTGTGTGTGTGTGTGTGTGTGTGTGTGTGTGTGTGTGTATGGGCTTCCCAGGTGGCTCAGCGGTAAAGAATCTATCTGTCTGCCAATGCAGGAGACATGAGTTTGATCCTTGCATTGGAAAGATCCCCCGGAGGAGGAAATGGCAATCCACTCCTGTATTCTTGCCTGGAAAATCCCATGGAAAGAGGAGCCTGGCAGGCTGCCATCCATGGAGCTACAAAAGAAATGTACACAATGTAGTGACTAAGCACCAGATCATATATATCATATATGTGATGCTACATCATATATATATGTAGCTACTAAGCACAACATATACACACATAGACACACATATATATACAGCACATCATATATATAATATATGTGATGCTACATCATATATATGTAGTGACTAAGCACAGCATATATACACACACACACACATATATAACTATAATTTGTTCTTGCATGCTAAGTTGCTTCTGACTCTTTGTGACCTCATAGACTTTAGCCCTCCAGGCTCCTCTGTCCATGGGATGCTCCAGGCAAGAATACTGAAGTGGGTTGCCATTCCCTCCTCCAGGGGATCTTCCCAACCCGGGGGTTGAACTCGCATCTCTTACGTCTTCTGCTTTAGCAGGCAGGCTCTTTATCACTAGCGCCATCTGGGAAGCCCAACTATAGTTTGGTAGACCTCAACAGCACACAGAGATATCTGGGGCGACACTGGCATTTAACATAGAGGCTTAGAGCTCAAAAACGGCACTGTGCAAACATTAATACAGCCTGCCATTTGCCAAGGGAAATACTTTTGTGAGGCTCATTAATTTAATTGGTCCCTGTCATCTAGTTAAAAAAGAAAGTGTAGAGCATTTTCTGACAAAACCAAAGGTGGTTAAAAGTTCTATTAGGTGGTGCAGCACTTGAGAAATTTTGAAGTTAAGAAGGAAATTGAATCGAGAAAATGGGATGCAGTGCGTGGTACCACCTGATCCTCTCCCTACCCCGTCTCTCGTGTGGTGAATCATACAGTTCTTAAATAAAACAGAAAAGGAAATCTTAAATAACAAATTGTTTTTGTTCATTCACTAAGTCATGTCTGACTCTTCATGACCCTGTGAACCCCTGCCAGGTGTTTGCTCAAACTCACGTCCATGAGTCGGTGACACCATCCAACCATCTCATCCTCTGCTGCCCTCTTCTCCTTTTGCCTTCAGTCTTTCCCATCGTCAGGGTGTTTTCCAATGAGTCAGTTCTCCACATCAGGTGGCCAAAGTATTGGATCTTCAGTTTCATCATCAGCGCTTCCAGTGGATATTCAGGGTTGATTTCCTAACCCGGCAGCCTCCTCTGACCATGGAAATTCCCAGGCAGCACTACTGGAGTGGGTTGCCATTTCCTTTTCCAGGGGATCTTCCTGACTGAGGGATTGAAACCGTGTCTCCTGTTTGGCAGGTGGATTCTTTACCAATGGGCCACCAGGGAGACACTTAAATATCAAGATCTCGGGCTGTTCATCGCTTCCTTTTAATTGCTTGAAAGCGTATTTTATCTCTTGAAGTATAGCTGTGCTGTAATGTTCTGCTGTGATGTTCCTCTACCATGCCTCCATCCTCCTAACTCAAGAATTGGTGCGGGAGTCTCCCTGATCTCTCACAGAGGGTCTGTGAGTGTTCAAATGTCTTTACTTCACTCACTGTATTCTCAGTGGCACACTGTACCCTCCCCACCCTTACATGGAAGAGCCTAGGAAAGCCTAATAAAATAAACCTTTTCCTCTGCCTCTGGCCGTCACTCATTAAAGTCCTCTGCATTCTGCAAACAGTTGTTTGGGTGCTTTAAGGAAGCTCACTTGGAGTTGGCCTCTGGGGAGGAAGGGCTACAGCAGCTGTGCTGGACCGTGTTTGCCATCCCAGCGGTAGGACATGAAGGTTCTTCCAAAGGAGCCTGGGGTCTTCTCACATCAGACTGACTCCTCCAGGTCCTGCCTCACGCCAGGGCTGCACACCCACCTCCAATGCCCTACAGTGTTCTCTGCACTTTCCATTCTGTTACTGAATCGTCATCTTTTTTTTTTTTTAATCAAGATGTTCACCATTACCTTCTAGAATAGGAATCAACACACTACAGCTGTGACTTAAATCCTGATACCATCTAAGTACAGCCAAAAAGTTAAGAATATCTTTTATACTTATGAATGGTTGCAAGAAATCAAAGAAATACTTCATTATACATGAAAATGACCCAATACTCAGATATCAACGCCCATAAATATGGAAGCACGCACGCTCATACTTTGATGCCGGTGGCTCCTTTCACGTTGTAATGGCAGAGTTGAGTAGTTTTGATAGAGACTATATGGCCCACCAGTCTCTAAAATGATTCCTTCCTGGTCTTCTCAGAAGGTGTTAGCAAACCCTACCCAGATGACTCAGTGTTAAGGAATCTGCCAGACAAGCAGGAAATGCAGGTTCATTCCCTGGGTTGGGAAGATCTCCCAGAGAAGGAAATGGCAACCCACCTCAGTACTCTTGCCTGGGAAACCCCATGGACAGAGGAGCCTGGTGGGCTGCAGTCTTTGGGGTCGCAGAGTCGATACAACTTAACAACTAAACCACCACCACATCCTAGAATAGTTAGAACACAAGGATAGAGATTTCAGAGTATGTTATTTCAGTCCAGCCCTTTAGGAAGGAACTTAGAGGTTTGGTACGATGAGTAGAGTTCCCTTAGGAGCCACCTGGGATTGAAAGAGTGAAATAGTGAGCCTGCACCAAAAGCTCCAGTTGCAAACTATTTTGATGGAAATGACAATTATAACATGGGGGTCCCTGGTGGCTCAGTGGTAAAGAATCCACCTGCAGTGGATTTGATTCCAGGATTGGGAGGAGCCTCTGGAGAAGGAAATGGCAACTCACTCCAGTATTCTTGCCTGGGAAACCCCAAGGACAGAGGAGCCTGGCGGGCTACGGTCCATGGGGTCACAGAGAGTTGGGCTCAACCTAGAGACTAAACAACAATTGCAATTTACTCCCTCACAACTGCTTCTCTCCTCAGCCTCATCGTGTGGGTGGTTACGGAGCCAAAACAGTGATTCGGCAGCCAACACGTGTGCCCTACTATGATAGGTTATTAAAATTTCAGTGCTCTGTTTTCTTCATCTGTGAAGTGAAATCTTTGAATTAAAGTGTCTTTCATTTTTTTCCTGTTTTAAAATTTTTTTATGAAGATTGTACAATGAATATCAACCTTCAAAATTTTAAATTTCAAGCTAGTTGTTGAATTCAAGCTGCAAACGTTTAAAAAAGGATAATTCTGTGTCAGTTAAGCAACTCACACTGTGAAAATTCTGTTTTTGTCTCTAAAATACCTCTTCCACCCTAACCACCTGGCACAGTTTACCATGAAACATTTCTTTCTGAGAGAACCACATCCTGAAACTCAGTACAGTGTAGACCAGATCCATACAGTCCATGAACTTTGTATCCCTCCTGATGAGTCCTTCTGTAGAGGACAAGGGATGCCACTGAACATTTCCACATACACAATCTGCCCCAGCTTCTACTAAGCCAAAGTTTGTATTCTCCTTTCTTAATCAGTTAAGACTTGTAGCAAAATTTGAACCAAAAAAAAAAAAAAAAAATGTGGTTAATTGCTCTCATTAAGGGAACATTGAGAACCCTCTTGGGTCACTAGAGCATTTCCTTTGCATTAAAAATGCTTTACCCCAAGTGAAAATATAGGCTGTTCCACTGAAGCATTCCAGCTGTACCCTATTCCAGGCTGCCTGTGGATTTTCAAAATGTGATAAACAACTGCTCTCGTAGAAAAGATGTGTTGAGTCCTCCTTTCATAGATTGTCATCTGTGAGTTGTTCCTTCGCTTTAAGAAGCCTTGTTGAAAATGTACCCGCATGGGTGGTCATCAAGTTCTTTTGGTCCAGCAAACGGTCTCTCTACTGTAAATGACATTTTCTCAGAGACTGGCTGTGCCCTATTTTTTCTCTTGTTTGCAGTCAAAAGTTGGCTTAGTCGTTCAGCTCCTTCTTTGTTGATTAGCTATAGACTCATGAGCTTGTCTTGAATTATTCAAACTGATTTTCTTTTTTTGTTATAAAACTTACCAGTGGTAGAAAAGTTCAATCCAACATCAAAGACCAACTGCTGAGCCTTTAAGGATGCTCTCTTTGGGCTCCCTATATTCACGCTTTGCTGCAGGTATGGCTGCGCCTGCATCTTAATTGTTCGGAATACTTGGGTGACTGGTCTATCTACTCTCTAGGAAAACCAATCGCACCATCAGCCTGGACAATCTCTCCCATGATTTCACAGTCCTTACAACCAAGGACAGTTTAGCTTTCTCTGCCCATTCAGTAAAAGGTTACAGTTCTTCTTGTCTTACTCTATCCAAATTTTCTATCCAAACTGGGCGATGCCATGGTTTTTATATCTGACTTGAACTGCTCTAAATAGAGAATCTTTACTCAGTTAAATATCAAATGTGAGATAAGTGTTGGTTGTCTCCGTGCTTTTCTGTCAGACATTATTTCAAGGAACTGTTATGCTTGATAGCCATTGTAAGGAATATAAGCGGACAGGGAATTTGTCTCTCTGCTACCAACTAAGACAGAATAGCTCTGGACGGCCAGACATCTGCTTGGTGCTGTTCTTACTTTTCTTTCAATTTCCTGGAATTTCCTTGGAATGTTCCTGTCAAATCCCTAAGAAGAATACTGGAGTGGGTAGCCATTCCCTTCTCCAGGGGATCTTCCCAACTCAGAGATCAAGCTTGAGTCTCTTTCATTGTAGGCAGATTCTATCTGAGCCACCAGGGAAGTCCCTTCACTTCACTATGCTTGATAACCATTGTACAGAATATAAGAACACAGGCAACTTTCCTCTCTACTAACAGGAAAGAATAGCCTTGGATGGCCAGACATCTGTTTGGTGCTGCTGTTAAACTTTTCTTTCAATTTCCTGGAGTTTCCTTAGAATGTTTCTGTCAAATCCCTAAGAAATGCTTTCTTAGTCATAGATAGAACTCATCTGTAAACAAAACCCAGAAAGAATTGAAAGATTCATTTCCCATCTGCTGTATAAACTTAGGACTTTAAATATTGGATACAGAGAATTCAGTTTTCTATGGACCACTAGGAACTCAAATGGTGTGATAAGGAGCCTGGACAGAAAGTTATATTTCTAATTTCTCCTAGTAGTGATGCTTCAGCTGACCATTACTTATGCATCCTCACTGCCCTCTCTTCAAATTCATCATGTGGTGGTTATGGATATGGAGTGGAATTAATGTGAAAATAGTGGAGGGAATTTGCTTGAAGCTGTTCTTGAAATTCTACCTTCCAAACAGTCTGAGACTATGTAGCCAACAAAATCACTTAAAACTGTACACCACAAGAAAGCTCAATAATTGTCCAGATAACTGTCAAGAAAGACTCTCAGGCATGATACAGGGAGGAGAACTCAGGCTGAGCCTGGCCTACTTCCTACATAGAAAAGACAGAGCCGAGAGTTCAGAGAGATCAAGAAGGCGAGAGTTTTCAGGACAGATAAGCAGAAAGTACCATAGACAACACTCCAAAAACCTTACAGAATCCCCCTTGAATAGTCAGCAAAGTGCTAATCACCACATGTGTGTAAGAAAAGCACTCAAGGCCCAAGAAAAAGTCATCCTGAAAGATGAGAGGAATGAATTTCCAGCACTAACAAAAGGCTGTGAATATTGCCTGTGTGAGCAGCCATGGGAATTCACAATGTATGGGGTTTGAGCAAAGAATTAAGATCCTCTGTTAGTCGAAGGCAATTATATGCTCTACACTGAACTTCACTTTGATCCCACTATACAAATCTTAAAGGAGTAAACAGTTCTCAAGATTATCTATCATATGTTCAAAAAGTTAGGTAGAAATATGGTAGATATGCAAAGATCCAAACTGAAGTTCTAGAGATAAAACTGCAATGTGTGAGTTGAAAAATACACTCTATGACATTAACAGTAATCAGACATTGTTGGAGAAAGGTTTATTGCATTTTAGACATAGGAATAAAAATTATTACATAACACACAGACACAAACACATATGTATAATGGGATATTACACAGCCATAAAAAGGTAAAATCTTGTTATTTGTGACAAACTGGATGAAACTGGAATGTATTATCTTTAGTGAAATATATCAGACAGAGAAAGAAAAATACTGTATGTTTTCACATACATGTGAAATCTAAAAAACAAAATAAACAAATATAACTACATAGACTCACAGATAGCAAACTTGTAGTTACCAAAAGGGAGAGGGGAATGAGGAGGAGAAAAATAGGAGAAGGGGATTAGAGATACAAAGTATCAGCTGTAAGGTGAATAAACTACAAGATATAATGTACAGCACGGGAAATACAGTATTCTATAAGAATTTTGTATTGAGTATAGTCTTTTAAGACACCAAAGTATTATATTGCATGCCTGAAACTAATATAATATTTTAAATCAACTATACCTCAATAAAAATGTCAAATACAGAAAAAATGCTTTATGGTAAAGCTATCAGCATTCAAAAGAAAAGTTAAAAGGTGACAGTAGCATTAGAAAAAGTGAATTTAGCAACAGAATGCTGCCAGTGATTTAAAAAGTCATTTCATAATGAAAAAGCAGTCAATTCGGTAAAAGTACGATGACACTAAACACATTTGCATCTAATAATAGAGCTTCAAAACACATGAAAAGCATTTGATAAAACAGCAATGACAATGTTCAAATTAGCAATGACGTTCAGAATCTTCACTACATTTCTCAATAATTGACAGAAGACATAGACAAAAAATCAGAAAGAAAATAGAGAAAAGGAATAGTGCTGGCAATCCAGTTGAAATCCACACAAATCCACCACCAAACAGCAGAATAGTATTTTAAAGCACCTATTTATCAAAATACATGATATTCTGAGCTGTAAGATACATCTCAATTAACTTAAAAACATCTAAGTGATATAGGGTATTTTCTCTAACCATAATGAAATTGTTAAAAATCAATAGCAGAAAAATCTTTAGAAAAATCATCAAACATTGGAAAACTGAAAAACACATTTGAAAGGACCCATGATCAAAGATGAATTTTTGAAAAGGTAATTTAAAGTCCTTTGAAATGAATAAGAATAAAAATATAGTGTATGAATATTTGTGAGATTCCATTAAAGTATGTCTTATGCTAACATTTATAGCAATCAATACCTACATTAGTAATAAAGAAGAGTGTCAGATCAATGACTTCAGCCTCTACCTTTATAAATTACAAAAAAGAGATTAAAAGTAGATAAGAAGAGGAAAGAATAAAACAAAGACCAACAATAGATAAAATACAACTGAAAAACAATAGAGAAAATCAATGAAACCTAAAGTTGCTTGTTTCAGAAAATCAATAAAATTGGTAAACTTCTAGCCAGAATGATTAAAGAGAGGAAAAACAAAAGAAGACAAAAGTTGCTATTATCAAGAATGAGAGAGGGGATACCAACAGATTCCAAAACTATCTAAAGAACAATAAGAAAATGCTTGAGCATCTTTATGGCAATAAATTTGAAGATTTGGATTCAATGCACAGATTTCTTGGAGTACATACATTAGCCAGTCTCATTTAGGAATAAACCAATTATTTAAATAGTTGTGTATCTATTTAAAAAATGAATGCACAGTAAAAATCCTTCTTACAGTAAAATTTATAGGCACAGATGGTTTCACTGGTAAATTCTGTTGAATGTTAAAGAAAGAATAGCAATTCTGCATAAATTTTTCCAGAAAATTTATGAATAAGCAATGTTTCCAACTCATAGTATGCTATCAATATGATCATAATATGAAAAACAGGGTAAAGCATTATAAGAAAAGAGAAGTTTAGACCAATATCTGTCATGAACTTTTTGAAATTTTAGCAAAATAATCCATATATATTTGGAAGGATTAACATGCTATGGCCAAGGAACTTAACCTAGAATCCAAGACTAATTCAATTTTTTTCCAAATCAACCAATTTATTTCACCATATGTCTTTGTTTCCTAATGCTGTGTAATGCATTTAATACACTCAGTCACTTAAAACATCACCCATATACTAAAGTGTATTCTGCAGGTCAGAAGTCCGGCACAGAGCTCTGCATGATTCTTAAAAAGGCATTATTAACTATAATTTTATTTGAATTTAAAGTAGAAAAGAAATGAAAATTTTTTGAAGTTTTATGTTTAAAGGGATTCAGTTGTATTTGTATTTCACTTTCTCTTTGGCTGAAAGTCAAATAAGTGATGTTTTGCTTTAAAATTTCTTATAGTATGATTAGACAATTATTTTCTCTAAAAATGCTCATGATTACTTAGATGTTATCTGTTATTTTAAGGATAACTTGACTGGCACAAATTTTTTGAATCACTTATTTGCCTTTTTTTAATTTATTTATTTTTAACTGGAGGATAATTGCTTTGCAGTATCACGTTGGTTTCTGCTGTACATCAGCGTGAGCCAGCCACAGTGTGCTTACGGCCCCTCCCTCTTGAACCCCCCCCCCCACACCGCCCACCCCATCCCACCCCTTTGAGCTGTCACAGAGCACCAGGTTTGGGTACCCTGCATCATTCAGCAAACGCCCACTGGCACTCTATTTTACATATGGTAATATATACTTCCGTGCTACTCTCTTAACCCTTCCCACCCTGTCCTTCCCCATGTGTCCACAACTCTGCTCACCATGTCTCCATTGCTGCCCTGCATATAGGTCCATCAGGAACATCTTTCTAGAGTCCATATGTATGCATTTGTATACGAAATGTGTTTTTCTCTTTGTGACTTACTTAACTCTTGTATAGTAGGCTGTAGATTCATCCACCTCATTAGAACTGACTCAAATGCATTCTTTTGTATGGCTGGGTAATATTCCATGGCATATAAATACCACAGTTCTTTATCCATTAATCTGTTAATGGATAATTAGGTTGTTTCCATGTCCTAGCTTTTGTAAATAGTGATGCAACAAATATTGAAATGTTTGTGTCTTTTAATATAATTTTTACTACTAAAGTTCAGAAATTCCTTGAAAGGTCTTCAGTTCAGTTCAGTTCCGTCACTCAGTCGTGTCCGACTCTTGGCGAACCCATGGAATGCAGCACAACAGGCCTGCCTGTCCATCACCAACTCCTGGAGTTACTCAAACTCATGCCCATTGAGTCAGTGACACTATCCAATCATCTCATCCTCTGTCATCCCTGCCTTCAATCTTTGCAAGCATTAGGGTCTTTTCAAATGAGTCAGCTCTTTGCATCAGGTGGCCAAAGTATTGGAGTTTCAGCTTCAACATTAGTCCTTCCAATGAGTATTCAGGATTGATTTCCTTTAGGATGGACTGGTTGGATCTTCTTGCAGTCCAAGGGACTCTCAAAAGTCTTCTCCAACACCACAGTTTAAAAGCATCAATTCTTCAGGGCTCAGCTTTCTTTATAGTCCAATTCTTACATCCATATGTGACTACTGGAAAAACCATAGCCTTGACTAGATGGACCTTTGTTGGCAAAGTAATGTCTCTGCCTTTTTTTAAAAATAATTTTTTGTATTTTAATTGTGGTGGTTTTGCCATACATTGACATGGATCTGCCATGGGAGTATATGTGTTCTCCATCCTGAACCCCCCTCTCCTCCCTCCCCATCTCATCCCTCAGGGTCATCCCAGTGTACCAGCCCTGAGCACCCTGTCTCATGCATCGAACCTGGACTTGCAATTCGTTTCATATATAATAATACACATATTTCAATGAAATTCTCCCAAACCATCCCACCCTTGCCCTCTCCCACAAAGTCCAAAAGACTGTTCTATACATCTGTGTCTCTTTTGCTGTCTCGCACGTAGGGTTATCATTACCATTTTTCTAACTTCCATACATATGCATTAGTATACCATATTGGTGTTTTTCTTTCTGACTTACTTCACTCTGTATAATAGGCTCCAGTTTCATTTACCTCATTAGAACTGATTCAAATATATTCTTTTTAATATACTGTCTAAGTTGGTCTTAGCTTTTCTTCCAAGGAGCAAGCATCTTTTAATTTTATGGCTGCAATCACCATCTGCAGTGATTTTGGAGCCCAAAAATAAAGTCAGCCACTGTTTCCACTGTTTCCCCATCTATTTGCCATCAAGTGATGGGACTGGATGCCATGATCTTAGTTTTCTGACTGTTGAGCTTTAAGCCAACTTTTTCACTGATCACTTTCATCAAGAGACTCTTTAGTTTTTCTTCACTTTCTGCCATAAGGGTGGTGTCATCTGCATATCTGAGGTTATTGATATTTCTCCTGGCAATGTTGATTCCAGCTTGTGCTTCTTCCAGCCCAGTGTTTCTCATGATGTACTCTGCATATAAGTTAAATAAGGAGGGTGACAACAAATTTCAATATTTGTTGCATCACTATTTACAAAAGCTAGGACATGGAAACAACCTAATTATCCATTAACAGATTAATGGATAAAGAACTGTGGTATTTATATGCCATGGAATATTACCCAGCCATACAAAAGAATGCATTTGAGTCAGTTCTAATGAGGTGGATGAATCTACAGCCTACTATACAAGAGTTAAGTAAGTCACAAAGAGAAAAACACATTTCGTATACAAATGCATACATATGGACTCTAGAAAGATGTTCCTGATGGACCTATATGCAGGGCAGCAATGGAGACGTGGTGAGCAGAGTTGTGGACATACTCCTTTTCCTATCTGGAACCAGTCTGTTGTCCCATGTTTAGTTGTAACTGTTGCTTCCTGACCTGCATACAAGTTTCTCAAGAGACAGATCAGGTGGTCTGGTATTCCCATCTTTCAGAATTTTCCACAGTTTATCATGATCCACACAGTCAAAGGCTTTGGCATAGTCAATAAAGCAGAGGTAGATGTTTTCTGGAACTCTCTTGCTTTTGCGATGATACATCGGATATTGGCAATTTGATGTCTGGTTCCTCTGCCTTTTCTAAAACCAGCTTGAACATCCGGAAGTTCACAGTTCACATACTGATGAAGCTTGGCTTGGAGAATTTTGAGCATTACTTTACTAGCGTGTGAGATGAGTGTAATTGTGCGGTAGTTTGAGCATTCTTTGGCACTGTCTTTCTTTGGGATTGGAATGAAAACTGACCTTTTCCAGTCCTGTGGCAACTGCTGAGTTTTCCAAATTCGCTGGCATATTGAGTGTAGCACTTTCACAGCATTATCTTTTAGGATTTGAAATAGCTCAACTGGAATTCCATCACCTCCACTAGTTTTGTTCGTAGTGATGCTTGCTAAGGCCCACTTGACTTCACATTCCAGGATGCCTGGCTCTAGGCTGGTGATCACATCATCGTGATTATCTGGGTCATGAAGATCTTTTTTGCACAGTTCTTCTGTGTACTCTTGCCACCGCTTCTTGATATCTTCTGCTTCTGTTAGGTCCATACCATTTCTGTCCTTTATTGCACACATCTTTGCATGAGATTTTCCCTTGGTATCTCTAATTTTCTTAAGGAGATCTCTAGTCTTTCCCATTCTAATTTTTCCTCTATTTCTTTGCACTGACCACTGAGGAAGGCTTTCTTATCTCTCTTTGCTATTCTGTGGGACTCTGCATTCAAATGAGTATATCTTTCTTTTTCTGCTTTTCTTTGGATTGTCTTATTATTTCCTTTTTTCCCCTGCATCATTCTCTCCTCTGTCTCCATCTTTTCCTCTTCTATCTATAGATTCATCTCTTTTTATACCAGGAGTTTCCTGTCATTATGTCATGAACTACTTGTATGTACCATTTGTGAATTTCTCAGCTTAGCATCCAATCTCTGCATTAGAAATCATTTTATATTTATGTTCTCTGCCATGCCACAGCACTTACTTCTAACTTACCATATTCCTGGGCATGTTTATTGTGCTTTTCTTCTTCTTTCTACAGCCATTTTCATTTCTATAATAATTTTGTATATTTTTAAATTATTTCCTCATCTCTGCTGGTTTATTTTTCCTTCTCATATCTTACTTTCTCAAAGCCTTTTTCCTTGATGATGAACATGAATATTTTTTACAATTTATTTATGATTGAATAGCTCTGTTTGCTTCTTATTCTGTCTCCTTTGCTAACTTTTTCATGATATTTGTTCTTCTTTGACCTTTTAGTAAGTCGCCTCACACCAATGGCTTTTTCATACTCCATTTCATTAAGATCCATTTGATCATATTTACATTTTCAAAGTACGCTTTGCTCATGTTTAACTTTGCAGCTAATGTAATGGTCATTTGGAAGTTAGCCATTTCTTGAGCAATTTCAATCTTGTGAAAGTTGCCAAGTTTTATTATCTAGTATCTAAGAGCTCAGATGCATTAATGTCACCAGTGGATTCATCAGAATGGTCTTTGAATATTGAGAAGCTGTTGAATTCTTATGTGTTGGATATAATTTTCCCACAATTTTGAATTTTACATGAAAGCTTGAACTGTATCATTAGCTACCAATGCTGTCAGTTGTTTTCTTGTATGTAACAGGCTCGCTTTTATCATTTTTTTGAGAAAATATCTGTCAAATACATGTCTGGCTAATCATAGTTTGTCAGCCTTTCAAGTAAAAGTGACATAATGAAGAAAGCAGGCAGTCAAGCATTTCCTTTTACAAATGAAATAATGACACGAGTGCTTCTCCTAAGGACAGCTATCCTTCAGCATCTACCAGATGTATTCCGCGCAGAAGTCCCATATCCCATTTCCTTAAACAGATTATTTTTAAGTAACATGTAAATAAGCATTGACATTTAATAAAATTAATCATTTTTACTGCTCCTGTGTGAATATTCTTGGATGAGCACTGCTTCTTTTTCCTTTGATGTCATGAAAAATATAACTGGAGCTTCACTCTGGTGACACGGCCTTGATTCATGCTGAGCCATCAGGAATCTTGTTCACCACCACTTTTTTATCATCACTGCAAATGTTAATGGGTGCAGAAGGCAACTGACACCTCAATCTTGTTATGAAAGCAGTTTTGACTTTGTGCACCATTGAGAAGGCCTCAGAGAGCCCCAGAACTATAATGGATCTCTAAGAACTACTGGATTAGGTAAAGTTTAACAAGAAACAAATCAAATTGTTATCAGCGATTGACTTGTGGTGGTGTCATTAGGAGTAAAAAGAAGTCAATCAGTACATCTCTGTTTTTAGGTTTTTCAACTCATTTATTACTCTAAAAAGTTATTTTGAAAGCTCAATAAAGAGAAATAAATAAGAAAAACAATTATAATCATCATCACTAATTTGTTCTAGGTCAAGACATAATTATATCCTAACTATTCTGGTACCTGCTTTAAGGTAATCTCTAGTTTAAAATAATTATCTATAATTAATCAGTGCTTTAAGATAAAGAATTTATGACAATGTTTCCAATATATATACTTTTTTACTTTGGATAAATATTTCATTGATTTTTATAGTATAAAACTCAGCTAATGAATAAATTTAGCTTGTTGACAAAATCAGAAATATAATTTGAGTCTTCTAATCATTTGTGTGCATATAAATATACAGGTGAAATCTTAATTTAATCCTTTAGAAAATCACATATTTAAAAATTGCTTGCTCTACAGATAAGTTAATGACTTTCACCAAAGTATGAAATAAGGTGAAAAAAATATAAAGCACCCTATGAGTGTTAAATATATGTCATTATTCAACAGCCAGTTCCATTTTTAATGTTTTCCCTGAGCTACACAAGCTAGTTGAATTGAATGATTTAATCAGCACACTATTTCCTATTTTCTCATTTATGCACATTAACTGAGAATATAATTGCCCACATTATATGGAAACCCTTTCATGTCCTGGGAGGGTCAATGGTATTATTTTGAGCTTATTTGGCTTGAAAAAACCTGGATTCTATCTGCTCTATATAAACTGATTAAGTTTTAATTGCATTTACCATATTCCTTATAGATTTTTTCAGTGTAATTAAACCAATTAAACTTATAACACACTTATTCACAGAAGGTGCCAAAAAGAGAATAATGAAGGAAAACTATATTTTTCACTCACTTGATAGCATCTTGAGCTTTTTCAGGACTAGATTAGACATCATTGCAATTAACTGAGTGTAATTAAAAAGTAAAGAGATGGTTTTACTCTGACCACCCATTCACTAGTGTGATCAGAAATGCTGAGGCACAGTTAACTGGCAAGCAACTAACGGGATACTTTAGTGACATTTATCTCAGCAGACCCTTACCAGGCTTATGGTTCTAAGGACAAAGTTATGGATGTAATGAGTGTTTAGATGCTAATTTGAAGATTTGAGTAATATTATAAAGATGTGAAATTTTAAAAAGGTGTCCATTTCTGCTATGGAAGGGTTGGGAACTTTTCTAAAGGACCCTGTAAATCTCTGTTGCAAAAATTCAACTTTGCTATTGTAATGTGCTAGAGAAGACTCTTGAGAGTCCCTTGGACTGCAAGGAGATCACATCAGCTAATCCTAAAGGAAATCAACCCTAAATATTCACTGGAAAGACTGATGTTGAAGCTGAAGCTCCAGTACTGTGGCCCCCTGATGCATAGAGCTGACTCATTGGAAAAGACCCTGATGCTGGGAAAGATTGAAGGCAAAATAAGAAGTAAGCAGCAGAGGATGACACAGATAGCATCACTGACTCAGTGAACATGAGTTAGAGCAAATTCTGGAAGATAGTGAAGGACAGGGAAAGCCTGGCACGTTGCAGTCCGTGGGGTCACAAAGAGTTGAATGTGACTTAGTGACTGAATGACAGCAAGAACATTGTAATGTGAAAGCAGCCTTAGAGGATGCATAAAAGGCAGTGTGCCCACAACAGAAGCAAACAACAGCAGGCCGGCAGCTCATGGCCGTGGTTTGCCCAATAGTAAGTCCTCAAGTCCTAAACTCTAGAGTAATGACTGTTATAAGCTGCATGCTTATAAGAAAACATGTCGAAAGCAGAAAGTAGGCTCACTTTTTGTATTAACTGTCATATCAGTTAAGCATCACTGATAGTCCTTGAGGTACAGAAATTATCAGTTTAGATTTATTTGTGGCTCATCTAACATAAAAAGCACTATCATACATGGATTTATCTTTGAGTTTGTACATACTAAGCAGATTCACCAAAAATTCAAAAGAACGGCATATTGTTTTATTAATGCAAGTTCCTGTGTCCAACACAATGAGCCCAAACAAACTAAAATGTCTGAGATTGGAGCAGAGAAAGGTTCACTGAAGGACCACGGAAGGAAGCTGGTGGTTCATGCCCTGGAAAAGAAAACAAAAACAAAAAGAGCAACTCCATGGAGGGTTTGGCAAAGCACTTTTTGTTTTTTTTTAAGAGAAAATAATAGCAAATGAAGCAATTGACAAAGGATTAATCTCCACCGTATATAAGTCACTCAATACCGGAAAAATAAACAACTCAATCACAAATGAGCAGAAGGATAAGAAAGCTGTGGCACATATACACAATGGAATATTACTCAGCATTAAAAAAAAAAAAATTCATTAAAATCAGTTCTACTCAGGTGGACGGAACTGGAGCCTATTATCCAGAGTGAACTAAGCCAGAAGGAAAAACAACAATACAGTATACTAACGCATATATATGGAATTTAGAAAGATGGTAACGAGAACCCTGCATGCGGGACAGCAAAAGAAACGCAGATGTATAGAACAGTCTCGTGGACTCTGTGGAAAAGGGCAAGGGTGGGATGATGTGGGAGAATGGCATTGAAACATGTTAATTATCATATGTGAAATCAATCGCCAGCCCAGGTTTGATGCTCGGGGCTGGTAACACCGGGATGAACCAGGGGGAGGGAGGAGGGAGGGAGGAGGGAAGGGGGTT
>ML663573.1:11626509-11665617 GCA_007570785.1 Antilocapra americana
ATAATGTCTTTATCAGATTGTTAAAAAAAAAAAAATGAGCAGAAGACCTAAATAGACGTTTATCCAGAGAAGACTTACAGATGGCTAATAAGTACATGAAAAGATGCTCAACATTGCTGCATTATTAGAGGAATGCAAAGCAAAGCAAAGCAAAGCACTTTTAAAATCCAGGTGGGATCAGCTTGTGCACAGTCCTCTGACCGTCTGGGAGAGAGGAAGCAGTTACTGTTATCAGGCCTTAGGCCCCAGGAGGCCTGAGGCCATGTGCTCAAGATCATCAAGTATTTACATCTCCCTTTGTTGGAGAGTGGGAGGATCTTCTGAGGTCTGCCAAATGACTCAGGCCTCCGGAGACATACATCAAATGCTATTATCTAGGTACCTTAGAGGGGAGCTAAAGCAGAAGATATGGGGGAGGGGCTGTCCTGCTCCCTCCGAGGCCCCATTGGGTCCTGCTCAGCTAGTTTTGTCCTCAGTTTAGAAATCCATACATACCATTATTCAGCTGCTAAGTTGTATCTGACTCTTTGTGACCCCATGGACTGCAGCAGGCCAGCCCTCCCTGTCCTTCACTATCTCCCAGAATTTGCTTAAATTCATGACAATTGAGTGCTAGTTAAAGACCATTCAAAAATGTTCTAATTATGTATCAGTGGTAACTTTGCTCATTATTTCCTGAGCAACTAGTGAAATGTGCACCATGAAATTATTTATCTGCCTTTATTTTAAGGGTTTGGTGTGTGAGGCTACTGAGAAAAACAGAAGAAATAGGAAAATGACCCTATTTCGTGATTGTATTCTATAGGATTAAAGCTGGCAGCTAAAACTTTAGCAGAAGCGTTTGCTACTCTTCCTGGCTTAAACCCTTCTCAGATCTATTTTTGGAAGGTGGGAGAAAATTTTCCAAGGGGACCCATAATGAAGACAAAAAGCTGTTCTCATTCAAATTCTAAGAACTTTACTTTTCTCCAAGAAAAACACTTGTCCATCGCTGATATGACCGTGGCTCCTGTCCTGCTGTCCTGGCGGCCTCACGGGCTGGGCTAGTCCTACCTGTCCTTTCACTCTTGGCGTAAAACCTCAGAATCACCTGTTTTCTGTCAATGAAAAGTTCCAAGGGCAACATCTTGTTTTTCCACTTTGAAAGAGGTCACATAGCTACTGATATACATATATTTTAAGATGTTTTCTCAGTACAGAAAATTTTGCTTTCCGTGTTAGGAATCACTGTGATATCCTTGTATTTGGAGAAAACTCCCATTTTAATCAAAATCTTAAAAGCATCACATTATTTTCACATCAAATTAAGTAAAAGTAAAACACTCTCCCGGTCTTTTATTGCTTTTTTTTCCTGGGAACACAACTGTATGTTCATTATGCCCTCACCCTAAGGTGTGATAATTAAGCTTCTAAAGCTGTTAGTCCCTGAAAAAAAAATAAAAAAGCAAGCCAAAGAGTGTAGAGTGTGCAGAGTTTTGAGAATATAAGCACTCTTGCTAGCTGTTTACAAGTCTCCACTTGTTGGCATGGATGAATGAAGCGATCGTAGATGCCTTGAACACTCAGCTCACTAATAATTCACAATGACAGGTCATCCAAAAAGGGTCATGAAGTTATTAGTTCATTTCCCAGGTTCAGTTGTCAACACAATTAGGGGTAATGCAAATCTGAGCATTTTTCCAGATCATAATAGTGTACAACAATATAAGGAGAAATAAAAGTCACAGTTTTCTTAAATCAGTAGTCTAGCACTCATTAAAGCAGGTGGCATGGACACATTTGTGGTGTGCCAGACACTGGGTGAAGGGCTTCAAACAGATAATATCATTGAATCTTTCCTAGCCCCCATTTTTCAGATCAGAAACTCAAGTCAACGGAGGTTGTATCCCGTCCTTGTTCACATAGCCAGTTAGTGGAATTTCAGCATCTGTACTTAGGTCCATGTGATTCTGGTCATTGCACCATATTGCACACACCTAGATTAAAATTTTGAAAATGAATACACAGTTTAGGGCTCCAGGAGTCTCCTTTCTGGGAGTATTTATTTGGATACTCCTCCTGGGGGAAAATGAAAAAGCAGACTGACTCGCTGCATGCAGAACGCGGAGAGTCACTTCAGAGACGCTGTGATTAGGCACCCACTTAGCTTCCCTCTCACTTCCCACGGCAGGTCCCCGACGTGCTTGCGTCCCTTCCTCCCTCGTGGTAGGGTTTCTGCCAAGAAAGGACACCGCATAGAGCCGGCCAGAAACCTCGCTCCGCACTGGGGCCTCTGACTCTGCACTTCCAGGAGAGCCTCTTTTCACGGGACTCTTCGTAAGGGGCATGTGTCAGTGCTTTGGACAACGGTTGTGCAGACTGAGGAGCAGTGAAGGCAGAGGGAGCAGGCCCGCCGAGGATGGAGCTGGGAGTGGGGAGGAGAATGCGGAGTCCTTGACAGCATCCCCCCGCCCCCCCACCAGATTCTCCAGAAAGCTCAAGGCATCCTTGCCTTCGTTTCGGAATCAGAGTGTAATGTCACGATCAAATCCCCACCTGGGCTTAAATGAACTTGAATTTTCGATTTGCTTCAAAGAAAGAGTTCTAACTAGTGCACTAACGAATTGGCCAAGTGTCCCAGTTAAGACAAGCCTGCAGTGGACGCTGCGTGGCCTTCAGTCTTGACCACAGTCTATTTACTCGCTCTGGGCCAGCCTCCTTAGCCTTCAAGGATTCTTCTGCAGTTTCACAATTCTGCCCAAGAATTCGTGACACATTCAAAGTCCGGGAAGTATTTTTATAATGTTTTGAAACTTATGGGAATTCTGATTAATGTACATTCCTAGTAAGAGTTATGTTTCTGAGATGTGGTACTGCCAGCAAGTTTTTTCCTATAATGAGATTCCCAGAATGATTTTTATATAAATCTAGCTATCCCTTTAAATAATGAGGTAGAATTTGCATGTGAACCTTCATTCAATAAATCATTTTTGATGATGGATATTTTCAATGCTAGTATGATACTTTCTAATGCAAAACTTAAGCATTTTATTTTTTATTGTTTTTTAATGTTATGAATTCTCTGAAACGATATTTTGTTGATGATTCCATTGTGGCTTATTCTCTTTATTCCTGAACAAATAAATCAAATTTTATCTGCATTAGTAACCTCTCTCTTGGAAATATTTAAGAATGAGTAATGACACAGTATGACTCAATGAACCAAGCTATAACTGATGATTCTCCAATCTGGAGAAAACATACAAGCATATAATAGAATTTGTGGGACTCTGGAAAGAACGTGTCATAGTGACAAGAAAGCCTGAAGGTGTTAAATTTTGGAAGGTAACAGCTCATTAATTTATCAGGTATGGTTTATGAGCCAGAAACTATTCTTGGAGCTGAGAATACAAATATTAACAGAAAAAGAGCTCTCAGTCTATGTGAGAATAGTCCAAATTGGAGTCCAAGCTTATCTTATAAGCTTCAGAGGTTTTCTATTTGCTGCTTCTATGGTCATCCCAGGGAGATAAACTCCATTCTTTTAAACTCCACATTGAGTTCCTTATTTTTTCATTATTTAATCAAGTTGAAAATTTTCTCGCTGAAACAGGGAGTATTTTTAATAATCCGTTTTATCTTCACTATGGGCTTATTTTTATAGCTGTTAAAAAATCTGCTTTTTAAAATGTTTGTCCTAGGGTAAAAATGCAAAAGTTTAATTAACAACAATCTATATTCAAATAGTTACAGACGGCTACACATACCATGCAAACATCTTGCAAAGGTAAAATTATCCTTTCGCCTTTTCATTGTTTTTGTTATTGTTGTCATATTTTACTATCCATGTTTTTGCCCAAGAATTCATTTGCAACCAGTTTTGTTTTAGATAGTAAATACTTTTTAACAGCTAATTAATTAGATAAACAGAATGCATTGCATTATCTTCATTCAACCATTTCTGGGAATCATCTCTTCTTTTTTGTAGATCAAAGTTTATGTTGGTATAAAACTTCTTCAGCCTCAAGAAATTTCTTTAACATGTCTTGCAGTATAGGTTTAATTTATGAATTCTCTGATTTTGCTTGTCCAGAAAAGTCTTTACCTCCATTTTTCTTTTTGAACTGCTATCAGCTAAGTATAGAATTCTGAATTGACTATTGCATTTTTCTTTCAGCACTTTAAAGATTCCATACAATTTTTTTTCTGGCGTGTGTACTTTATGATGGAAAGTCTGCTTTACTTTTTATCTTCAACCACTGTAAAGTGCTAACTTTGACAAACTTAGAAATTTGAATATTGAATGTTCACATACTTTTCTATCTTATATTTATCTGGCTTGGTGTTACTTAAATTTCTAGAATTTTTTTTTTTATACTTTGATTGTATTTGGAAATCCTCGGCTGTTAATTCTTCACGTATTTCCTCTGGCCCATTCAGTCTTTCTTCTGTGTCTGGGATTGCAGCCATGCATCAATTGTACCTTTGGATATTGTTTCATAACTATGGATGCTCTGATGCTCTGTTTACCTCTCCCCTGCACTGCACCCACGTCCCATACTCTTCTTTTCCATTGGTGTTGCATCTTGGGCGCTTCCTATTAAACAATCTTTAAATTCACTGATACTCTTCTCATTGTGTCATAGCTACTGATGAACTTGTCAAAAGCACTCTTCATCTCTAGTTACCATGTTTTTCATTCCCTCTGTGGTAGGCAAAATACCATTCCTTGAGGATATCGATGTTCTAACCTCTAGAATTCACAAATGTGCAATGTTATAAGATGACTTATTCTGTCCAGGTTTTTATAACACATCACCATAAACTCGGAAACAACAGACATGTATCTCAAGCTTCAGAGCCTGTGAAATCCAAGATTAAGGGACTGGCAGATCCATTCTCTGGTGCAGCCATACTTTTTAGTTCATAGGTGGCCATCTGGCATGTCCACACAGGTCCTGAGGAGGAAGGCGGCTCTCGGTGCTTGCTCTCCTTTATTGGGCGCTAACTCCATGCACCCTCCTGATATAATTATTACCCAAAGCCCCCTCCCCTTCTAAAATCATCACTTTAGGGGTTAGAATTTGAACATATGAATCTAGGGTGGAGGGGCACAAATATTCCTTTGGTAAATGGATATTGTTTACAGATGGAGTTAAAGTTGCTAATGAAATTTTATTTAAAATAGAGTTTAAAAGAGAAAGATTATTCTGAAGGACCAAGAGGTCCTTCAGTGTGGAAAAGGGAGGTAGAAGAGTCACTGTCGGAGTGATGCAGTGTTAGACTCAGCGGACCGACGGGTGGCTTTGAAACAAAGGGCACAGCACCAGGGAATAGTCAGTCTACGACTGCAAAGGGCAGGGACATGAATTCTCCCCCTAGAGCCTCCAGAATCGAGCACACCTCTTCAGATATTTTGGTTTTTGCCCAGTGTACCCACTGTGGACTCCACATCCAGAACTGTAAGGTAACAATTCTTTGTTGTCTTAAGCCACCAATTTCTGCATAATTTGTTGCAGTACTATACTCGTACCCATTACACTTTCACTTGATCTTTCTGTCCCTACTTGTTTCATAAAATTTCCATATGTTCATGCATGTTGTCTACCTTTTCCACTATGATTGTATTTTTCATGGTTATTTTGAATTCCTTACTGATAGTTTCATTCCTGCATCATTCATACCTGTGTCTGATTCTGTTGACTGATTTACCTGTTGGAAATTTTTACTTTTGGATCCCATGATTTCTGATTGACGCTCATAGTGTATGTGAGAGTGTGTTTTCGATTATGGTGAGTACTATTTGTGTCTAGAAATAGGCATATTTGTATTTCAGTTATTTCATTATTGGTGGTGATGGGGAATTGAATAAATCTAGTCAGAGGTGATCTGGAAGTGGATTTTTTTTTTTTTTTTCCCGAAGTCTGCCTTTGGTATATCTTTAACTTCAAATTGCCCCAACATTACCTTGAGCTTAGGTCCTGGATCATTTTTCCAGAAAGTTTTACCTCAATGTTCCTCTTCAACAACAGCCTTAGATTTTATCTTTGAATATATACTTCAGACAGGGTCTAGTTTCTTATTCTTTCCCCTCCTTCAGCATCAGAAATTTCCAGTTACTTGGTGCTTGGCATGAGCTTCCCAGGTGGCTCGTGATAAAGTATCCATCTGCCAATACAGAAGATGAGAGAGATGCAGGTTCAGTTCCAGGATTGGAAAGATTTGCTGGAGGAGGAAATGGCAACCCACTCCAGTATTCTTGACTGGAGAATCCCATGGACAGAGGAGCCTGGCAGGTGGCAGTCCATGAGGTTGCAGAGTTGGACACCGCTGGAGGGACGTAGCATGCACACAGCTTTGGTGATGAACACAGGGGATTCTCTTTTCCTGGTACAGCCTCTGTCTTACATCCTGTGTCCCTGACTTTTAGGAACTGAGGTTTCTATGTGATCCTGCTTCTTCCCCAGTGATGAAGGATCTCTATCTGGGTTCAAGATGATTTTTCTGTACTTCTCCAAGGTGAGAGAACATTTTCTTTTGCCTTACCACAGGTAATCTATGGTTGATGGTGTTTATTTATTTTCCCATCGGGGCAGAAATTTATGATTATTAGGGGAGAATTGCTGTTTTTTTTTTTTAATGTAGAAGCCCTTTGTAGACATTTTCACTTTATCTCTTCAGTTCAGTTGCTCAGTCGTGTCCAACTCTTTGCGACCCCATGAATCACAGCATGCCAGGCCTCCCTGTCCATCACCAATTCCTGGAGTCCACCCAAACCCATGTCCATTCAGTCGATGATGCCATCCAACCATCTCATCCTCTGTCATCCCCTTCTCCTCCTGCCCTCAATCTTTTCCAGCACCAAGGTCTTTTCAAATGAGTCAGTTCTTTGCATCAGGTGGCCAAAATATTGGAGTTTCAGCTTCAATATCAGTCCTTCCAATGAACACCCATGACTGATCTCCTTTAGGATGGACTGGTTGAATCTCCTTGCAGTCCAAGGGACTTCTCTAACACCACAGTTCAAAAGCATCAATTCTTCTGCACTCAGCTTTCTTTATAGTTCAACTCTCACATCCATACATGACCACTGGAAAAACCATAGCCTTGATTAGACAGACCTTTGTTGGCAAAGTATTGTCTCTGCTTTTTAATATGCTTTCTAGGTTGGTCATAACTTTCCTTCCAAGGAGTAAACATCTTTTAATTTCATGGCTACAGTCACCATCTGCAGTGATTTTGGAGCCCAGAAAAATAAAGTCTGATACTGTTTCCACTGATTCCCAGTCTATTTCCCATGAAGTGATGGGACCAGATGCCATGATCTTCGTTTTCTGAATGTTGAGCCTTAAGCCAACTTTTTCACTCTCCTCTTTCACTTTCATCAAGAGACTCTTTAGTTCCTCTTAACTTTTTGCCATAAAGGTGGTGTCATCTGCATATCTGAGGTTATTGACATTTCTCCTGGCAATCATGATTCCAGCTTGTGCTTCCTCCAGCCTGGCATTGCTCATGATGTACTCTGCATACAATTTAAATAAGCAGGGTGACAATATACAGCCTTGACAGACTCCTTTTCATATTTGGAACCGGTCTGTTGTTCCATGTCCAGTTCTAACTGTCACTTCCTGACCTGCATACAGGTTTCTCAAGAGGCAGGTCAGGTGGTCTGGTATTCTCATCTCTTTCAGAATATTCCACAGTTTCTTGTGATCCACACAGTCCAAGGCTTTGGCATAGGCAATAAAGCAGAAGTCTCTTAAAAACTTACAAATTTGGGAGGCCTTTAGCATCGGTCATGTGTGCTCACTCTTTCACTGGCTGCTGTTACAAGGTTGAGCAGTTAATGCCTCTGAGGTGATCCGTGTGCTTCAAGGGTTGAGTATTCGTTCACCGTTTGAGCTGTCACTTGTGAGACTCTCCACACTTCTATTACTTTCCTCTTGCGTCCTCCAATGGTTCCGTCTTAGCCCAACCCCTGAGAGTTCTAAATAAAGGCAAATGTGCTCCGATTTTGTATATCTCCTGGAAACTACTGCCATTTTTCCCTGTCAGGTGCCCAACCTCTGTCTCAGCTCCTGCTTTTCTTTCTTATGCCTTCCTGCCAGCTCTGATCATCTTAGAGGCTTTTGATGGCATTGTATTGTTTGTAATTTCTGTTTTCTCTTTTTCCTAATTGATTGAGCATGCCTTTTCTGGTTTGCTCTTGCTGATTTGTCTCCTTGTCCTACTTGTTTTCCTGTGCAAAGGTAGGAAATAAAATAAATTCTCTCGTGTTATTCCTATTAGAAGTTACTAAATATTTTCCTAATTATCTTGCCAGTTATGAAATTAAGAGATGTGTATTGTGATTGATGATTCTGTAGTTCTCAAAACTAATATCATCAAGCAACCTTTTAATCAATATTCTCTTCTGGACCTTATGGTATAAAATATGCTATTGCTAAACAGACAACATTTATGAAGCAATTGCTCAATGTCAAAGGGACATTTATAACTTCCAATTAAAGTTGCTAATTAGCATAAACATTATGAGTTACTCTCACTGAGTTTATATAGTAGTAGCCAAAACAAAGAAAGGAAATTTTAATTAGTCTACACAATTTAATGTTGGTAAGTTTGGATTCTCCTTTTGGCTCTTTAAGAGATTGAAAACATATTTAAGATGCCAGTTACAAACAACATGGAAGGATTCTGAGTACAGCAGGAAAAAATTGTTGTGAATCTTTGAGAAATAACCTTTGAACTTTCTTTTTATTTGTGGAACTCTCATTTTTTTGTTGTTGTTCAGTCACCCAGTCATGTCCAACCTTTTGTGACCCTATGGACTGTGGCATGCCAGGCCTCCTTGACCCTCACCATCTTCCAAAGTTTGCCCAGGTTCATGTCCATTGCATCAGTGATGCCATCCAGTCATCTTACCCTCTGATGTCCTCTTTTCCTTCTACCCTCAATCTTTCCCAGAATCAGGGGCTTTCCCAATGAGTCGACTGTTTGCATCAGGTGAACAAACTATTGGAGTTTCAGCTTCAGCATCCATTCTTCCCAATGAGTATACATGTTTGATTTCCATTAAATTCGGGTTTGATCTCCTTGCTGTCCAAGGGACTCTCAGGAGTATTCTCCAGCACCACAGTTTGAAGGCATCAAGTCTTTGAAGTTCCGCCTTTTTGATAGTCCAGCTTGCAGTTTATTTAAAAATGTGTACCCAATTTTGCATAATAAAAATAAAACTCTGAATTTCTATATAGCAATTTTATGATTATGAAGTTAAAGTGGCAAGTAAAGCTTCTGATGACTGAGCCACTGAACTAAAGCTTCTGACAGGTTGATAGTCTAGGTTTCCATGCTACCAGAAATGTCCAGCCTTTTGGAAACTAGTAGTGCACTTTTTCTTTGACAAATCTTTCTTACATTTGAAAGTGAAAATGAAAGTGTCAGTCACTCAGTTATGTCTGACTCTTTATGAACCCCTGGATTACAGCCTGCCAGGCTCCTCTGTCCATGGATTTCTCCAGGCAAGAATATTGGAGTGGATTGCCATTTCATTCTCCAGGAGATCTTCCCAACTCAGGGATCAAATCCACATCTTATGCATTGCAGGCAGATTCTGAACCATCAGGATCCTCTTATATGAGGAGATTATGATAAAAATAATTGGGTTTTGTATGTATAATTTATTATCACATAAACAAAACATATAATAATGTACAAACAACAAAGTAAAATTTGTACAATAATTATCCAAATTGAATAATGAAGCGTTACCAGTACAGTTGAAAACACTTATGTACTCTTCCAAAATTGAATCTTTCTCCCTGTTCTGGGTAAACTAGCACCCTGTTTCTAGGCTCTTAATTTTATTCCATTGGTTTGTTTGTATCTGTGCCTATAGTATATCGTTCTACAGAGTGAAGTGATTCAGAAACAGAAAGATAAATACCATATTCTAACACATATATGTGAAACCTAGAAAAATGGTACTGAAGAATTTATTTACAGGTCAACAGTGGAGAAAGAGACATAGAGAATAGACTTATGGACATGGGGAGAGGGGAGGAGAGGCTGAGATGTATGGAAAGAGTGACATGGAAACTTACATTACCATGTGTAAAATAGACAGCCAATGGGAATTTGCTGTATGTCTCAGGAAACTCAAACAGGGGCTCTGCATCAACCTAAAAGGATGGGATAGAGAGAGAGATGGGAAGGAGGGTCAAAAGGGAGGGGATATATATATACCTATGGCTGATTCATGTTGAGGTTTGACAGAAAACAGCAAAATGCTCTAAAGCAATTATACTTCAATAAAAAATAAATTAATTAATAAAATTATCTAATGGTCTTCTCCCCAAATTTCGGTTATTTTTAGTACTTACATTATTGTTTTAGTATAGGCTTAGCTTAATAAATTTTATTGGAAATCCTTTTATGATTATTTTTGGAACTACATTGAACTTACAGTTTCCAGAAAATTGACACCTTTATGATATGATATTAAGATATTGTATACATGACATGTTAGGTCTATTTGCTGATGATTTTTTTCTTTGTTCTTAGTTAAGCTATGTATTATTACTTTTTCTTAAAGAAGACCTTTTTTAGACATTTCTAGGTACTAAATATTTTATTGCTACTATAAACAGTATTTGTTTTTTAATTACAATCATTTAAAAATATATATTGTATAGTAATACAGTTGGTTTTATATTATGCTTATATTAAGAGAACTTGTTAAGTTCCTTCATTAAATATTAAAACAAAAAAAGAAAGGTTCAAAAGATCATGGGCTTTTAAAAGCATGTAAAATCATTCAGTCATGTTGGAGTCTTTGTGACCCCATAGAACACTGGAGTGGGTAACCTTTCCCTTCTCCAGAGGATCTTCCCAATCCAGCATTTGAAGCTAGGTCTCCCAAATTGAATGAATTTTCTTACCAACTGAGCCACCAGGGAAGGCCAAGAATACTTTAGTGGGCAGCTTATCCCTTCTCCAGTGTATTTTCCTGACCCAGGAATCAATCCAGGGTCTCCTCCATTGCAGGCGTATTCTTTAACAACTGAGCTACCAGGGAAGTCATAAGTAAGTAAGAGGTTACAGATTTGTAAAGATTCAGATTTTGAGTTTAAAACAATCACTATTACTAAGAGATTTTATAATGAATGAATGGCTTTTTGTTGATTAATTTTTCCAAGTTCATCTAGGTTATGATTCATATAGCTTCTTTCTCCTTTGAATCTTATAAGTGAAGAAGTAAATTAGAATATTCTAAAATATAAAAACAGCTAGCATTCCTAAAATAAATTCAACTTGGCCATAATGTATGTAATGTTCAGTACTTTACTGAATTTTGCCAGCCAATATTGTTTTCAGTAATTATATACATAAGAAAATGAAATTTGTAATATTGCTTTTAACTGCCTTCAATCAATTGTATAACTAAAACTATTCTAGATTCTTATAAATTGCTTAGAAAATACATTTTTCCCTATCCTCAGATAATTTGTATAATATTGAAATTTATATAATGTTGAAGGCAGGAGGAGAAGGGGATGACAAAGGATGTGATGGTTGAATGGCATCACTGACTCGATGAACGTGATTTTGAGCAAGCTCTGGGAGTTGGGGATGGACAGGGAAGCCTGGCGTGCTGCAGTCCATGGGATGGTAAAGAGTCACACATGACTGAATGACTGAACTGAACTGGTTGAAATTTTATTATCTGTGAAATTTTGGTAGATCTGACCTGTAAAACTGGATTTTATGTTTTTACTTTAATGAATGAACTTTTGGATAATAAGTTAATTTCTTAAAAAATGATTATAACTTTGTTTGGTTTTATCTCTTTTTACATATCCATTTTGTTGTTATATTTCTCAGAAATATATCTGCAGTTATCAAATTTATTATCATAGATATTTTCATAATACTCACTTGTTCCCACAGATAGCTCATGTTGTCTGTAATTGTGTCACCTTAAATTTTTTTACTATATTTGTCTTCTATTTTTTTTTTTAATTATCTTGGCAGATATTGAGTATTAACTCATCTTTACCTACAGTGAAATTTTGGCTTTTTGTTATCTCTTCTACTTTTGCTTTCAGTTTTTTCTCCTTAATTCTAATGTTCTTTATACTATTCACTTTCATCTCAACTATTGATTTATCCATATACCATTTTTTCATAATTAGTTTTCATTTGTTGATCCCTATGGCTTATAATATATATCATTAATTTGAACCAAGCTACATTCACACATACCTCCTCATTCAATATCAAGGTAACTCAAGTCTATACTCTGACCAGTAATGCTGAAGAAGCTGAAGTTGAAAGGTTCTATGAAGACCTATAAGACCTTTTAGAACTAACACCCAAAAAAGATGTCCTTTTCATTACAGGGGACTGGAATGCAAAAGTAGGAAGTCAAGAAACACCTGGAGTAACAGGCAAATTTGGCCTTGGAGTACAGAATGATGCAGGGCAAAGGCTAATAGAGAATGCACTGGTCATAGCAAACACCCTCTTCCAACAACACAAGAGAAGTTTCTTCACATGGACATCACCAGATGGTCAACACCGAAATCAGATGGATTATATTCTTTGCAGCCAAAGATGGAGAAGCTCTCTCTCTACAGTCAGCAAAAACAAGACTGGGAGCTGACTGTGGCTCAGATCATGAACTCCTTATGGCCAAATTCAGACGTAAATTGAAGAAAGTAGGGAAAACCACTAGACCATTCAATTATGACTTAAATTAAAACCTGTGTGATTATAAGGTGGAAGTGAGAAATAGATTTAAAGGACTAGATCTGATAGACAGAGTGCCTGATGAACTATAAATAGAAGTTCATGACATTGTACAGGAGACAGGAAGGAAATGCAAAAAAAGCAAAATGGCTGTCTTAGGAGGCCTTACAAATAGCTGTGAAAAGAAGACAAGCAAAAAGCAAAAGAGGAAAGAAAAGATAGGCCCATTTGAATGCAGAGTCCCAGAGAATAGCAAGGAGAGATAAGAAAGCCTTCCTCAGTGATCAAAGCAAAGAAATAGAGGAAAATAATAGAATGGGAAAGACTAGATCTCTTCAAGAAAATTAGAGATACCAAGGGAATGTTTCATGCAAAGATGGGCTCAATAAAGGACAGAAATGGTATGACCCTAACAGAAGCAGAAGATATTAAGAAGAGGTGGCAAGAATACACAGAAGAACTGTACAAAAAAGATCTTCATGACCCAGATAATCACGATGGTGTAATTACTCACCTAGAGCCAGACATCCTGGAATGTAGTCAAGTGGGTCTTAGGAAGCCTCACTACAAACAAAGCTAGTGGAGGTGATGGAATTACACTTGAGCTGTTTCAGATCCTAATGATTTGATGCTGTGAAAGTGCTGCACTCAGTGTCAGCAAATTTGGAAAACTCAGCAGTGGCCACAGGACTGGAAAAGGTCAATTTTCATTCCAATCACCAAGAAAGGCAATGCCAAAGAATGCTCAAAGTACTGCACAATTGCGCTCATCTCACATGCTAGTAATATAATGCTCAAAATTCTCCAAGCCAGGCTTCATCAATATGTGAACTGTGAACTTCCAGATGTTCAAGCTGTATTTAGGAAAGGCAGAGGAACCAGAGATGAAATTGCCAACATCTGCTGGATCACTGAAAAAGCAACAGAGTTCCAAAAAACATCTATTTCTGCTTTATTGACTATGCCAAAGCCTTTGACTGTGTGGATCACAAGAAACTGTGAAAAATTCTGAAAGAAATAGGAATACCAGACCATTTGACCTGCCTCTTGAGAAACCTGTATGCAGGTCAGGAAGCAATAGTTAGAACTGGACATGGAACAACAGACTGGTTCCAAATTGGGAAACAAGTCCGTCAAAGCTGTATATTGTCACCCTGCTTATTTAATTTATATGCAGAGTACATCATGGGCAATGCTGGGCTGGAGGAAGCCCAAGCTGGAACCAAGATTGCCAGGAAAAATATCAATAAGCTCAGATATGCAGGTGATAGCACCCTTATGGAAAAAAGTGAAGAACTAAAGAGTCTCTTGATGAAAGCGAAAGAGGAGAGTGAAAAAGTTGGCTTAAGGCTCAGCATTCTGAAAACTAAGGTCATGGCATTCAGTCCCTTCAGTTCATGGCAGATAGATGGGGAAACAGTGAAAACAGTGGCTGACTTTATTTTTGGGGGCTCCAAAATCACTGCAGATGGTGATTGCAGCCATGAAATTAAAAGATACTTACTCCTTGGAAGGAAAGTTATGACCAACCTAGACAGCACATTAAAAAGCAGAGACATTACTTTGCCAACAAAGTCCATCTAATCAAGGCTATGGTTTTTCCAGTGGTCATGTATGGATGTGAGAGTTGAACTATAAAGAAAGCTGAGTGCAGAAGAATTGATGCTTTTGAACTGTGGTGTTGGAGAAGACTCTTGAGAGTCCCTTGGACTGCAAGGAAATTCAACCAGTCCATCCTAAAGGAGATCAGTCGTGGGTGTTCATTGGAAGGACTGATGTTGAAGCTGAAACTCCAGTACTTTGGCCACCTGATGCTAAGGGCTGACTCATTTGAAAAGACCCTGATGCTTGGAAAGATTGAAGGCAGAAGAAGGGAAATGACAGAGGATGGGATGGTTGGATGACATCACCAACTGAATGGACATGAGTTTAAGTAAACTCCGGGAGTTGATGATGGACAAGGAGGCCTGGAGTGATGCAGTTCATGGGGTTGCAAAGAGTCAGACACAATTGCTTGACTGAAATGAACTGAACTGATTCCTCTTCATTAGATCGTAATAAGCTTCCAAATGAACACATTTTCATTTACAATTTCTTAATTTTATTTTTGCTATACTTTCTTAATTTTACATATTGTAAAAACAGCAACGTCTTGGCGCCATTAATTTTAGATGCTCACTTTTGTTTTAAAGAAGAAACATGTCTTTATGTTTGCTGATGTATTTATTATTTCTCACATTATTTATTTAAAATTTTTTTTTCTGTCTGCTCACACTCTTTCTGAGGAACTATATTTTAAAGGTCTTATAGAGTAGATTTCCTTTCAGTGATATCACTCAAGTTTTGATTTTCTGGAAAAGGTTTTTCCTTCACTTTTGAAATATATCTTCACATGACATGATGGAAGTTTATAGGTTTTTTAGGTTTTTCTTTCAAAACTTTGATTGTGTAGCTTTATTGTTTTCTGATTTGCATAGTTTCTGATGCCAAATCTGCTGATATTCTCATCTTTATTTTTCCTTATCTACATTTTTTCTTTTATCTCTGATGTCATCAAAATTTTCTCCCTATCTTCAATTTCTAGTGGTTTGACCTTGGTAATCTTGATGTTTTTAAAATTCTCCTACAGGTCCTTAAGATTTTGGATTCTGTGGTTTTTCTTTTTATTAGGTCTGTTGATTTTGGGGGCCTCTCTAGCATCATTATTTCATCTTCTACTTTCTCCCTCTTCTCCTTTTGAAATTCCAGTTAAGTGCATATTACATCTTTGCACAAAGATTTTGGATTGTCCCTCTTATTTCTTCTTTCTCTCTGTTTCAGTTGGAAATATTGTATTGATCTGTCTTCAACCTTGTTAGTTTTTGCCTCTGAGTTCTTTATCTTGGTTGTTGGCATGCCTTGGTTGTTGGCATGCCTCTTGAGTTCTTTATCTTGGCATTTGGTTTCTTTGTTTGCTTGTTTGTCTGTGTGTGTGTGTGTGTCTGTGTGTGTGTCTGTCTGTCTGTGTGTGTGTCTGTGTGTGTCTGTTTGTGTGTGTGCCTGTGTGTGTGTCTGTGTGTGTCTGTGTGTGTGTTTCTGTGTGTGTGTGTGCATGGATGCTTCTGTTCATCCCTGGTCATTGTCAGGTGGCTCCTTTTGCAACTGAGCTTCAGAAGTAGGGCTTTCTCACTACTCACTACTACTCACCTCCTCCACAAGGCTGCAGACCTCTGCTGGTGTCAGGGGGACTTCTGAGCATGCATTAGCTTTTGCTCTCCAGTCTCAGCCAGACTCTCTGTGTGGCGGTGCAGGACTGTGTTCGTGAGTGGGTTTCCTCTGCTTCCTTTCGAAGCAGGTAAATTTCACTTTGCATGCTTGCAAGACACAGATGTGTGGGGTTTCCAGGCTCCTTGAATACCTGCTGACCATTTTTTGAGACAATGAGGCAGGAGAATTTCCTGGCTCTCTCCAGAAGTAAACGGTATTTGCTTCCTAGGAGACAGAGGTTCATCCTGCACGGTTTGGCCCTATGAAGCGACCATCAGCATACCCACGCAGTGGAGGGCGAGTCTCCAAGCTCTCCCACAGGCCTCCAGGGCTGCCTGTGGACGAGGGCTGGCAAGCAGTGGCTGCCCCTCGTGGTGTCTGGGCTTCCCGCAGATTCTAAACCATCACACTGGCACATACTCTGCCTTTAGAAATTTGTGGATGTTGAGGAATATTTTGTTGCCAGATATGATTGCTACCACTTGCTCTTGTGTTCCACCAAAGATGAAATAATTTATATGTCGCTTCAGTCCTCTGAAGGACTTGTCATGTATTGGGATTCAGCTTACTTTATTGCTTTATGACTCTCTGACAGGCTAAATAAAAATATAATTTTATAGTTTGTCCAATTGCTATCAATTGTTATTGTGAGGACAGTATTTTATTGCAGTTCTCTACATCCTAAGTAAAAGTGGAACCACACAATATCACCTTATCGTGTATAAGTATAATACCATCAAAAATGACAAATATTCTAAGGAAATTGTTTCACATTCAAAGTGATGGCTTTGACATAGTTTCACATTTTTAGCCTTTGTAAAATAAATTTGGTATAAAACTGTTCTGTCAGACACACCTCAGGTTAAACTCCTTTGGAACTTGATATTATCAACTTTTCACATTTCCTTAGATTGGGCTTCCCAGGTGGCTCAGACAATAAAGAATCTGCCCGCAGAGCTGGAGGCCCAGGATCAATCCTTGAGTGGGGAAGATCCCTGGAGAAGGAAACGGCACTCCACTCCAGTATCCTTGCCTGGGGAATTCCATGGACAGAGGAGCCTGGTGGGCTACAGTCCAGGGGGTCACAGAGTCAGACACGACTGAGCGACTAACACTTTCACACTCACAATATGTTAAATATAGAATAGAAACACTTATTTTGTAAAGACCCCATAAGTGCCATTTTTACACTAGAAATAAATATGTGAAAACTAAAGAAAAAGTTTCTACACGACTTTAAAATGGGGGAAATGGAGTTAAGTGTTAGAGTCAAAGGAAGTGCATACAGTCTCTCCCGTGACGTGCAGACACGCATGGGGCTTCATGATAAAGTGTATAATAATTAACAGAAAAAGAAACTTTAAAAATATATTTGCCATTGTATTTGCAATTTCGCTCTATTAAGAAACCCTGAGATCATAACTTGCTGGGCCAACTTGTGTTTTGTCCTGATTTTAAACAAAGGAGGTGAGTTTCTTAAAAAATGGTCCTCTGTCATGTGACACTACTGGTTATTTATTAATACTCAACTTGATGTCAGCTAAAAATTATTTGTAAATCCCAGTACTTTAATTACTGTGTTCATTTTACTCCATTAGAATTCCATTAAAAACATAATTCATAAGTGCATTCACTAGAACTTTTAAATAATACATGAGAGTCAATAAAAGTACTTAAATTACCAGGAATTAAGCAATTTTCTCAGCTTTTAACTGAAACTTTGTTATGGTAAGTCCTTTTCTTTATCTTCTATGTGTTTATAAATGTGTTTAAAATGGAAAGATAGCACTGGGTATTAGAAAATACCTTTGAAGTATTTGTTGTTCTTAAAACCAATAATTTTTTTTTGCTACCCTTTTAAATTTTTTAAATGTATTTTAACATTTTAAGGTTGCACTGATATGGGAAACAACAAAGGTGACTTAATTAATGCTGTCCTCAAACAACGGACATTTGTATAGGAAATAATTGTGGAAATTAATTTTTTAACACATTTGCAGGCTTCCCTGGTGGCTCAGTGGTAAAGAACCCACCTGTCAATGCAAGAGATACAAGAGTCATGGGTTTGAACCCTGGGTCAGAAAGATCCCCTGGAGTAGGAAATGTCAACCCACTCTAGTATTCTTGCCTGGGAAATCCCACGGGCAGAGGAGCCTGGTAGGCTACAGTTCATGGGGTCCCAAACAGTCAGACATGACTGAGCTCACACACACACATTCTATTTCTGGAAATTCCTTTATTGTTTTAAATGGCAAATAAAGTTTTGTAAACCATATGCATTAAAACAGTTTGGTCAGTTCAACATTGCATGAAATTTAACTAAATATAAAGGTGTCAGAATAAAAATCTCACTTGGGTCCATGATGGCTTATAAAAACTATATAACATGTGATGAATCATATGAACTTTTATTATTAGTGATACCACTGTTGAGAGGAAACACAGACCCTAGTTGTGTCTTGCGTTAATCGCTCAGTCATGTCTGACTCTGCAACTGTGTGGACTGTAGCCTGCCAGGCTCCTTCGTCCATGGGATTCTCCAAGCCAGAATCCTAGAGTGGGCAGCCACTCCCTTCTCCAGGGGATCTTCCTGACCCAAGGACCTGCACACAGGCAGATTTTTTACCACCTGAGCCACCAGGGAAGACCCCAGATCCTAGTAGAGGAGTACAGTGCTTGAAGTCAGAAACAGGTATCTCAGATCCCTATCCGGTTTTATTTTTTTCCAACATCCTTTTCTGTGATGTCCAGCAGATAGAAATTGTTGGGACTTTTCATAAGGGTCTCAGGAAGTGAAACTACACTTAAAAAGAAAAAAAGGTGCAGGGTTCCAGCAGAGACTGAATCTTCAGATTTTTGAAGATTTGTTCAGTTCATTTCAGTTCAGTTTGTTCATTCAGTCGTGTCCAACTCTTTGCGACCCCATGGACTGCAGCACGCCTTGCCTCCCTATCCATCACCAACTGCAGGAGCTTGCTCAAACTCATGTCCATTGAATCAGTGATGAAGCTAGACAGTTGCCAAATAAAAAGTTTCAAACAGCTTCTGCTTTCCTGGTCATGGATTGGCATTTTACTTGAGCAAGATGACCGCTTGTTTTAGGAAGATGGAGCTGAGTGTCCCTCTCAGCTGTGAAGATTTAAGGGTATTTTAAACTTGTCAGGGACCTGGGGTTTATGAACTTCCCACGCATGTGACAACTGGCCCTCCCACCCACCGTCTTCCTCTGTGACACATAGGTATGTGCCTGAGCACGTAGCTCCAGTGAAGCATACATGCCAGCGGAGGAGAAACGGAGCTGAGAGGAAAAGTTCCCTGTGGGAACGAGGAAAGCAGGAAATGGCCAGGGAGAAGGAAGCAGGCTCTTTGCACCTTCTTTGCTTTATTGATGCTGGAGCCTGACCCTATTTGACCTCTCTTGCTGTATTTGGAAATGTCCTGGAGAAAATGCTGTGCGCAGTGAGCTGAAATTACCCTTGCAGCACTGGAAACTGTGACGCTCGCTCCCCGTGCTGTTTTACTGTTGGACGCATCTTACTGAGCACGGACGAGAAGGAACACGTACTCTTACTATGAGTCCGGGTGGGCCGGCAGCGTCTGCAGAGGCGATCAGGTACAGAGCAGGACCTAGTGTCGGCAAGAGCTAGCCCGCCGCTGAGCAGACCCTGTCTGAGGAAGGTGCCCTGCTTTGGCCTGGCTGTCAGGACCCCAGGGTCCACAGCCAGTGCCACGTGAGGTGGGGAATGGCGGAGGAGACTGACCTCATGGTTGGCTGAGCTCAGCCACTGTGAGAGCCACCTAGTTCCTCCTTCCTTAACTGAAGTTGTCTGGTCCTCAAACCTGAGTTCATGGACAAGCTGAAGTAATCCTTGGGATTTGGGAAAGGAACATCCCGGATAAAAAAATGGATTTCCAGCTCACTTATAAGCATGATTATCATAATGTTTTAGATCTTAAGAAGCAAGTGATTTGATTGCCTTTGCCCCTTGGGGAATGAAGCCTGGGCTATGTGTTAGACAACACGGTGAATCTTCTCACATAATAATTTTTCTTACGGCAGCTTTACCACAGGTGAACAACAGCATGCCCACGTGCTGCCCCCAGGATGCAGGAAAAGCTTTGTGTTTGGCACAGATAGCTGGAGAAATTGGAAATTTGGAAACAAGTCAGAAGCAAATGGTTATTGAGCCCCTGCATTACACACGCTATTGCTGGGTGTGCTTGGGGTCAATGCCGGCCCAGAGGACAGGGCTCCTGCTGCAGGGAGACTGCTGTGTTGCTCCCCCCACGGTGGGTCACCTTGCTGACTCCTTGTGAGTGGTCACCGTGAGCCCCTCTCCAGGGCACCTAGGGTCAGGGCTGTGTGGGCCAGGTTGGGTCTCCATTAGTCCATCTCTGCTCAACATGAATGAGCACAGGTTCCTTCTTTGATTTTCTTACAGAAAAATAAACTTGAGTTGAAAGGTGCTAAGATACTTGTGCTTCTCATTTCCACAGCCTTTCCTTTAAAAAAAAAAGAAAAACAGAACTATTTATTTGACTGTGTTGGGTCTTGAACTTCCCAGGTAGCATCAGTGGTAAAGAAGCTGACTGCTAATGCAGGAGATATAAGAAATACAGGTTCATTCCCTGGGTCAGGAAGATCTCATGGAGAAGGGCATGGCAACCCAATCCAGGAGTTTTGCCTTGAGGAGTCCATGGACAGAGGACCTCGGTGGGCCACAGTCCACAGCATCTCAAAGAGTTAGACACGACTGGCATGACTTAGCACACACTTGCACACACGGTGAGTCTCGGTTGCGCCCTGCGGCCTCTGTAGATAGGACACCTGCACGCACGGTGAGTCTCGGTTGTGTCAGGCAGCCTTTGTAGTTAGGACACTTGCACGCACAGTGAGTCTCGGTTGTGCCCTGCGGCCTCTGTAGTTAGGACACACGTGCTACAGAGCACATAGAGTCAGCAGTTGAGGTGCCCAGGCTTAGCTGCCTCAGGGTATGTGTGATCTTAGTGCCCTGACCAGGGATTGAACCCAGGTCCCCTGCATTGGAAGGTGGATTCTTAACCACTGAGCCACCAGGGAAGTGCTTTTACAAGCTTTCCTGTCTAATACACGCTCAAAGTAGAGATGACATTTTAGCAGAGACACACATGGCAGTAAGAAAATGAGAAGGTAGATATGAATAAAAAAGCAGTTGATCATCTGGTGGGGATTAGAAAAGGGGCAGGGGTTGTGATTTCAAACAAGCCGGCACCTGTGAGTAACACTGTTTCTTCTGCGGTCTGAGTAGTGACTCGGATGGTAAAGGATCTGCCTGCAATGCAGGAGACCTGGGTTTGATCCCTGGGTTGGGAAGATCACCTGGAGAAGGGAATGACAACCTACTCCAGTATTCGCCTGGAGAATCCCATGGATGGAGGAGTCTAGCAGGCTACCATCCGTAGGTAGCGACTAATACTTTCAGATTTTTCACTTGTTACCTCACCCCCAAATTTTGGATTAAAGCCTTCACATTTTATTACACAAAGTGTTATATTTTTCCTCCTCACATTTGACTATCCTTTTTGTCCAAATCAAGTACATATTGGGCATCTACCAAGCATCTGACTGAGGACATGCCAGGCGTTGAGACTGATGGGCGAGGCAGACAGGAGTCCTGTGGTCTCAGCTGAGGGTCATAGCTGGCACAGCTGTCCTCATGTGGGCTGCCTTCCGTGGGCTGCGGAGGTCCATCTCCAATCGCCAGTCATTCAGGGACCTTGACAGCTGTTGGCAGTCTGCATCCCTCTCACCATCTGGTTTTCAAGAATTAATTTTTAATTGAATAAAAAGTACCTGTGGTGACTAGACAACATTCACCCTGGCCTTGGTCTAGTGAGACTGAGCACAGGACCTTCCCTGCCTCTCAGTCTTGTCTCAACCAGCCACATCTTTAAAAACTAGACCCTCATCATCTGTTCTGCCATTAGTTACTAGTCACTTTCTTATTCACAGTTCACACCTACCCAGACTGTGTGGAAAAGTATAGTAAGGCACGCCGGTGTTCAGAACCAAACTTTATGTTACTTGCTGTGTGCATTCTACTTCTTGGCAGAAGCATAATCTCTATTCAGTCCCTGTTCTTTGGACCTGGTGTCATCTTTTCTCTGTCTCCTAGGCACACTGGGACCCTGGGGATCCCTGGAGGCTCTTTCAGGCTTGTTCACTAAGCCCCAGGTTATAGCCAGAGCTCTTTAGGAACGAGTCAAGCGGGTGTTTGAGGAGTAAGGATGGGTGGTGATGTTGCTGGGAGCAGAAGACTGCAGACCTGGATCAGATCAGAGTCAGAGTAAATGAACAGAGACCTCAGTAGCACTGGTAGTATTAGTCGCTAAGTCGTGTCTGGCTCTTTTCGACCCCGTGGTCTGTAGCCCGCCAGTCTCCTCTGTCCATGGGATTCTCCAGGCAAGATTACTGGAGTGGGTTGCCATTCCCTTCTCCAGGGGATCTTCCTGACCCAGTGATCTAACCCAGGTCTCCTCCATTGCAGGCAGATTCTTCAGACCAGGGGCTTAAGCCAGGAATGCTGGCCTCTCCTGCCAACAAAGCCATTTCTGCTCTGGCGACTTGTCTTGTGTTCAGAGACTTCTCTGGGGAAGGGCCCACAGAGTTCAGCAGCCCTAGAACTCCAGTGCTAGTCCAGGGCCCCTGCCTCTCTTCCCTCCGCTCAGGGTTAGGCTTGGTAGGAGGCACCAGGATGGCCGGCCATCTCCCAGTCTTTAGAAAGATAATAGCAACGTGCTTACTCACACCCTCACTGGGAAACAAGAAATCATGTATGACTGCGCAATCAGAATTGTGCAAGAATAGTCTCTGTACACCAAATAGAGGTTAAAATAGAAGGTTTTGGTCTATCTAGAAATAAATGTGGTAGTCAAAATGAGTGCTCTGTATTCAAAATAAAGCTCTAGAGAGGAAAGAAAATAAAACAAAAATGAACAAACAAAAAAGTAAACAAAATGAAGTGGGAAGAATTTGACCTATGGTAGTCAGTTCTCCTATGAACTGACTATTGATTCACTGAAAATACCAGAAAATATTCGGAAAATATTCATACTATTAGCTATTAGATAGGGAAATCTTTCTAAATTATCTGAGTTTATTTTATCTTAAATAGAGATATCTCCTTCATGGAGAAGTTCTCAGGAATACATAAGAACTTGTACATCATGTACTGTCAGAAAACTTTACTCAAAATTAGTCTTCAGTACAGTTTAATCATGGGATAACAGTGAAAAGAAAAATCAGGAATCTCATACATTTCAAATCTCATCTGTTAAAAAAAAACTTTGCATTTTGTACAGAGAACAGCAAACATCTTTTTTCTGTAAAGAGTCAGGTAGAAGTATTTTTAGGCTTTGATGGCTATATGGCCACTGTTACATTTATATTATTCTGTATTGTAGAGCAAAAGCAACCAAGGTGTATGTGAATGGGCAGGGATGTGTTTAAAAAAACTTTATTTACAAACCAGGCCAAGGGCCAGATCTGGCCCACAGGCAGTAGTTTCCAAGCCTTCAGGTTAGAAAATTACAAAGTACAAACATGATTCAGATTTTTTGAAAGAGAAATTCTTATATTTTCTTTCTTTTGGTTTCATAAAACCTTATCTGGTTGGTATTTTTTTTTTCAGATTGGTTATTGCCTGTATTTTGGAAATAAAGTTGCATTCTCTTTAGTATATTTCTAGAGAAGAATATTTCTAGAGAGAATTGTGAGCTTAAGTGACTCCTATAAAGGCAGTTGTTTTTTGTTACAAAGGAAGTCGCTACATAAATATTCAAAATGAATGAAAATTAAAGGACCTACATGTTAGAAAACCAGAATTCTGGCTTTAGCTGATCATCACTATTTTTCTGTAGGAAAGTAATAGCTGGAAAGAAAAGGAAAGATAAACAAATTATAATAATTTCATAACTTGCAAAGGCAAATAGTTTATATTGATCAACTGTTTAAAAATTCAATAAGAAGCCTTCACTAAGTCTCCCAGTTGTTAACCTAATTTTACATCACCTATCACAAAGAAACACTGAGACTGCTTTGTATTTTTTCTTCTGTTTACTTGTCACCAAAAGGAAAAAAAGTAGTCTAAAATTTTTAACCTTTGAATTTTCTACCCTATTCTCATTTGTATGTATCATCTTTCACCTAACATATTTTGTTTGTTTTCTTTTATTTTGAGAAAATATTGCTCACTTGCTTGACTCTGGAATTTGAGTCTCTGGCTTCTGAAACCATATCACATATATATGATGAGATATATCATTCTTCCAGATCAAAAAGCAGTTTACGAGGACTCTTCTGCTTTAGTTAGCTTTGGATAATCCCCCTTAGGACAGTTCTCATACATTCCCTTCATACAATTTCCTTTGACTACTCCATCTTCCCAAGAAGTCATCCAGAATATTTTTTCCCCATCTATAATGTTTAGAGGCATTGTGCATATCGTTCCCCATGAAGGACTTTCTGATTAGAATGTGTCACAGTGGTTCGCCCTGAAACCTGTCAGGTTAAGGATTTTTCTTTCTTCAGAGTGCAAGTCTCAGGCTGACAGACAGTAGAGTCAGATCCATCATGCAGTTTTGTTCCTCTCTGAGCCTGGACATTTAGGTCTTCTAGTTTTTCCTGTCTCTAGGGCTTTCTTCCCCAACCTCTCAACAATAACTATATTCATCCTTTCTCTAGAATGTGCTACAACAGCTCATTCCTTGACATATAAAGACCCTGAACCTTAATTTATTATACAAATCCATGTGAAGCAAAGAGGTCAGAGAATTTCCTCATTCATGTGGTTAAATATAAAAAGACTTTTTTTTGATGTTTATTTGAAGAGATGAAACACACCAAGAAAGACTAGATAATCCTGTTTCTTCTGATGATGGCACCAAACTCCACCTACCCATGTAGATTTGCTTTTAAATAATTTTAAAAGTTTGCATTCTTTTCAGTTATATTTCAGGCTGGGAAATGGTCCAAAATACACCCTTTAATGAAAATATCCTAAGGATCTAAATGTTTTCCTTTTGGATCCTATTTCAGAGGTGTTTGTTAACATATGGGCTATTTGCTTTACTTACAAGGTAAAAACAAAAATCCAACTTGGAATATAGGTTTTATAAGTTATATTATTTTCATATTTCTTCAATTCATGACTCTTATATTTTATTTTCCTTTTGTTGACTTCTCTAATAAGACATTTAAAACATTTGTGTGACTCTAATTGTTTTAAACTTTTTTTTTCTTCTTCTGAGTCAAGCAAAATACAAATATTGTAAGTGACAGAGAATAACTTTTATGATAGCAATCATCATTCCTTCTAACTTTTTGACTGGGCTATTAAGAAGGTTAAAAACTTGGAATCATATGCAAATTTTAATGATATAATGCCTACTTAACTGGCCACACACTGCTTAAGGACAAAATACAAGATACAAGACTCTTGGACATTAAATTCTTGAAAGTTGTGGGGACAAAACAATATTCAAGAAGAACAATGCATTTTAATGTCTCTGAGGCAATGAGCAAAATTACATTTGCTGGTCAAGACTCATATAATTTGCTTATTTGGGTAAAATGCTTATTCTCAGAGGAGAAGAATTTCAGAAAGCATCCTCCACTCCTTTTCCTATTACTGTGAACTTAATATGTGGAGAATATTATTCTAGATATGAGAAATCATGCACATTTTTACCTAAGAACAAGTGTGATCCACTTTTATTACAGAATTGTTAGATCAAGATATGAAAAGTTGGATTGCATTTTAAGAAATATATGAATTAATTTTAAATTATAGCCTTAGGCTAAAATCCTATAAATGAGCAAAATAGTTTAATCCATAACAGACATAAGAAAAGAGAGAAAGAGAGAGCAAAGGTTTTAAAATAAAATTGGGAAAATACATAATGACAAAAGGCTATTACAGACCCATCATTTTAAATGAAGACCTGGAGATCTGACATTTTCATACATTTTAAAAATATGCTCCTCTGGAAATTACTTTATCCAGTTTACCTAGTGTGCCTAGCACAGTGCTTGTTGAAATATTAGTGTATTAAATGGGCAGAATGCTTTGTGCAGTCAAATCCACAACCTCTACCCCCTCCAACTGCCAAACTAACTCTGGGCTAACAATCCACTGCCTCAGCTCAGTAGTCTGAACGCATTGTTTGCAATGACCAGCACCTACAAGCAAAGTGAAGAGAGTCTGCGGAACGCATGATGAGTGCAGAAACCACAGTCCAAGGCGCAGAGTGGAAAACCTCTGCTGTGTGCTTCCCAGGCCGTGGCTTTCCAGAGCTGATGCTGCATTGCCTTCCTGGTGTTTATTTTCCAGGTCTCTAATCTTTCACATTATGGCTGATCCAGTATAAATACATTTCTATAGCTAGATTGCTTGGAACTTGCTCAAGATTGACCTGTGACCTTCATTTATGAAAAATGGATCTGCGTGATTGCTCTGCACTGACACGAAGCATGTTCAATTAATGCTTACATTATAAAGAGTGTGCAAACAACACGAATGGAAATTAAACCCTTTTCACTATCTGTCTGCATCTGAGCATTCATAAATTGAAATAAGTGTGAAAGAGCTGTCCCCAATCAATTTCAGCTCTAGTCCCTGACCTGATTATGCTATGCGTATCAATATACATTTCCTTAATTAAATGTGGTTCAGTGAGCATTAATGGTATTAAAAAGAGAGAGAGAGAACGGTGCCGCCTAATACTACTCATCATGTTATTGGGGAAAACAATAGAGAGACTGATGAAAAGGAAAGTTGGCAGAAGAAAAAGCTGCCGAGCACATTATCATAATTATCTCCTATGCTGAGTGATTTCGAAGCGAGACACCAAGGATGTCACTTGTTTTTGCTCAGCCATCTCTCACAAAGGCTAAGTATTACAGGAAGAGACAGAGACACTGCATCACTTGGAGGCATTCCATCCTGTTTTTTGGTTGGCTCATGATTCCTTCACTGCTTATTCTGACACTGCTACAAACATTTCCACACCTTCTCTGATGCTCCATGTGAGCCATGCAAAAAGTGGCTTTATAAGTCACAGCTTCCTTCCAAAAGCATTAAAAAAAAAAAAAATGATGCTCTCTCACTGGGCTGTTAAGAAGCCTCATTTTTCAACTCTTTTTTTGGACTGCTGTCTTATTTTCTTCTTTCTGGTCTCCATGTCCTCTGCAGAGCCAGAAGCATGCTTTCCGTGGACGGAAGACTGTCATTGCCGAGGCTCTAGCCTGCAGTGAATCCGTGGTTCCCGGGGTGACTTCGCCTTCCTGGACTCTGATAGAGGTGGCTAGTCACTGCTGTTTTCATCCCACGATGTGCTGAGAATGTTGCTAATTAATGGTTGTCACATGGATCGCTTTTTACTCATTTTTGCTTTGGAGCCTTAGAGATCAAGAGCTGACAGACTAGAAGACTCACAGATTGACTCAGAGGGAGGCAGGAGGAAGCAAGTAGAATATAACTCCTTGGGCTGGGTTGTAGTCACCCCACAAAAGCTGTTACTGCAGAGCCAGTTGATGCAGCTGTCTGCAGACTAAGTTGCCTTTGATGCCATTTGCAATAAAGAGCTCCCATGTATGACAGGTAAGTCTTGAAGAGAAGGGAAGACTTCAGGGAAGTAAGAATGGATTACACAGTGAGAATGGGTACCATAGAATGGGCCCCAGGAAATGAGCCAGATTATCCATGAGTGAATATAAGCAAAATGACAGACAGCTGCTTCTCCTAACCTCTGGGGCTTAAGTCCTGAGGAAGATGAATGGATTCGAAGCTTTAAATTGACATAAGGAATCTGCTGGCCCTTGGTTGATCCTGGATGTGTTCTGACCACAAAAGCTTGGGGAGCAGACTAAAGCATCTGCTTACTCACTGTACATGGCTTTTAATAAAATGGCCCAGTACTACTGGGGCTCCAGAATTAAGCATTAGGAGGTGGGAGAGATGTTCAAGTGGGAGGAAACATGGGCAAAACAATGGCTAATTCATGCTGATGTTTCGTAGAAACCAATACTGTAAAGCAATCATCCTTCAATTAAAATATATAAATTAAAAAAAACTCAAATAACCTGGTCAAAAAATGGGCAGAAAATCTAAACAGACATCTTTCCAAAGGAGATGAGCAGATGGCCAACGGACACTTGAAAAGATGCTCAGCATCACTAATTATTAGAGAAACGTAAATCAGAACTACCAGGAGGTATCACCTCACACCAGTCGGAATGGCCATCATCAAAAAAAGAAAAATCTACAGACAATAAATGCTTGAGAGGATGTGTAGAAAAGGGAACTTTTGTATACTGTTGGTGGGAATGTAAGTTGATACAGCCACTCTAGAGAATAGTATGGCGATTCCTCAAAAAACTAAAAATGGAACTACCATATGACTCAGCCATCTCACTCCTGGGTATATACCTAGAGAAAATCATAATTAAAAATGACACATGCACCCCATCAGTCACTGCAGCACTGTTTACAACAGCCAGGATCCAAATAACCTAAACAACCTAAATCCAAAAGAAAACTTTCAGTTCTGATCGTACTCATCTTCTATAACAGCCTGTATAGTCAAACTCTCTCTGTAAGCATCCCTGGCTCCCAGGATGCCTCACTTTCTGTGGGGAGTCTCACTCATCTTTGGCTTCTCTTTCTTTCTTTTTTTTTTTATTAGTTTTGCCATACAATGACATGATATCACCATGGGTTTACATATGCTCCCCCTCCAGAACCCCCCTCCCTCCTCCCTCCCCCTGGAAAATCTAGGTGCACCAGCCCCGAGCATCAATCCTGGGCTGGCGATTGATTAGACATATGATAATTAACATGTTTCAATGCCATTCTCCCATATCATTCCACCCTTTCCCTCATCCACAGAGTCCACGAGTCTGTTCTATATATCTGCGTTCCTTTTGCTGTCTCGCATGTTGGGTTCTCGTTACCGTCTTTCTAAATTCCATATATATGTGTTAATGTACTGTATTGTTGTTTTTGCTTCTGGCTTACTTCACTCTGGATAATGGGCTCCAGTTTCGTCCATCTGAGTAGAACTGATTCAAATGAATTTTTTTTAATGCTGAGTAATATTCCATTGTGTATATGTACCATAGCTTTCTTATTCATTTGTCAGTTGATGGGCATCTAGGTTGCTTCCATGTCCTGGCTATTGTAAACAAAGCAGTGATGAACATTGAGGTACACGTGTCTCTTTCAATTCTGGTTTCCTCGGTGTATATGTCCAGCAGTGGGATTGCTGGGTCATATGGCAGGTCTATTTGCAGTTTTTTAAGGAACCTCCACACCGTTTTCCATAGTGGCTGTACTAGTTTGCAATCCCACCAACAGTGTAAGAGAGTTCCCTTTTCTCCATATCCTCTCCAGCATTTATTACTTGTAGATTTTTGGATTACAGCCATTCTGAGTGGTGTAAAGTGATATCTCATTGTGGTTTTGATTTGCATTTCTCTGATAATGAGTGATGTTGAGCATCTTTTCATGTGTTTGTTAGCCATTTTTATGTCTTCTTTGGAGAAATGTCTGTTAAGTTCTTTGGCCCACTTTTTGATTGGGTCGTTTATTTTTCTAGAATGGAGCTGCAGGAGTTGCTTGTATATTTTTGAGATTAATTGTTTGTCCATTGCTTCATCGGCTTCTCTTTCAACTTCGCTTGCAGGCTTCTTGTCCTGGGCTGTCTCTGGCTATCAGTATTACCATCTAAGTGGTCTCCTCTTTTTCATTTCCTGCCTTATCTCATCTATATGGAAAACCAGACCACCTTAACTGTCTCCTGAGAAACTTGTGTGAGGGTCAAAAAGCAACAGTTAGAACTGGACATGGAAAAATGGACTGGTTCAAAATTGGCAAAGGTGTACGCCAAGGCTGTATATTGCCACCCTGCCTCTTTAACTTCTTTGCAGATTACATCATGCAGAATGCCAGGCTGGATGAATCACAAGCTCGAATGGGAATTCCTGGGAGAACTATTAAGAACCTCAGATATGTTGATGATACCATTCTGATGGCAGAAAGCGAAGAGGAACTAAATAGCCTCTTGATGGTAGTGAAAGAGGAGAGTGAAAAGTCTGACTCGAAGCTCAACATTCAGAAAACTAAGATCATGGCATCTGGTCCCAGTGCTTCATGGCAAATAGAAGGGGAATAAGATGAAACAGTGACAAATTTTCTTTTCTTGGGCTCCAAAATCACTGGGGACCTTGATTGCAGCCATGGAATTAAAAGATTCTTGCTTCTTGGAAGGAAAGCTGTGACAAACCTAGACAGAATATTAAAAAGCAGAGATATCACTTTGTAAAAAAAGGTCTAGATAGTCAAAACTATGGTTTTCCAGTAGGCATGTATGGATGTGAGAATTGGACAATAAAGAAGGCTGAACAGCAATGAATTGATGCTTTCAGATTGCGGGCACAAAGACTCTCGAGAGTCCCTTGGATTGCAAGGAGATCAAACCAGTCCATCCTAAAGGAGATCAACCCTGAATATTCATTGGAAGGACCAGTGCTGAAGTTGAAACTCGGATACTTTGGCCACCTGATATGAAAGTGGAAAAAACCCTGATGCTGGGAAAGATTGAAGACAAAAAGAGAAGGAGGTGGTGGAAGATGAGATGGTTAGATAGCATCACTACCTCAATGGACCTGAATTTAAGCAAACTCTGGGAGATAGTGGAAGACGGAGGAGCCTGGAGGGCTATAGTCCATGGGGTCACAAAGAGTCAGACATGACTGAGTCACTGTTATTTTCACTTTCTGTAGCCTCATTTCATATCCATTTCACTGGCTGAGACCAATGCTGTTTTCCTTTAGCATTGATGAAAATGCCTCCTTTTACAATTTTACTTTTCTATATATGCATCTTGCCCAATTCCTCTCACCAGTTCCTCCTCTAAAGGTTCCTTTGTGCCACTCCAGGCATCCTCTTCTCTCTTACCCTCTCCAGCCCTGTCTCTGGCCACTTTCCTCTGCTTTGGACTTTGCACATGTAAGAAATAGTTCCTTCACATTTAGATCACTGGATTCTAACTAAACGATACTCTTCCTATATATTGTCAAGATTACTCTTATTTTTCTATGATCTGATTAAGTTGTATGATTCCTTTAATATTTCCTATGTTTTATTGTAAATGTTTGCTTTCTTGCCTATCAACTCTTTTAAAAGAAAGCAATATAGGTGATTTAACAAGCAGAATGAAACACTTCTATTATTGTTGCTTGCATTGACTCAGAGTCTTTTCAGGAAAAGCCTTATCCACTGGGCTTTGGAAAGACAATCAGCAGCAATTGTTTGCCATCACAGAAGCCTGAGCCTGCAATACCAGTTTGGGCAAAAAAGAGACTATGAGCCTGGAGAGAAAATTAAAACAAACTGTTCAATACATCTGTGTTTCTTTTGCTGTCTCACATACAGGGTTCTCGTTACCATCTTTATAAATTCCATATATATGCGTTAGTATACTGTATTTTTGTTTTTCTTTCTGGCTTACTTCACTCTGTACAATAGGCTCCAGTTCCATCCACCTGAGTAGAACTGATTCAAATGAATTCTTTTTAATGGCTGAGCAATATTCCGTTGTGTATATATACCACCGCTTTCTTATCCATTTGTCTGTTGATGGACATCTAACAGTCTTTTGGACTCTATGGGAGAGGGCAAGGGTTGGATGATATGGGAGAATGGCATTGAAATATGTTAATTATCATATGTGAAATCAATTGCCAGCCCAGGTTTGATGCTCAGGGCTGGTGCACTGGGATGACCCAGAGAGAGGGAATTGGGAGGGAGGAGGGAGAGGGGTTCTGGAAGGGGAACGTATGTATAGCCATGGAAGATTCATGCCAATGTATGGCAAAACCAACACAATAATGTAAAGAAAATTTTTTAAAAAATTAATTTTAAAAAAAACACCTGTTGATTGAGATGTCTATTCATGAAGGGCTTTTAAAAGCTTTAGCTATTAGAATTGATAAATAATGTCATAGTATATCAGGATAAAGATCATTTTATAAAAAATTAATTGTATTTGTATGCACTACTGAACCTGAAAGTCAAATGAGGAAAACATTTACTTCACAGTATATTAAGAAAGAAAATATTTGGGTAAATTTAACTAAAAAGTCTGTACTTGTGCTCTGAAGGCTGTAAGCATGGTTGAAATTAAAGATCCAAATAAATGAAAAGGCATCCCATGTTCATGAATCATAAGACCTACTTCATGAGCCTGTTTGGATTATCTCATTGTTGAGCAGCTTCAGAGGAGTCAAACTTCCTACCAATCAAATGCCCTACCATTTGATTTAGGGCACCATAAGAAGCATACCAAACACCAGGATAGATGTTGCATCCCCTTTACTGACATATTCTCAGGAATTCCATCTCCTCTGCCATAGGCTATTAAGTCATAAGCCCGGATTCAAAGATAAATGACACAGACCCTCCTCCTAATGGCAACAGAGTCATGGCCACCTTGTTGAAGAGTTCATGGGATGGCTTGTATGACTGGGAGCTTCTGAAACAACAATGTGCATGCAAAGTAGCATGGTAATACTGATTATAAACTGATTCATATATGGTTTCTCAAGTATTATTGTTGGTAGCTAAAAAAGTGCCTTTGGGGGCTTGATACTGATGTATACAATTTAATTGAATACAGTGAAGTTTTCAGTGTTTTTAAGTGGAAAGTTGCTGAGGCCCTCTCTCAATGTGTATTATACAACCTCCAATTCCATATTGGAGCATGCAAATCCTCTGAATTGAGACAGCTTGTGAAATGACAAGGATGTTGACAAGGAAATGACCTCAAGTCAAATCGCTTGAAGAGATGTGTTAGAACCCTCAAAATCTGGATTTTCAGAGGTGGAGGTACAGGGAAATGCATCTTGTCAGGTCATTTGCTTAAATTATAATTCAATATCTGCCATTGCCCCAGAAAAATGATAGTCAATGTTATGCCATTTCTGTTATTGTCATCTATAATTTAGAATGCCATAACCTAATTGGTAAATCCTTAGAGGTAAATAACACAATAAAACTAGAGATATTGTCAAAAGGTAAATAGCTGCAAGAATTTCAGCTTTAAGCACAGCAAATTCTTAAGAAGAAGTTCACCAACTAACATCAGGGCCGTCACAGATCTGTGACAGATAAGATTATAGGTAGTAGGGAGCATAAGTGATGTGTGAATAATATTAATATTATTATTTTACTGCCAACACAAATTTCTTTTACTTTGCCAATGAAATAATTGCCAGATGATGAACTAGTACATATTCTAATCTATTGGTTTTGTTTCCTGGGAGGGTCAGAAGTAACTGTCAATGAAAAGCGAAATACCCAGTCATTGATTTCAAAATTTTCTTCTTTGCAAAATGCTCAGAAGAGTAGAGAGTAAGACTTTTATTGATTAGACCATTCAGGTCTGCTCTTTCTGGCTGGGATTTTAGGATGGATGCTTACAGGATCTTGCAGCAACCCAAGGATAGACATAGGTTTTTTTCACGCTGAAACCACCTTAAAAGTGCTGAGGGAATTACCAGCCTATATTAAAATGTTAATTAATTCTACATTCTTTGAGGTTCAAATCAAGTTCAATGAGAATGTCTTCTCAGTACTTGAGATACTGAAATAAGCCCTGTTCTGTAAGATAGATTCATAAATTTTCCACACTTTTTCATTATTTAAAATAAATAACACTCCCATTCTCTCCCAAGTGATTATGGGCTTAAGACACATTCCCCAAATAAACTAAGTTGACAAACAAAATCAATAATCCAATGAGGTTAGTAGAGTGTCACTGCATTCCAGTTTTTCTCCCATTTGATTTCTATAATTATTCAAGGTGGTTCCTTTAAGTTATGAAGCTCCACCAACTGACAGAAGGGCTGATCCATTTCCAGCACCCCCTCTGGATGCTTGGTTCAGTCTGAGAGCATATGGGAGCATCCCAGCTGACATTCGAGGATGTCTGTAACCTTTGTCTCAACCACTCTTATGGACAGCACTGACGCTGGTGTGGAAATGTAGTAGAGAAACATCTTAAATACAAACCTGTCAGGTAGAAAACAGATGGAGAGTAAAGACATATATGCAGTCTTTAGGAGTTAAAATGATCTGTTCTCCTGCAAGCCAAATGATCTTAACATTCTTCTTATTTTAATTTTTTCCTTCTATCTCCTTGTCTATCTCTAAGGGGAAACCCACATACACGTGTCATCAGAAAATCCACCCAGAGTTCTCCCTAGATATACTCTTCCCTATTTAATTTTAATGAAATTGACATCTTTTGTAATTCTCAGTTATTTTAGATCTATACCTTCATTCCTCTGAGGAACAGAAAATGCAAGGAGCTCAATTTGCACAGGCTATTAAGATTGTATGTCTGTGGATCTCATGCTTCAAGGACTGGATGTGAACAGTGTGACTTTAGGAACATATAACTACTAGACCATACCTGCCTTCCTCAGCATCATGCTCAGACTTAAGTTACAAAGCTGAAGGGAATTCAGAAAAAAATTTGATGGAGCTCTAATAACAGAAGCGCTACACATCTTCAAAGAAGATGATGAAATCAGCATCTTTTTTAGAAAGAATCTGAGTTTCATGAATGTGTTCTTATGAGGGATCCAGATGCACCAAAACAGCAAATCTGTTGTTACTTGAGTACATTTCCCTGATGCCTTTCTTAGCAGAAAGACATACAGAAAGAAACCCTTTAGAGATTTTCTTTTGAATCATTATGAGAGACGTATTTGAGATTGCTTATTTGTGTTTAGTTTGCAAATTTAAGTTTTACATTTGAAGTAAAAGCAAGCACGCCTTGAATAAAATGAGTGAGTGGGTGTCCAGTTATCTAACTTTTATGCATGCTCCGTTACTAAGTTGTGCTCTGCTCTTTGTGGCCCCATGAACTGTGGCTCACCAGGCTCCTCTGTCTTCAGAAGTTCCACCCAGGGTTCTCCCTAGATACTCTGTTCCCTGTTTCATTTTGATGAAATCAGCATGTTTCTAATTCTCAATTACTTTAGATATGTCCCCTGTCAGTGGGATTTCCACATAAGAATACTGAAGTGGGTTGCCATTTCCTTCTCCAGGGGATCTTCTGGACCCTGGGCTTGAACCCACATCTTCTGCCTTGGCAAGTGGCTTCTTTATCACTGAACCACTTAGGAAGCAACCTTTACCCATAGCCAAACTTAGATGCCTTTTTGTGTTTGTGCTAACAATAGCACTTCACTATTTCTGTATTATTATTCAGGGTTCCCCAGGGAGACAGAATCAATAGATGATGATAGAGAGATAGATAGATAGAGGTTTATGATAAGGGGTTGGCTCATGCAGTATGGCAGAGAAGGCACTGGCACCCCACCCCAGTACTCTTGGCTGGAAAAATCCCATGGACGGAGGAGCTTGGTGGGCTGCAGTCCATGGGGTCTCGAAGAGTTGGACACGACTGAGCGACTTCACTTTCACTTTTCACTTTCAAACATTGGACAAGGAAATGGCAACCCACTCCAGTGTTCTTGCCTGGAGAATCCCAGGGACGGCGGAGCCTGGTGGGCTGCTGTCTATGGGGTCGCACAGAGTCGAACACGACTGAAGCCACTTAGCAGCAGCAGCATGCGGTATGGAAGATGAGAAATCGCATAATTTCTTGACTTCAATCTGGAGGTCCAGGGGTATGGTTCTAGTCCAAGACTCCAAATCTGAGACCAAGAGAGGCAGTGTTATATATCTAAGCCTGAGTCCACAGGTCTGAGGACCAGGAGCACCAGTGTCCCAGGGCAAGAGAAGCCTGATGGCCCAGCTAAAGCAGAGAGAACAAATTGGTCCTCCCTCTTTCTTCTGTTGAAGCCCTCAGTAGATTGGAAGCTGCAAACCCACTCCATAGGGGCTTCCCCCTTAGCTCAGTGGTAAAGAATCCGCCTGCAGTGCAGGGGATACAGAGGATGAGGGTTCACCCCTTGGGTCAAAGGATCCCCTGGAGAAGGGCATGACAACCCACTCTAGTATCCTTGCCTAGAGAATCACGGACAGAGGAGCCTCTTGGGCTATAGTCCATGGGATCACAAAGAGTAAGACGCAACTGAGGCCACACGCATGCAACCGACTCAGCAAGGGTGTTCTTTACTGAGTCTATAGATTTAAATGCTAATCTCTTTCTGAAACACTCTCACTGATAGACACAACCTAGGATATTTTACCAGCTATCAGGGCATGCACTCACCCAGTCAACACGACTCATGACAGTGACTGTCTCAGTACCTGTTATTTCTCTATTTATTTTATTATGTTCAGTGTAGGAACAGGCAAACTCTAGACTCTAAAATGCACCAGGTCAGAAGCCATATACTCAAGTGTTCGTGCATCAGCTTGGCTGAGCATAGTAATTGCGCATTTCAAATTGTAACATTTACTTGAGGTGAGTCCAACCATCATTCATTTTGTAAAACACATTCACTGAATGTGTTTACAAAAAACATTTTCCTTAAAGCAATATTTTTTTTTTTGTATTCGTTAAAGAATTGAAGTGTTTTGCTTACATGTCTATCAAGGTGGTTTTCTGTTCTCCAAATCACTCTTGCTGTCCATCAATCATATGCTATCATAATTGGCACGATGACAGTTATTTTTCTGGTCAAAGACATACAATGACCCACCACTACCTGTGATAATATTATAGAAATAATCAGCTTGGCTCTGAGGTGTTCTTTTATGTGCATCTCTGATCCCGTAACCTTAACCACTGGACTATCAGGGAAGTTTTTATTATTCATTACTTTCAATTTATTACTTGTATTATTTTCTTTTTTCTTTTTTTCTTTTTTTATAGCACATCCCCTTAATTGTAAGAACTTAAACTCCAGAGAGACAGCTGTTTCCATGTTCTTGCCTGGGAATCAGGCCCCCAGCAAATGTTTCACAGGCGTGTACATTGCCTGTAAGCTCTTGATCATTATCTACAGCAATTGGGGTACTTTGACACCTGGTGTCTCCTTGGTGAGATCTTTCATGAAAGTTCTAAAGTGTTTTTTTTTTTTGCTTTCTTTTTTTTTATTATCATTATTTTTTTATTGTTTTTGTCATACAATGTCATGATATCACCATAGGTTTACATATACTCCCCCTCCAGACCCCCCTCCCCCCTCTCCCCCCCCCCCCCCGGGAAATCTCGCTGCACCAGCCCCGAGCATCAATCCTGGGCTGGCCATTGATTAGACATATGATAATTAGCTTGTTTCAATGCCCTTCTCCCATATCGTCCCACCCTTACCCTCATCCACAAAGTCCACGAGTCTATTCAATACATCTGCGTTCCTTTTGCTGTCTCGCATGCAGGGTTCTCGTTACTGTCTTTCTAAATTCCATATATATGTGTTAATATACTGTATTGTTGTTTTTGCTTCTGGCTTACTTCACTCTGGATAATGGGCTCCAGTTTCGTCCATCTGAGTAGAATTGCTTCAAATGAATTTTTTTTTAATGCTGAGTAATATTCCATTGTGTATATGTACCACAGCTTTCTTATCCATTCGTCAGTTGATGGGCATCTAGGTTGCTTCCATGTCCTGGCTATTGTAAACAATGCAGCGATGAATATTGGGGTACACGTGGCTCTTTCAATTATGGTTTCCTCGGTGTGGAGGCCCAGCAGTGGGATTGCTGGGTCATATGGCAGGACTATTTGCAGCTTTTTAAGGAACCTCCACACTGTTTTCCATAGTGGCTGCACTAGTTTGCATTCCCACCAACAGTGTAAGAGAGTTCCCTTTTCTCCACATCCTCTCCAGCATTTATTACTTGTAGATTTTTGGATTACAGCCATTCTGACCGGTGTAAAGTGATACCTCATTGTGGTTGTGATTTGCATTTCTCTGATAATGAGTGATGTTGAACATCTTTTCATGTGTTTGTTAACCATTTTTATGTCTTCTTTGGAGAAATGTCTGTTAAGTTCTTTGGCCCACTTTTTGATTGGGTCGTTTATTTTTCTAGAATGGAGCTGCAGGAGTTGCTTGTATATTTTTTTGATTAATTGTTTGTCCGTTGCTTCATTGGCTATTATTTTCTCCCATTCTGAAGGCTGTCTTTTCACCTTGCTTATAGTTTCCTTTGTTGTGCAGAAGCTTTTAATTTTAATTAGGTCCCATTTGTTTATTCATGTTTTTATTTCGAATATTCTTGGAGGTGGGTCATGGAGGATCCCGCTTTGGGTTATGGCAGAGAGTGCTTTGCCTATGTTATCCTCTAGGAGTTTTATAGTTTCTGGTCGTATGCTTAGATCTTTGATCCATTTTGAGTTTATCTTTGTGTATGGTGTTAGAAAGTGATCTAGTTTCATTCTTTTACAAGTGGCTGTCCAGTTTTCCCAGCACCACTTGTTAAAGAGGTTGTCTTTTCTCCATTGTATATTCTTGCCTCCTTTGTCAAAGATAAGGTGTCCATAGATGCGTGGATTTATCTCTGGGCTTTCTATTCTGTTCCATTGATCTATATTTCTGTCTTTGTGCCAGTACCATACTGTCTTAATGGCTGTGGATTTGTAGTATAGCCTAAAGTCAGGTAGGTTGATTCCACCACTTCCATTCTTCTTTCTCAAGATTGCTTTGGCTATACGAGGTTTTTTGTATTTCCATACAAAATGAGAAATTATTTGTTCTAATTCTTTGAAAAAGACCTCTGGTAGCTTGATAGGAATTGCATTGCATCTATAGATTGTTTTGGGTAGTATACTCATTTTCACTATATTGATTCTTCCAATCCACGAACACGGCACATTTCTCCATCTGTTTGTGTCCTCTTTGATTTCTTTCATCAGTGTTTTATAGTTTTCTATATACAAGTCTTTTGTTTCTTTAGGTAGAAATACTCCTAAGTATTTTATTCTTTTTGTTTCAATGGTGAATGGAATTGTTTCCTTAATTTCTCTTTCTGATTTCTCACTGTTAGTGTATAGGAATGCCAGGGATTTCTGTGTGTTGATTTTGTATCCTGAAACTTTGCTATATTCACTGATTAGCTCTAGTAATTTTCTCGTAGAGTCTTTAGGGTTTTCAATATAGAGGATCATGTCATC
>ML663573.1:11670617-11789952 GCA_007570785.1 Antilocapra americana
GCTTCCCTGTGCCTTCCAGCCAGAAATGTAGCTTGCAGGGCTTAATTATTAATCTGCTTTTACTCCCAGCTATCTTGCTCTCCAAGATTCACCGCAAATCCGCCCGAGAGAATGCTCCCTGGTATTCAGAAACCTTTCTCCTCTTTTTTTTTTTTCCTCTTTATTCCAGACTCCCCTTCCGGGACGGATCCCCGCCCCCAACTCTTTTTCTCTCCCTTTACTTTTTTCTCTCGTTTTTTCTTTTGTCCTACCTCCTCTCATGGGCAATGGGCCATCCCTTCAGATGCCTGATGTCCTCTGCCAGCGTTTAGGTCCTGTTTTATGGAGTTTGCGCTGTCTTTAAAGTTCTTTTGGTGTATTTATTGGGGAGAGAGTTGTCTCCCCGTCCTATTCCTCCACCATCTTAGTTCCCCCTTGTATTATTTTCATTATCCTGCATTTATTGAGCACCGATATATCTTCTGAGAAAACTACCAAGCTGGTTAATGAACACATGAGCTCACAGCCAATCGGGGAGAGGCATATGTGAATAGGAATATGTGACACAATGAAATGGGCACAAATATAGAAGAAAAAGTCACATGAGAGCATTAAGCAAGAGAAAACCTGGACATGTACAGGTTAACGTCCCAGACACGTATCAGACACATATCAGATGAGTTGTTAGCAAGGAACAGGAGTTTATCAAACACATAAGGAAGAAAAGCATATTTAAGAAGAAAAAAAGCAAATTTGGAAACATTAATCTACATGCCAAATGAAGAGGAGGATCCACATGACTACACTTCAGAGTGTTCCCACGGAAGGATTGGTCAGAAATAAGTCTATGGAAGAACGGTACAACTAGATGGTGAATGATCTCATGCTGGGAGCCATCAAAGATATTTAAGTTGAAGAATTTCAAGGTCAAATTTGTATTTTATTTTTAAAAAGGCAGTAAGCAGAACAGAAAATTGGCCAGGAAAAGCAATAAAGTAGAGATTCTACTTAAATGTGATTGAGATCAACTAGGAAAGCTACAAGAGAGGTAATAATTCATTTATTAGGGAAGAAGAAAATACCCTGAGATAATTCTAAAATATTTTTATGGGACTTAAAGAGTACTCAAATATGACAGCTGAGAAAGAATACAGAATAACTGGTGATGATTATCACCTTCCAGATTGGGAAACAGAGTCAAAGATAATGAAGTTATATAAGATAAAATGAGCAACAAAAAGGGGTTTGGATTTGGGTTTGAAGGAAATACAATAATTTTGTTTGGAACATTTTCTGTTTGAAATGTTTTCATTGCTATTAGATAATTTATCTAGCAATAAGTTGCAATTATGAGCTTAATGCTTTCACAACTGAAGATCATGATTTGAGAAGCACTACAGTGGCTTCTCTTGTGGTTCAGACGATAAAGACTCTGCCTGCAATGTGGGAGGTCTAGGTTCCATCCAAGATGGAAAGATCTCTTGGAGAAGCAAATGACTACCCAGTCCAGGATTTTTGCCTGGAAAATTCTATGAACAGAGGAGCCTGGCAGCCTCATTCAGTGGGGTCACAGAGAGTTGGATATGACTGAACCACTAACACACGCTGTCACACACAGTGATGACAGTTAAGCTGAGGGAGAGAATACTATTTTGGAAAAAGATATGGATAATTAGAAAAATGAACCATACTTGCCAAAATTTGGAAACACCCAAGACATATTCTTCAGTAGGGTAATGAATAAAGAGAAACCAGCCTATAAAGGCGACATACTGTATGATTCCAGCACCTGCAGTATTCTGGAGAAGGCACAGCTATAGGGACAGTCAAAGCCTCAGTGGTTGCCAGGAGTTGGGCGCAGGCATTTAGGGCAATGAAACAACTGTATTTGAAATTATAATCATGTTATACGTCATTATCTGTTTGTCCAAACCCATAGAAGGTACCACACCAGGAGTGAACCATAACATAAACTATGACATCTAAATGATAATGACGTGTAGGTTCATCCTTCCTCATCAGGGTACCACTCCGTGTGGGATGCAGATAATGGTGGAGTCGAAGCACATGTCGGCAAGGATTATCAAGGGCATCTCTGTGCCTGCCTCTCAGTCTTGCTGTGAACCCAAAACTGCTCCAAATAAATGAGACCTTTAAAAGAGGAAAGGTAAACAGAGAGAGTCAATGGCAGACCAACATCCTCACTGTTGACAGAGCCTTCTGAAAGAAGTGGAATCTTTGGGCCACGGTCAGAGGGACACGCAAAGATTTCCAGGACAGCTGAGGCAGCACAATGCCCCAATTAATGTTTTTAATAGATTTCACAGAAATATTCAGAGAGAGGGATAGCAATTTCCCATATACTCTCAGTGGCACAAATGCATCACCCTCAAGAGTATCAACATCTCCCATCAGCGGATGCATTTGTCAGGACCAGTGAAACTTACATTACATGTCATTAACGCGAGGGTTCACTGTTGGGTTGTGCATGCTGTGGGTTTGGACAAATGCATATGGCCTGTATCTACCATTATAATCACCACACAGAATATCCATTGCCTTAAAATTCTTCTGTGCTTTGCTTGTTTATTCCTCCCTCCCTCATCATCCCTGGCAACCACTGTTCTTTGTATTGTCTCCTTTTCCAGAATGTCATATAGTTGGAATTCTACAGCATTCAACCCTTTTAGACTGGCTTCTTTCACTTACACTTGATTAATTATGTCCATCTTGAAAGCTTTAAAATTAGTGGATAAAAATACACTTTTTTTGAGAACTCAGAAAGTTTTCAAGTGTGTGTTTATGTTGATTTATGACACCATTGTTTCTTTATTTTGTTCGTATAGTTGTGAGGAATTCATCTCTGGGGCCTACCAGGGGAATATAGGGTAGCAAATATTTCAGAAACATTCTTTTACACTTTCCATAGTGAAAGTGAAGTCACTCAGTCGTGCCCAACTCTTTGCGACCCCATGGACTGTACTCTACCAGGTTCCACTGCCCATGGGATTTTCCAGGCAAGAATACTGGAGTGGGTTGCCATTTCCTTCTGCAGGAGATCTTCCCGACCTAGGGATTGGACCCAGGTCTCTGGCATTGTAGGCAGATGCTTTACCGCCTGAGCCACCATGGAAGTACACTTTCCATAGGCTGCTTAAATTAGACCTCCAGTTGTATAGTGTAATTTAGTCAAATTTGCCAAAGCTGATGCAATGTTTATGCTCAGGAGGAAAAATACACAATAAAAACAGTAAGCTGCTTTTTTAGCTCCTTATTTGTAAATTCCAAATATTTTACAATTTAACTATATTAAAAGCAATGTTGATTTTTCATTCACTCGTTTTTGTGGAGCAGAAACACTGACTTGAAGCAAGGATTTGAAGAATGTGATAAATTTAGATCTTTCAGTTGTCTTTTCTGACATCCTTTTCCTATAATTTACCATCAGTTAGGTGATTCACTTCCTTCTGCATGGTTCCACATCCCCTAGGAGCTTTCTACAAAGGGTTCAATGCTTTTTAATTGTGTTATATAAACCACATTGTATCAGTGAAGCCAGTTTTGTGGGTATTTTAGCAATCATTCGAATTCTACACTTGAAATACTTAATTTGCTGTTAACGGATCATGAGTGCCTACTAAATATTTCATAGTTCCTCTTTCTTTCTAGCTATTTTAAATACTATACCCCCAAACTACATTTTAGATATCTCTTGTTTGCTGTTATTCAAGAAGTTCTATCTTAGATCTCCCTGCCATTTCTGTATGAAAAATGTTTGGCAACACACACATATATGCCATCATTCCACCAACCTGCATGGTCAAGAAACCCACCTGAGAGGCAGATTTAGAGAGAATTGATGCATGTCATAGAATGCCAGCTAACAGGGAAAGAATTATAAGAATGATATAATTTTTAAATTATAGTGCATTAAGAAGAATAAAAGGAAACAAAAAATCCAGCTATTTAGGGTTATAAATATTAATTACAGCAAACTCCATACTTAGCTGTGGAATGAATATTTCCAACTTTATTAATACACTGCCTGAGGTTTTCTGTGTTTGTTTTACACCCTTATGCATAAGATTTAGTTCAGTAAGATTTTAACATTCCATAAATTAGGCCTATGTGCATAACATTTCAAATATAAGATTATGCAGGGCATGTACTCAGTTCCAGCGTAGTACAATTAAAACTCATGGATATAGTAATTTTCATCACAATCACAGTGAGACATTCCATTAACTTAGGAAAACTGAGCTCTGCTAAACATTCTGATTGTTAGCATGGAACAGAAGGTCCAAGATGATTGGGTTCATCTTCTCAATTTTCTAACTTTTATTCTTTCCTACACTCTTTGTGTGGCAGCTGTTGAACTTTTTGCAAAATTTGCCAAGTTTTTCTTTAGAGCACATGCTGTTTTTAGTTCATAGTGTTGGTTTGGGGAGCTCAGATGAACTTATCCTTAAACCTTTATGAGAAATCATAAAAACCTCAGTCAGATTTTATATAAGTTTTTTTTTTCTAAGATATACCTGGTGAAAACAAAATGACCTTACCCTCTTATATGATGCAATGAAAGGGTAAATCTGAAAAGCAAGAGCTTGTAGGAACATCACTATCACAGATGACTTAAATGTCTGTATCTCACTCAAGATCTGAGATGGTTTTCCCTAAATTCTCTTGTTATAAGCAACAGCAATTTTTTTTTTGCTAAGTATCTCTTTTTTGTGTGGTGACTTAGACTTCAGCCTCAATTATATATTACAAAAGGAGAGTTCATTTGCTTATAAAAATATGATGACATAATTTAATCTCTTACTGAGCACTAAATAATGTGGCACTCAAAAGATGCAGTCACTAATATGATAAAGTTTAAAACTGGGCTTTAAAAAAGATGTCTATAGTGAAAACATTTTTAAAAATTGAAGGTTCAGTTTTATATAAAAGAAACATGATATTTGAAGGAAATCAGAGGCAAAAGAGACCCTCTTGACTGGAGGGTTCAGGAAAGGTTTCAGGGAACAGGTGACATTGGAGCTCAGTCTTGAGTGCGAGGTTAAAATTTGGAGCCAATGGAGAAGAACAAGATGTCATTCTGTTGGTAGAAAGCATGCATGCAGAGGCGAAAAACCAAAACAAAACATAGAGCTTGCTCTGTGGAAAGGAGAGCAAACCTGAGCACATGTGAGGGTTCTTTTTGAAATTAGTGGACATCAGTTTGAAGATGGAAATAGGATACATCTGATATTCTAGTCTAAGGAGATTTGCCTCTACTCTATGGACAGATCTCCTGAAAGTTTCAGAGACACAAGAGTCACTTGATGGCATTCAAATTTGAGAAATAAGGCTAGTATTAATAGAGGCGGTAATCTAGAAACAACTGGATTATTAGGAGACATGAATTAAAACTCTAGCAAATGGAGTGAAAAGGAAACAGTGAATTTGAATAGAAAAAGACAGAAGAAATTATTACAGAGTTTGATTGACCTTCTGGGAGAGCGGTGCTGGGTGTAATTTTAATATCTGAAAGCTGTGCATTTGAGAGGCTTTGGGACAAGTGATGCTGAGGACAGTAACTTTGAAATCAGGAAGGGGTGCTGGAAGAGCAGGTGTGGAGGGAGTATATTACTTACTTTTGGACTCACTGTTGATGTGAGAGCAAGGCACTCAAGTGGAAAGGGTCCTTGGGCAGATGGAAGGTTTGAGTGGAGTGGATCCAACGCTCGTATGTTTGAAGACTTCCTTCTCAGTTCACAGCACAGAGCAAATAATGATTCAACTCCTTGGCCTTTGCTGATTACTCAGTGGATCAAATCAGCTATTGAAGTCATTCCTAATCAGTTATCTTTAGGTTTCATTTCTGAAAGCTACAGACTGCGTGTCCTTGAGATAGAACTGAAAAGCATAAAAAGCAGAGTGGACTTCAGCTGCAGAGATCACTTAGAATAAGCATGGTGCATAAAGTGTCTCTGCATCTCTGCTGCTTATCCAGGGGAAAGAAACTGTGAAATCCATACCCACTGCTGTCCCAGCTATTACTATTTCAGCTCAATTTACGAGGAGAAAGATGAATTTACATGAGATCTGTCAGGAAACTTTCAGCTAAGTGCTGATCCAGTCTATAAGGAGGGCCCCTTGCTTGCCCTTATCCTTTTGCCATCACATTAGGAATCAACTGCTTTTTTGACCTGCTCAATGTTTGATGAGAAAAGGCCTCACATTCTCTATCTTTCCCTTTCTGTCCTCATGCAATTTTGAATTTTTCTTATTTTCCATCAACAACCTAGTGTGAAGCCTCTGCTTTCCCTGTCTCTGTGGCTCTTCGTTTACAGATAAGACCCTTCTCCACACACTCCCTCCTCCACTTCCACAGGCGCTGCCCCAAAGGCGGGTTAACAAGCAGGCTCTAGCTTCATGGTCTACCGCTCTTTAGATGCACGATCCTCAGCAGAAGACTTGGTGAAATCTCGATTTTATTCTTTGCTGAAAAATGTGGATTTTAATTCTTTTATAAATCACAAGGTTTCTATCACTATTTTTTTTTTAAAAGATTCTCTCTTGCTGGTAAGACCAAAGTATTCACTTTCTTGGAATCTGCAGCATTACAGAGAAAACTACACACCTGTGCATATTGATGGGGCTGTAATTCATGATTTACAGTCTGAAATGGGAACTCTACTCTGCCTGGTCAACTCAGTATGTTTCAATTATTTTGTGCTCCCACAGGCTGCAAGGACTCCTCAAGCCTCAAGGTTTACACTCAACCCAACCCAAGGTGCTCAGCAGAGAAATGGCAGTCAGCAGAGGATAACGCCCTCATATTTCCACCCACAAATAGATGCTCCCTGGCAAATACACCGAGCTGTCCCTTTCTGCCTCTTGTTCAATGGAGCATCACTTCTGCTGTGAAGATTAAACACTTCACCAAAGCCCCACCCCCATCCTCCGCAGCCTCTGCCCACCTTCAAATAGTTCCCGTATTTCTGACGCCAGCAGTTTCTACGTCTCTGTTGGATATTATTGTCATTATACAAAAATGTTATGGTCATGCCCCCTCTTAAAAAAATTCTTCCTTCTGCTCAAATCCACGTGGAGTCTACCCCCTTTTCTCTGCTTACTTTCACAGACAAATATCCACACATAGATAAACATACCACATCTATGCATACATGCATGCAAACACACACACACACAAGCGTGCTTCTACCGGGTTCACATCATCCATGGGACCATGAAACATCTTTTGAAATACCCAGCAGGGTTATCAATATCCTAGTGTAGTCCATAGGCCTTTATCACCATCTGTATGCTGCTGACTCCAGATTTGTATATTAAGATGTCTGATTGACATCCCCCTTGACTGTGTCCTAGACAACTCACAGTTCACAAGGTACCACCTCCCAGAGAAGCTGCCTAAACTACTCAACTGTATGTAAGCGTCTCTCCATCTCCAGGCCTCTTGTATTCCTTCATTACACTTAGGAGCAGTTCTGATATATTCAGCACGCTGTTTTTAAGGGGCCTGGTCATTCTTTTTGTTTTTGTTGGTCTGTCTTCACTGCAGAACAGAGGTGAGTCAAATGAACAAAGAGCATGTTTTGGACCAAAAATGCTGTGTAGCTAGTGCCTAGGAGATGACTGACAAACACTAGATATTTGATGAATGTTTGTGTGTCTTGCGGAATCAGCAGTCAGAGACTCCCCACTCAGGGCCCTTTCTGCTCCCTGCACACACACATGCGTAAGTCACCCATTAGTGTCCACCTCTTCGTGACCCTGTGGACCACAGTCTGCCAGGCGCCTCTGTCCGTGGAATTTTCCCAGGCATGGACACTAAAGTGGGTAGTCATTTCCTTCTCCAGGGGATCCTCCCGATCCAGGGATTGGACCTGTGTCTCCTGCATTGGCAAGACAGATTCTTTACCTCTAATGCCACCTGGGAAGCCTAGACCAATGTCAAACATGTGAAAACATGTGAGATGTTGAAAATGAGCTTTCCCTTGCAGAGAGCTGCCGCATACTGCCACTGCCGATAAGTGCAGGGAAAATAACTGATGTTCAGGTAAATCGATCCAGGGCTGTCCCTGCTCCTGATCGCCACCCGCTGGGCCTCTGAGGAGGTCTCCTGGCACAGGTGACACTTCTCAGGGCAACTCCTGATCATCTTGGTGCTCACAGCACCCATTTCCTCCTGTTGCAGGAAGCTTTTCAGGATGCGTGTGAGATCGTTGAAGAATCTGAATCTGTTCCAATGTACGTGTGCACATCGGTCATCCCCAAGCATCTGCCTCTGCGACAGCAGAACACTTGCGACTCACTTCACAGCAGATCTTCACATAGCGGCCAAAACGTCTTTTGAAATACTCATCATGGTGATCAATATCTTCACTTTGGAATAATAATATTTAAAAATATATTATATATATATAAATTGCAGCCATTCTTTGCCAGTCTGTTTTGATGCAACTCTTGAGCTGTCTTTGTCATAGTAACTGTTTAGGCAGAATGTGACAGCTTCCCCAGTGGATCAGATAGTAAAGAATCCGCCTGCAGTGCAGGAAACCCAGGTTGGACCCCTGGGTGGGGAAGATCCCCTGGAGAAGGAAATGGCAATCCAGTCCAGCATTCTTGCCTGGAGAAGTCCATGGACAGAGGAGCCTGGTGGGGTACAGTCTATGAGGTCACAAACTACTTAGGCATAATAACCTTTCTTATGTATTCTTTTATTTTTAGTCTTTTTTCTCTCTCTGTGGGATGCCCAATGTCACTGCAACAGCCCCATTTTTAATGTTAGAAGCTCTATTTTTAGGTAATCAAGTAACAAATTCAATATTAGATTGAATTTTCTCGGAAATCTTTTCACGGACTTAACTGGCCCGTGAGTAATAAGAGCTGTCAGTTGCCTCTCTCTCTGATTATATTAATTAACTCTCTTACTTGGCACATTGAATGTAGAACATGTATTTTATCTAAACTTGAAAAATTTACTAGAGGTTCAAAAGTTACACAATTTTAATAAAACAAAAGTAACCCAATTAGCCTTCCTTACAACTTATCAGGAAGATTAATTTTAGAACCATTTCCCAGATCTCATTTCTATCATCAGGTGAAGGGTTGCTTCCTCTCTGGCATTTCCTTTTCCTATTACCTTTCAGGAGGGGCTAAAGCAGAGGACGAGAGGATGGGCACATAAAGAAGCAGAAAGCCTCCCTTTCCGCCTGACACTTCCACGCACTGTGCAGCTTTTAATGAAAAGAGACTTTCCATTTGAAGTCAGCCTTATCCTCACGGTCAGTCCTCCTGCAGTTGAAACCTGCCACAATCGTGGCAGCTGCAATCAGACAGGCTAAATGATACTGCTAAGTGAGTGCTCAGAAGCTCCTTCTACACGGAGGGCCCAGGGTGATGAGCTCTCTGCTGGGGGCCCAGAGGAGGCTGGGTGCCTTAGCTCTGGGCCAGCCCGCACCTGCGCTGACGTGGACTCAGCAGAACTTTGGTTCTGAAAACACCTTTTGCATGCGCAGCGTGTGAGGATTTGCCAAAGGGCCCCTGGGTTCAGCTTGTCCAGCAGAAAATTAATCTACCAGGTGCCCATCTTTCTACAGCCACTTACACCTCTGATCTAATGTGATCCAATTACCAGGCAAGGCCAAAAGACATCTAACCTGGGGAAGAGGGAGGTAAACGTAATAGAAGGCAGAAGCAGCAGGAATTACATTGAAGACTTCCAGGGGATGGCTCATTTTGAAGTGAGCTCACAAAAGCAATATCTGACTGGATTTATAACATTTTCTTTGTTATTTGAAGGTGCATCTTACAGGGGCTGTGCCAAAGTAACTAAAAAGTTGTTGTTGTTGTTTTTGGCTTGTGGGAGCATAGCACTTAAACATGCTCTAATTGCTTTATGAATTGCATTGTTAATGTCTCTGCTCGCCTGGAAGCCACTTGTTCAGAGGAAGTAGTCTGTCTTCCTTTGGTTACGGCAATCCCTGGCACAGGCCCCAATTCACAGTGGAGCCCTGGTATGTTTCTACAAAAACATTTATCATACATCAATTTCCAACAGTCTCCAAGTCCTCTATTTGAAGTGTCAGCTTGCCCAAGAGGCAGGCACCTCCCAAGCTGGTTCTCACCGAGTTCCCAGGTAGGGTGAGGACAGTCTTCTGGATACTTGTCTGACCCCAGACTGGGGCTGGGGGTCTAGGTGGGGATGACAAGCTTGTTTCTCTCCACCATCCATTTTTCATTTCCTGCTTCTCCAGACTTTTCCCTTTTTGCAGTCCGTCTCCCACAGGACTGACCACTTTCCATGAGTCATCAGGCACCGAGCACCTGTGTGGTTGCTCAAGGGCCACCACCTTGATTCTGCGAGATGGCTGGGGTGGGCCACAGGCCCTCCTGCCCTGAGTCAGGGATGCTGCCTCTCAGTGGTCCTTCTTGCTTCCTGCTGCAGGGGACGTTCACTGCTTTGCTTCCGGTTCTGGCCACCAGCACGCTGCCACGCCCACATTTCTCTCTTCTTGCATCTCCCTCTGCTCGTTTGCAAGACTCCTGAACCTCAGCCCCACCGAGCTGACCATGTCTCCCCTGGAGCGACTTCACTGTCTCTTTCTCTCGCTTCCAGCCCATCCAGCTCTTGGTCCCTCAGGGGCCTTACTAAGGGAGACATCCCTCTCTCTGGGCATGTGCCCAGGCGCTCACTCGTAAGCAGATCGTTTTCTCTTTCTGCATGTCCTATCTCCAAGGCCTGTTTTGCAATAGTCCAATATTCCAACTGACTGTCCTCCTTTTATCTAGCATTTGTTCAAAGTCATATTCTACTCTTTGTGACCACGTGGACTGCAGCACGCCAGGCTCCTCTGCAACATACCAGTGTCCATTATCTCCTGGAGGTTGCTCAAATTTATGTCCATTGAGTCAATAATGCCATCTAAACATTATTTAGCACTGGCTGGGGTCTACCCAAACAGACAGACCTCTAAAGATCCCACTGCCATTTTTCTACCACTTGGAGATGCATGTTCTGTGAAAAAGATCAGACATATTGAGAAGAAAATCTGTAACAAATCAACAAGAGTTTGGTGGTTTCAGTTGGAAAGTGAAATTGTATCATCAGATACTTGTCCTGGGACTCAATACTCCAGCTCATTCTATATTTTGCTATCATCAGGGCTGCCTGTTTCCAGCTTCCTCTTCTTCATCACAGATTACCTTTTAGAATACTCAAGTCTACTTAAGTCTTCCCAAGAATCCTTTTAAAGTAGGTAAGGCACATAAGGCATGGGAATAGAAGAACTGATTTCAAGTCAATATCTTTCACCTGAAAAAGTTCCTTAACTTATCTGAGCCTCACTTTTGTCTAAGGAGTTAATATTATGTGCCTTCAGTTCAGTTCAGTTAAGTTCAGTCACTCAGTCATGTCCAACTCTTTGTGACTCCATGGACTGCGGCACGCCAGGCCTCCCTGTCCATCACCAACTCCCGGAACTTGCTCAAGCTCATGTCCATTGAGCAGACGATGCTATCCAACCACCCTCTGTTGTCCCCTTCTCCTCTTGACCTCAATTCTTCCTAGCATCAGGGTCTTTTCCAATGAGTCAGTTCCTTGCATAAGGTGGCCAAAGTATTGGAGCTTCAGCTTCAGCTTCAGCATGGGTCCTTCCAATGAATATTCAGGACTGATTTCCTTTAGAATTGACTGGTTTGATCTCCTTGCATTCCAAAGGGTCTCAAGAATCTTCTCCACAGTTCAAAAACATCAATTATTCAGCATTTAGATTTCTTTATGGTCCGACTCATATCCATACATGATTACTGGAAAAACCACAGATTTGACTATATGGACATTTGTCTGCTGTCTTGAAGACCCAGTCTATGTAGATGATAGGATTTAGCTACAGAGAATTCTATCCCCAATGGCAAGGATTCAGTTCCTTTTTTTTTAAGAATTAAATAAGAAGATGAGAAGAGGGTCTATTAATTTCTGCATACCAAGGGACCAGTGTTGTACAGTATAACTGTTCATGGTGATATAAGTATTATTTTCAATAAAGCAGCTGCTATTGACATATGGATGCTGAGGAACTGCATTTTAAAATTTACTTAATTCTAACACATTTAAATATTATAGGTACATACTGGTTACCATATTGAACAGTGGAGTTCCAGATTCTTAAGATTAAGAAAATGTGGCTGAGGAATTATTGGAATACCCAGGAATAATTGGAATAATTTAGCTGAAGCAAAGGACCATGGATTATCACTTAAAATAAATTCAGGCCCAAAGAATAAAATTGTGTATATATAAAATTTTCCAGGAATACACATGGTTGTTCACATGGTGGTAGAAACCAGTATTAACATGACACAATATCAACCCTACAGGCTGGTAAGATCTATCATTTCTGGTTACTCTACTTGCGAAGTACCAGAGAATGATTACATCTGACACAGAAAATAACAAGAGAGCAAAGTCAAATGCCAGCTGCAAATATCATGTTTTATTGGACTCTCTACTTTGTGGCAGAGCTATTTTTCAGCAACAGTTGAAACTAGGGCAAATGCCAATCATGTCACAGCTTCTCTGATGGCATAGTGGAGAGTCCGTGGGGTTAGGAGGATGTGGTCTCCACAGGAGTTTGCCTCTGAATGGCTTCCATCCTCAGCCCACGGCCATCCACTGTCCACTTCTTCTCGACTCTTCCTGGCTTTAGTTGTGACTGAAAAATTGATTTTTACAGAAAACCAGTTGGCTGATGCTTTCCAGTAAACCTTAAGAACGATGACTTGAGACCTAGGCTCTATGTGAAATAATAGAGTGAGAATTTGGAACAAGAAGCAAAGCAAGGGTGAAATCAGTCAAAAGTCTGATCACATTGCAGTTAACATCTCCTAGGGAAGTGTTAAAGACAGCTATTTCAATTTTATAACAACATTAAAACTAAAGGAAGACCACTCCATGTGTATCTAGCATGTATACAACTGAACACTGATGAATTTCAACTCTTCCAAGCTGTATAATTAGACAATATTTGTGTCTTTGAAACAATCCATAACAAGTAAAGTGAACTACCTAAATTTTTTAGAAGCCAGGAAAAGATAAATACTTTTATTATTTGTAACATGAAATCCACTCTGGAAATACTGCAATAACTTTTAGGTGACATGCGTTTTTGGAAAGCATTGTTTATATGACTTATGCAGTTCCCTACTGTGCCTGGTATGGTTTATCTTAGTTTTATTGAGCCATTTAACATCGTGCCTCATGGCGTCTTTGTATTAGGATATATATATATATAAAATTTGCTAACCAACTATATTCAGAGTGTAGACTGATGAATCATTTTAACTTAGAAGGACATTTCTTCCATTTTTATCAAATTTGGCATATAATAAAGACACAATATAATGTCGGTAGGGATAGCTGCTGCAGATGTTAGACCATAATGCAAACTGCATTGTTCAAGCAGAACAATAATCTCATGTAGCAGGAGAAAATTTAATAGGCTCTGAGTTTTCAAAGATCAAAGTCAAAAGTTCTTTTGATTGGTGATGTCTTGGCTTCGAAATGGAGTTCTTTTAAAACCAATATTAAAAGGTGAGAACAGGAGATCTGTTAAAACTTTGAATATTGCCCCTCTTTTACTTGTATTCTTCAGCTTGTACCAGAATTAGGATATTCAGATAATGTCCAGGAGAAGCAGCCAAGGTCACTGAGGATCTGGAAAGAAAGGCTTTTGAGCCAGCATTTACCTTCCCTGGAACAAACTCCCAGTTGTTTAAGTCCTTAAACCTGGTGATCTGGTGGTTGAGAACCCTTGTTTCCACTGCAGGAGGCACAGGTTCAGTCCCTGGTTAGGGAATTAAGATCTAGCATGCTGTGTAGTACAATCGAAAAAAGGGGAAAAAAAAAGAGAGAGAGAGAGAGAGAGAGAGAGTTCTAGAGGAACCATATGAATGGCTAGAATAGTCATGGATAGGGGAATAAACAAAATTAAGTTCACCAAAATTCAATTTTCTAATCTACTTGTTTTGCTAAATAGCAATTAGGTTTAGCAGTATGAATTTGAAGGTAAAAAATTAAGTTTCACTAGAGGCAAATTTTAGTTCTCCATTCAATTTCTTTTGATATATCTATGATAGAGTCTAGATTTTAAACTTAGGTGACCCTAAACTGAACTTGGTAATGGTGTAAGATTTTGTAATACATAACAGGAATCAATTTCTCATATATTCTGAGGATTTTTGCCTACATTTATGAAAATTCAAATTTGTAGCCTCCCTGTATATTTATATTCTTGGAGTGATACTGACATCAGAACCTGGTATATAAGCCTTTTATTTTCTGAAAAATTTTCTATAGTTTTGCTTAGAAAAAAAGTGACCACAGGACTGGAAGAGGTCAGTTTTCATTCCAATCCCAAAGAAAGGAAATGCCAAAGAATGCTCAAACTACCGCACAGTTACACTCATCTCACACACTAGTAAAGTAATGCTCAAAATTCTCCAAGCCAGGCTTCAGCAATACATGAACCATGAACTTCCAGATGTTCAAGCTGGTTTTAGAAAAGGCAGAGGAACCAGAGATCAAATTGCCAACATCTGCTGGATCATCTAAAAAGCAAGAGAGTTCCAGAAAAACATCTAATTCTGCTTTATAGACTATGCCAAAGCCTTTGACTGTGTGGATCATGATAAACTGTGGAAAATTCTTAAAGAGATGGGAATACCAGACCAACTGACCTGCTTCTTGAGAAATCTGATAATGCAGGTCAGGAAGCAAAAGTTAGAACTGGACATGGAACGACAGACTGGTTCCAAGTAGGAAAAGGAGTACGTCAAGGCTGTATATTGTCACCCTGCTTTTTTAACTTATATGAAGAGTATATCATGAGAAATGCTGGGCTGGAGGAAGCACAAGCTGAAATCAAGATTGCTGGGAGAAATATCAATAACCTCAGATATGCAGATGACACCACCCTTATGGCAGAAAGTGAAGAAGAACAAAAGAGCCTCTTGATGAAAGTGAAAGAGGAGAGTAAAAAAGATGGTTTAAAGCTCAACATTCAGAAAACCAAGATCATGGCAACCAGTCCCATCACTTCATGGCAAATAGATGGAGACACAGTGGCTGACTTTATTTTGGGGCTACAAAATCACTGCAGATGGTGAATGCAGCCATGAAATTAATAGATGCTTATTCCTTGGAAGGAAAGTTATGACCAACCTAGACAGCATATTAAAAAGCAGAGACATTACTTTGTCAACAAAGGTCCATCTAGTCAAGGCTATGGTTTTTCCAGTAGTCATGTATAGATAGGAGATTTGGACTCTAAAGAAAGCTGAGCACCGAAGAATTGATGCTTTTGAACTGTGGTGTTGGAGAAGACTCTTGAGAGTCCCTTGGACTGCAAGGAGATCCAACCAGTCCATCCTAAAGGAAATCAGTCCTGGGTGATCATTGGAAGGGCTGATATGGAAGCTGAAACTCCAATACTTTGGCCATCAGATGCGAAGAGCTGACTCATTGGAAAAGACCCTGATGTTGGGAAAGATGAAGGCAGGAGAAGGGGACAACAGAGATGAGATGGTAGGATAGCATCACCGACTCAATGGACATGAGTTTGGGTAAATTCAGGGAGTTGGTGATGGACATGGAGGCCTGGAGTGCTGCAGTCCCTGGGCTCACAAAGAGTCAGACATGACTGAGTGACTGAACTAAACTGAATTTTTAAGTTATTTACATCTTTTAAATACTATAGATCCAGTTTTAGATGCAGATACAGAGCTAAATCTAGTTATAGATATGGATAGTTGCATTCTTTCATCTTTGATTTGTTTTGTTCAGTTGCTAAATCATGTCTGACTCTTTTGAGACCCAAGGTACTAGAACCAGCCAGGCTCCTCCATCCACAAGATTTCCCAGGCAAGAATATTGGAGTGGGTTGCCATTTCCTTCTCCAGGGTGTCTTCCCGACCCAATAATCAAACCTGTGTCTCCTGCATTGGCAGGTGGAATCTTCCCCCTGAGCCACCTGGGAGTTCACATCTTTGATACAGTAAGGATATTAAAATAATATATATATTTCATACAGTAATGGTATTTGCTAAAATGATGACAGTGTAAACATCAAAGGGTCAAGTCTGAGACATTAAAGAAACAATAATTCTGAATCTGGGTGATATATACAGTTTAAATTTTTTTTTCATATCCTTACACTATCCTTCACAGAGAAAAAAGAAATAACTTCTTTTGAAACGGAAAGATAATGGACATATAAAACACACTGCACTTCATATTATGGTAAAACAACTAGATATAAATAACCACCAGCAATTATCATTTGGTTTCACAGCTTGAGGATGAGGTGCAATTAGAATTAATGATTCTCAATGATAGTTTTCTTGGAAAAAGTCATTCTCCAATGCTATTATTCAGCTTACCAATATTCAGAGACAGTAAATATACTGCTAAAAGTGAAAATATTGTTCATTCAGGTGTGTCCAACTCCTTGCTATCTCATGGATTATAGCCTGCCAGGCTCCTCTGGCCACGGAAATCTCCGGGCAAGACTAATGGAGTGGGTAGACTTTCCCTTCCCCAAGGGATCTTCCCAACTCAGGAATCAAACCTGTGTCTTTCAGGTAGATTCTTTACTGTCTGAGCCATCAGGGAAGCCGAATATACTGGTACTGTGCTGCAAAATAAATCAAACTATTAATAAGTACATATAACATACATACAAAAGATATACTAAGTTTCTCCTCTACTAGGTATGATTTGAAAAGCACGTCAGCATGTTCTTATATAACACGTTAACTTACAGACATCTGCAGCCATGTGACATTCAGAGGTTTTCTTCTCTCAGTTAACAAGCATTGCTCTAAGTGTCTTTTATGTAGGATTACAAAATGCTGTCCCATATTTCTGTGTGTGCAAGCTTTATTGGACTTACTTGACTGAAATCTCCTTTGTGGCTGGATAATGCCCTAATCAGTTTGTTTGTTTTTTCCCTAACCACACTGCTTGCTCAAGGATCTCGCACGGAGGACAAGCTTGAGTTGAGTTTGCTAGATATGATTGATTTTGAGTGAAAATTAGGACCATCATGATAAAATCAGACCCAACGCTTTTTTCTAAGCAGTTGTATTCACCATTCTTTTTCACACAACATTTCTTGGCTAATATATCATGCATTCCATCCTGTAAGCAGCTGGCCTGATATCCGGAATAGATGTGATGCATTGATTCTTGACTTCTGGGAATTACCAGCTGGTATAGTAGATAAATGGGTCCCTAATAAGTATAACAGATAAAGTGGCCTCAACCCAAAGGAGACCCTCAAAGAGGCCTCAAAACTCATAATTTAATTTTTTAAATTTATCCAGATTCTAACATATTTTTAAAGATTTCCTGGAAATACTCTCTGTAACTAATAAAACCATTGAGAATGTATCTTTTTGTATCTTACTGCTTAATCTATTCAAAACATTTGTGATATATAGATGAATAATGAAAGATTAAGCAACACTTGCTGATTTAAGATCAACTTATATAGCATAGCTTCTTTCCAAATTCAGTGAAGTGTTAGTCTTCTGAGCAAGGAAGATTCTGACACTGAAAGGAGCATCCTGAGAGCAGATCATGATGAAGTCCTGGGCATCACATAGAATGATCACAGATGATAAAGAAAGTAAAAGTGAAAGCTTTTACTGTGATAAGTTTAAGTATAATTTTTGATAAGCTCTGCTAACCTTATTTTCAGTAAGAGTTAGGTATACAGGCTCTAGTAAATCTAGTGGCTTTTGACACTTTAGAAATAGAAGAATCTTTTGAATTAAAGATGATGAATCTAAATCTCTGCTACAGGTGTAATCTTAAATATCTTATCTATTTGAATACATAATATTATGTTCTTGCTCAATAGCCAGAAAGCCTTAGTAAAGAAAATTATATACAATCTGGCACTGCAGAAACCCATCTGCAAAAGAATTACTTCAAAAAAAAAGAGAAAAGTAATGATTAGCTGTGTGAAGCACAACCATAGAATAATATCATTTGAGGGATCATCTAGTTTAATACCCTTAATTTACACATGAGATAATCAAGGCCTCAGCTTACAAAGATAATGAGAGAGCTAAGAACATGAGTCCTCTAGATTTCGGATCATGTGTCTTTTCTTTCAAGTCATCTTGGAGAACCTCTCAAGGTTGATATTCATGTAACCCCCCCTGTGATGACCGCACTGAGCACCAGGAATAAGAATACATGTAACTCTGTGGCTTGATGTACTGGCACTATTGTAAGCTTAGAGCTACTGCAGTTGAATAGAAAGATTTTCTATCTTGATGATACACAGAGTACAAACGAATAGAAGTAACCAAGAGCCAGCTGTCAACAGTAAGGGGTATATACCCCTGAAGGAAATGCAGGTCGCAGTGTGTTGCACTGATTTCTAGAGGAAATGCAGACAGTTGTATGTGGACACACGCTAATACGTGTCCATAGGGAGCGATGAGGAGAAAGAAAAGCAAACACAGCACACAGAGCAGCGCTTCTCCTCCCAAACAATAAGCCCAGATAGGTTGTGGTACAGTATCTATCTCATTAATGCAAAAATGTTGGACGGGAAAAATGTCATGAAGTTATGCACCAAATGCTTGCCTGTATTTATTACTGTGAACTGGGATTAATGAGGCAGGGTAGGCACTTTGTAATTCTTTTTTTATTTCACGTTTCTGGTATTTTAAAGCTATTAATATCCACACATTGCTTTTCTAATATTGTTTATTCCAAAGTGGAGCTGCAATTGAAATAGTTAATCTAAGGAAGTCCATTTCATGAGGATATATTTTTGTGTACATATGTTTCAAGCATTACTTGAATGTCATAGAAAGTATCAGAAAGATCATGAAAAAGTGATTGGTTTCTAATAAGAAGCAAGATCAACAGTTGTCCCCAAAAGGGCATAGATTCCAAGCAATTAGTTTAAATGAGAAAAAATTGTTATCCTCAGTTGTTGCAAATATGTAAAAAGTATTTAATATTAACAGTTATATGTTACCACTCATCAGTATAAACTTCATTAAACAGTCTGTCATAAACAATTGTAAATTCACTCAAATATATGTAACTAAATATCTGAGGAGGCACCATCTTATTTACATGAATGTTGGGAAAACATTAATATATAATCACATTTCTCTGATCTTCCTGCTGACAAATGCTTCGTCTCAGTGTCTCCCTGCATTTCAAATGGGCACTAAATCTTGAGACTGGGATAATCTTATTTTCTTGAGTTGCATAACAAATTTTTGAAATATCTTCTTCAATTCTTCTCAAACTCTAAAATAACTACACTATGGATTTCAGTGACTTCTGGAAGCGTTGACTTCAACAGGGTCACCAATTAATTACAAAGAGCAGCAATAACAGTTGTTAGTTGTAATATATTTCTCTTCAATTAGATAAAAAGCTCCCAAGGACAAATTATTAGGAACACCAAGTTGGAAATAAGATAACTGAAAGTCCATTTCTATCTTGGTCTTTATTAAAGGTATGGACTCAGATTAGAAACTTAATACTCCTTTGCCTTAATAACTACTTTTGGAGAAACCATGAGAAAATCTGAAATAAAATGAATTTAGCTTTCAGCTTCCATTTACAATGTGACCATCAGTGAATTCTAGACATTCACAGATTGTTTTTGAGAAATTGGAATGAATCATTATTGAAGTGATTAAATCTGATTCAAATAGCATCCAATAAAGTCACTTGAAAATAACCTTTTCTCAAATATTTATTGTATAATGAATCTTTAGATAGAAGTCTTTAAAAATTAATTTAAATGAGGAAAAAAACAATAATTCCTTCCTAAGCCATACAAAAAACCCAACCATTTTTTTTTCCTAAAATGCCTAAAACTGCTTAAGAAGAATATAATTGTTAACTGAAATGTTTCCCTCTTCATTTATACAAAATAAAATATAAAGGATTTTGAGTAATAATTACCCAATAAGTACTTGTGATTTTATTTGTTCTTATTTTCTGAACAAAGATAAGATACCAAATGTAAAGCTACTTGAGAGTAAATTCTTTGCTCTATAACGCTTAAGTTTGTTTGACATTGTTACTATGCACTTCAAGGGAATTGCTCTTACAGTACAGTTTGTGCTTTATTTTTCTGAGGATGCTTCAACATCCTCAGAAGTTTGGAAGTCAAGACAAAAAAAAAAAGAGGTCTGGATTATTCCACATTCTATTTCCTGTCATAATTATTTTCAAAACTGATTAACAGATTCATTTGTTTGATGCCAAGGACTTTTTATAAATCGATCATCACAGGAGTGCAATGTGATGCAGCAGGTAACTGCCCAACAACTGCAGAGACAAAGTCTGGAAATCGTAGGTGCATCCGTGCTTCTACAGCAGCAACAACGAGGTGGAAGTGAGGGGTGTAAAGACCGCTCACCGACTTGAGGTTTTGGGCCCGATACACCAGGGTAGGTTTCCACTGAGCCATCATCCCCATAATTCACATTTGTACACATTAGCTTTTTCTTTTTTTGAATGCCTTATGTCCTGGCTCTTCTTGTTTTTGCTTTTGAAATGAATGTACTAGGTAGCAAATTTACCAAATTCATTTACCAAATCACCTTCTTTTCCGTCTTCTTCTTCTTCAGATCTTTGATGATGATCAACTCTTTCCTTCCATCGTATCCATATGGCCTCAGCGATGTCCACACCGACTGGAGCCACCATCCACAGTGAGAGGTATTTCTCTGTTTGTTGAAATATTACTGGCCATCTTGAAGCTTGAACCCTGACAACATCGCTGCTGCGGCTGCTGAGTCGCTCAGTCGTGTCCGACTCTGTGCGACCCCACAGACGGCAGCCCACCAGGCTCCCCCGTCCCTGGGAGTCTCCAGGCAAGGGCACTGGAGTGGGGTGCCATTGCCTTCTCCAGCGCATGCATGTATGCTAAGTCGCTCAGACATGTCCGACTCTGTGCGACCCCACGGACAGCAGCCCGCCAGGCTCCTCTGTCCGAAGGATTCTCCAGGCGAGAACACTGGAGTGGGTTGCCATTTCCTTCTCCAGCTGACAACAGTGTCTAAGTGAAAAAAGCCAAACCCAAGTTGTATGATCCATTTATATTTAATGTCCAGAACAGGCAAATTTAGAGAGACAGAAAGGAGACTAGAGTCTGCCAGGGACTAGAAAAAGCAGGGAATAGGAAAGTGAAAGTTGCTCAGTCCTGTCTGACTCTTTGAGAGCCCCATGGACTAGTCCATGGAATTCTCCAGGCCAGGATACTGGAGTGGGTAGCCATTTCCTTCTCCAGGGGGTCGTCCCAACCCAGGGAATAGAAAGTGGCTGCTTAATGAGCTTAATGGATATATTTTCTTTTTAGGGTGATAAAAATATTTTGAAATTAGGTGGTGGTGATCACCACTTATCACTGAGAACATTGTGCACTTTCAAGTGGTTAAATTGGTGAATTCTATGTTAGCAGAATTTTATCTCAGTTAAAAAATATACTCTAAATAAATAAATATATGCCTTGAAATGCTAAGCAGTTTTTAGGAATCCATGTGCAAACGCTCCTCCCCACAATTCTAAACAAAGCCAAGCTACCATCCTTTGTCTTCAGGGGTTAAATTATGTAATATATGTGGAAAAAATTTTCCATCTGGAAAAAAGTCTTTCAACTGATTTCTTTTTGGCAACTTCAGCTATTTACTATTTCATTAACATATCATGTTAAGTTTATCTGTAACTTAATTACAAATTGATTAGGAAAATATTCATCCTGTGTCCTTGTGCTGTTTGTATTAAAATATCTGAACAATTTAGGAGATAATTCTTTCTAAAGCAATTTCCTTGTTTAAATTAGGCCATAAAATTGGATTACTTAATAGCAATGCAATAAAGCTGGACTGCTTTATAATCTCCCAGGTACTTTCACATATAATATTGCATCTGATCCCCAAGTTAACTCTGTAAGATAAATATGTCAGCTCTTGTATCCCAGATCTGCAAAAGTAGACATTGAAGGAGAGACATTAAGCCATTTCATTTTTAAGTTAGTGGTGTTTCAATGGCTGGAACCTAGATTTTGAGATTTTCCTGAACAAGGGCTCCATCTATACCAGTGCTCATGCTTTCTTTATTTACAAAGCTGCTGCCGCTGCTGCTGCTCAGTCACCTCAGTCGTATCCAGCTCTGTGTGATCCCACAGACGGCAGCCCACCCAGCTCCTCCATCCCTGGGATTCTGCAGGCAAGAACACTGGAGTGGGTTGCCATTTCCTTCTCCAGTGCATGAAAGTGAAAAGTGAAAGTGAAGTCGCTCAGTCATGTCCGACTCTTTACGGCCCCATGCACTGCAGCCCACCAGGCTCCTCCGTCCATGAGATTTTCCAGGCAGGAGTTCTGGAGTGGGGTGCCACTGCCCTCTCCATATTTACAAAGCATTTGGTAACAAATGTTCTTGTTGTTGCTCAAACTTGATTCCATATTAAAGTCACCAGGAAGCTTTTAAATTCTGCTTGGGCTAAACACACACCCACATATACGTACATTCACACACACATACATGCATGGGTAACATGAGGAGTCTTTTTTCAATGTTGGAAATTCATCACAAATAAATATTTACACAAGTTATTAGGAAAAATCAAAAGGCCCCAGTAGAGAAATGAAACAGTCTGAATTCTACCTGACTTACTTTATCCTTAACAGATTTACTACAAAATTTTAAAATATGTGTAACTAGTGGAGTTATAAAAATTTCACAATGAAATATTAGTATGCCCAATTGGTTGAGCTAATCAATGCTATTTATATGTTCTCTATTATAAGATAACCATTACATATAGATGTTCTGGAGAAGGAAATGGCAACCCACTCCCTGGAGAGGCAGAGGAGCCTGGTGGTCTACTGTTCATGGGGTCGCAAAGAGTCAGACACGAGTGAGTGACTTCACTAGTTACTGACAAGATGTCTGATGCCAATCTGGCTCTCATTTATTCATAGAAAATCTCTAATTTTATCTTTGGAGCCTTTATAAGTATTTTAAAAATGTTTAATGCTTGTATGTTTTTCAGATTAATTGTTTGTCCATTGCTTCATTGGCTATTATTTTCTCCCATTCTGAAGGCTGTCTTTTCACCTTGCTTATAGTTTCCTTTGTTGTGCAGAAGCTTTTAATTTTAATTAGGTCCCATTTGTTTATTCATGCTTTTATTTCCGATATTCTGGGAGGTGGGTCATGGAGGATCCCGCTTTGGTTTGTGTCGGAGAGTGTTTTGCCTATGTTATCCTCTAGGAGTTTTATAGTTTCAGGTCTTATGATTAGATCTTTGATCCATTTTGAGTTTATTTTTGTGTATGGTGTTAGAAAGTGTTCTAGTTTCATTCTTTTACAAGCGGCTGTCCAGTTTTCCCAGCACCACTTGTTAAAGAGATTGTCTTTTCTACATTGTATATTTTTGCCTCCTTTGTCAAAGATAAGGTGTCCATAGATGCGTGGATTTATCTCTGGGCTTTCTATTTTGTTCCATTGATCTATATTTCTGTCTTTGTGCCAGTACCATACTGTCTTAATGACTGTGGATTTGTAGTATAGTCTAAAGTCAGGTAGGTTGACTCCTCCAGTTCCATTCTTCTTTCTCAAGATTGCTTTGACTATACGAGGGTTTCTATATTTCCATACAAATTGTGAAATTATTTGTTATAATTCTCTGAAAAAGACCTCTGGTAGCTTGATAGGAATTGCATTGAATCTATAGATTGCTTTGGGTACTATACTCATTTTCACTATATTGATTCTTCCAATCCACGAACACGGTATATTTCTCCATCTATTTGTGTCCTCTTTGATTCCTTTCATCAGTGTTTTATAGTTTTCCATATATAAGTCTTTTGTTTCTTTAGGTAGAAATATTCCTAAGTATTTTATTCTTTTTGTTTTGATGGTGAATGGAATTGTTTCCTTAATTTCTCTTTCTGATTTCTCACTGTTTGTGTATAGGAATGCCAGGAATTTCTGTGCGTTGATTTTGTATCCTGAAACTTTACTATGTTCACTGATTAGCTCTAGTAATTTTCTGGTAGAGTCTTTAGGGTTTTCTATGTAGAGGATCATGTCATCTGCAAACAGAGAGAATTTTACTTCTTCTTTTCCAATCTGGATTCCTTTCATTTCTTTATCTGCTCTGATTGCTGTGGCCAAGACTTCCAAAACTATGTTGAATAGTAGTGGTGAGAGTGGGCACCCTTGTCTTGTTCCTGACTTCAGGGGAAATGCTTTCAGTTTTTCACCATTGAGGATAATGTTTGCTGTGGGTTTGTCATATATAGCTTTTATTATGTTGAGGTATGTTCCTTCTATTCCTGCTTTTTGGAGGGTTTTTATCATAAATGGATGTTGAATTTTGTCAAAGGCTTTCTCTGCATCTATTGAGATAGTCATGTGGTTTTTATTTTTCAATTTGTTAATGTGGTGTATTACATTGATTGATTTGCGAATATTGAAGAATCCTTGCATCCCTGGGATAAAGCCTACTTGATCATGATGTATGATCTTTTTAATGTGTTATTGGATTCTATTTGCTAGAATTTTGTTAAGGATTTTTGCATCTAAGTTCATCAGTGATATTGGCCTGTAGTTTTCAATTTTTGTGGCATCTTTGTCGGGTTTTGGAATTAGGGTGATGGTGGCCTCATAGAATGAGTTTGGAAGTTTACCTTCCTCTGCAATTTTCTGGAAGAGTTTGAGTAGAATAGGTGTTAGCTCTTCTCTAAATTTTTGGTAGAATTCAGCTGTGAAGCCATCTGGTCCTGGGCTTTTGTTTTTTGGAAGATTTCTGATTACGGTTTCAATTTCTGTGCTTGTGATGGGTCTATTAATATTATCTATCTCTTCCTGGTAATGCTTGAAAATTTTCACGGTGGTGCATGTCTAGGTGTGTTCAGGTCCAAGTATGTGTGTGCATGTGTGTAAGTTCACTTGCGTAATTACTTAGCTTAATTTTTATGCTGCTTATTCTAAGGGTTCTTTCCGTCTTGTACTTCATGTTATTTTTACATCTGTGCTCAGTCACCCAGGCGTGTGCAACTCCGTGCGACTCCATGGGCTGTAGCTGGATTCCTCTGTCCGTGGGATTCTCCAGGCAAGAACACTGGATGGGCTGCCATTTCGTTCTCCAGGGGATATTCTTGATCCAGGGATGGAACCTGTTTCTCCTACTAACGTTTAAGAAAGTTTATAAACATTTTGTTTCAGCTTTTCTTCTTCATTGTGACAATGATCAGTTTGTTAATCCTCAAATCCATCCTCCATTACCTGCCTTGGAAAAATATAGATGGGTCCTTTAAATATCTTTTCTTTGCTAGTTTGCAGACATTATGTTTGGTGAGTGGCGAGCAGAGACGTAGAAGGAGGAAGGGCTTTTCTCCTCCTGGTTCTGGGCAGCCCGTCTGTCAGGCTTCCTCAGTGTGTGTGGCTTCCTTCTGCACTGGGAAGCCAGCAGCACCTGTCAGCATCTGCCATGGCCACATTTGCCAGCCTCATCTCAGGCGGCTTGGTGGCAGCGTGCCATCCTCAAGGCACCTCCTGTGACCACTTTCAGCCCGTGGTCCTCAAGCTCCTTCACAGTGGGGTGCTGAGACTGGGCACACCCTCAGGGCCCCTTTCCTGCACCTGCCCCCAGTGTCATGCCCCGCCTGCATGCCTTCCCTTGAACACCTCCCCAGGGATTGCCTGGGCAGTTTTCCATGGATTTCAGGGCATGGGACCTTCCGTGGGCAGTTACCCTCCAGAAGTCACATCACAGAACTCCACCAGAGTAGCACTTATAGAACTTCTCCGGCACCCAGTCCCTACGGCTGCACCCTCCAATGCGTTCTGGGCCTCAGCCCTGGTGGAGACAGCCTCATTTCTAGTGCTCAGTCAGCCTGAGATCACTCCGTACACCTCCTACTTTTAGATTCCTTACTGGATAATCCTCTGTTATTTCGATTTCCTGTTAATAACTCTCTGTGTTAATATTTCCATATTCATATCACTCAGTGGGTTTTTCTCTCCTTACTAGATCCTAACTAATGCAGAATAAGCATCCCTGGGCACTGCCCCATGAGACTGGTCATAAAGATGGAATTTCACCATTGGTTTGGCTGTGTTCTGAAGATGAATGCAGAGCCGAACTCTTTGGGAAGTGGGAAGCTAGTAGTCCATTGTCTACACTGCCATTGTAATTAATCAAGTTATCACCTAAGGTTAATTGTGATGAAGTGACAGCTGAAGAAAATGCCTTGGGAACCTTAGAGGCTGTTAAACTTGACTGTTACGGCTGTTGTGGTGACTATAAAGAGTGTGGAATGGATTCTTTTGAGTGCAATTGGGCAATTACAAATAGACTATGACAAACTCAGACTTGTAAGTATCAGCTCGCCTCAAGGTCTGAGAGCCAGAGAGTTCCAAACACAGCTCTGAAAGTATCTTATTTATTCTATCCAAATGGCTGATGCTGCTAATGCTAGCACAAAGTGTAACAATAGGGGTGGCTGAAGTGCAATAGCAGTTGAATTCAATCTTGCCAATATTCTCTTGTGAAGGAGCATCCTTTGAGGAAGAATGGGGTCCTGAAATTTAGACTAGGAACATCTGGTTGAATCTGATTAAACTGATAGCACTGCATTTTCAAGTCATTCTATCTTTAGTCACTGGAGCCCCTGACCCTTTGGTCTGGAAGTCCCATGATGGCCACTTGGGTAGATGGCTCCAGAGGATGCCAGCCAGTAGCACTGCAGCCTAGCAGCTGTCAGGATTGTAGGAGCATTAGCCTAAGGAGGCAGGAAGATAACATTAGACAGGGCTGAATTTGTGGATGTGGGCTCACCTGAAGGATGTTCTAGACACATGGCTTCACTTCTAAAATGAATAAAAATAAAACAGAGTCAGATAAGTGATGATGCAACAGCTGGAGGTGTTGATTAAAAAGCAACATGAGGGAACTTTCTTCAGAGACATAAAAATTCTAAATGTTGAAAATGATATGATATCATTGAGCTGAATATAAGATTTGCTCATTTTGCTTTGTGTAAATTATAATACAGTAAATAAAACCAAGAAAGAAAAACAATAATGAAAATGTCTTGTGCTGAAAATATCAATCAGACATTGATTCAATTGCTTTTATAGAGGACATTCCATAGATACGTAATGTCATCAACACAATGATCATTTGTAGAGCCTATCTCAAAACAGAAACATTTAATATTATTGATGTGTGCATCAGTGTTCATTCAGCTATGAAAAACAGAAATCTATAAACGGTGACTTAACAAAAGATTCTGCTCACCTCATTTCCTTCTTGGTGTCCCCACAGTAACAGGAGTCTGGGATCACATTTTTGTTATTTTCTTTGCATTGCCCCCCAACCCAGCACCCAACTCATTGTCACAAAATGGCTTCTTCTGGTCTACACATTGCTTTTGTAGTCAGTTCAAGAAGAAGAAAGAAGATTCATTAAGGTCTATTTGTTCTGTTAAAAAATTGAAAGCATTTATGGAATGCCCAGAATTATTTTGCCCTTCATAAAAGTTGCCAAACAAGCAGGACTTTTCAGTCTTTATAATGGGAGGCAGCAAGGAGGGAACTTAGGACCAGGTACAGTGTAGATGTCTATTTATATGTTATTATATTTTCTCATGAATCGTCCCTAACATACCTACTTATGGAATTTCAGCTTGCTGGTAGGTACAGCCCATGCCTTACAATTTACTTGTCTTTCTCCAGAACATGTAAAGGGAAAAAAAAAAAAAAGTATTTCTATGTGCTTTATTAATCCTCATCAAAATATTTTCTCACATAGACTAAGAACCTAATTTGAGACCTCATCACACTCCAAGCCTAAATGAGTCTATAAAGCCCTAAAAACAAACTGCCTGATGCAATGAAGTGTCCCGTGGAGTGCGGGTGCCCAGGCTTGCCGGGCTCAAACACGGCTATTAGCAAAGGATGCTTAAATGCATTCTTTCAAAACTAGATGACACCTGAGTTTCTTTCCAATCCTGAGATTTTATTAAATTTTTATTTTGAATTTTCCTTTGAAAAAGAAAAATGTGATTGGTAGCCTGACACTTTGGCACTCTCATCTTTCAATTATGGAGACCTGGCTTCAAGAAATATAATGTCTTATGTCAAATAAAAAATGAATTCTGACCTTCTATTTTCTACACCAGGTAATGGACTGACTGAAGAGAAAATTAAATGTGACATACTAAGGAAGAGAACATGAAAGTTTTACTCAAGTAGGAACATGGCCAGTCTCTAACTTACTACAGGGCACTGAATTGAGAATTCTTGGATTCCACCATCCGAGTGGTGCAGAGTTTAACACTGATTGTGTTTCTTTGTTAAATACATCCGAAATTTAGTGTACTCTCAGTTTAAGCCGCACATCCGAATGACTAGGGACAAACTGTTAGTGTGGGCCAGGCACATTCCCACGGTATTAAAATATTTGGCAGCTCCCAGTCCTAGCCACTGATAACCCCACAGTCCTTTTTTTCATGCATGATCAGTTCAGTCATCTTCTCCCAGGCTAGACTGAGGATATGTAGCAAAATAGCTCATAATGTGGTCAATCCATTTATTTCAGTTTTATTGATTAACTCTATTTATCATGATGAGTGGGCTTCCCAGGTGGCACTAGTGGTAAAGAGCTCACCTGCCAAAGCAGGAGACATAAGAAATGCAGGTTCGATGCCTGGGTCATGAAGATCCTGTGGAGGAGGGCAGAGCAACCCACTCCAGTACCCTTGCCTGGAATATCCCATGGACAGAGGAGCCTGGAGGGCTACAGTCCATAGCGTCACAAAGAGTTGAATACGACTGAAGCGACTTAACCATGTATGAATGCATCATGTTGGGTAAACAATCCACCTGCAATGCAAGAAACCTGGGTTCAACCCCTGGGTTGGGAAGATCCCTTAGAGAAGGGAATAGCTAAGCCCTCCAGTATTCTTGCCTAGAGAATTCCATGGACAGAGGAGCCTGGTGAGCTACAGTCCATGGGACCGCAGAGTTGGACATGACCTTTGGAGGTGACACACCATGATTATGAAGACGAGGGTCATGAAGAAGAGACCTCCACATTTCTTTTCTTATTGGAGGATAACTTCTTTACACTATCCTGTTAGTTTCTGCTGTGTCACTGAGTGAGTCAGCCAGGAGTATACAGATATCCCCTCCCTCGTGAACCTCCTTCCCGCCACCTTCCACGTCCCATTCCTCTGGATCATCGCAGGACACCGAGCTGAGCTCCCTGTGCTACACAGCAGCTTCCCTCTAGCCATCTAGCTTATATTTTTTTACTGTATATACGTCAATGCCACTCTCTGAATTTGCTCCAACCTCTTCTTCCTCCCATGTTTAAATGTCTATTCTTTATATCTGCATCTCTATTTCTACCCTGAAAATAGGCTCATTAGTATCATTTTTCTAGATTCCATATATTTGTGTTAATATAAGATTAAGAGACTGTTTTTCTCTTTCTGACTTCACTCTGTAGGACAAACTCTAGGTACATCCATATCGTTGCCTATGACCCAATTCCATTCCTTTTTATGGCTGAGTAATATTTTAATTTATACATGGACCACATCTTCTTCATCCATTCATCAGCTGATGGGCATTTAACTCTCTTCCATGTCCTGGCATGGGAAGACTTGGCCTCATGGCATAGCATCTTCAGGAGATGTCTCGAGAAAGTATTTGTCCTATTTTGAAATATGCATTATTCTATTAGGGCTGCTAGTCTGAATATAACGTAATGAGATATATTTTCAATTAATGAGCCTCTCATTCTTTGCCTGCTATATATTTGCTGTTGCTATGCTGTAATTTTTTTGTGTTAGGAGTTCAACGCATCTTGTGTGAAACTTATAAGCTATTCAGGAATGTCAAGCTATTCACCATAGGATCACAGTGGCCAGCGTGGACTTCCATATTAGATGTTTAGAAATGCTTAATATAGGACAGCCAATCTTAGCATGAGAAATCAAGTGCTACATTAGATAAGACATTTATTTGGTAGCATACATGGAAAGATTTTCTGTACAGAAACAGCAACTGAGAGAGACAAGAACCCGTGGGACATGACCTTCGCCCCCTACTGACAGACTCCTTAAAGTGAGACCGCTGACCCGGGGGACTTGAAGGCCCTTGGCTCAGGACTTGACTCCAGGTCGCTGTGAGCTGTTCCAGGAAAATGCTCCCAGAGGCCCCATGGCAGCAGGGAATGGCTTCCTGATCACACCTGTTCTGAGACCTGTGGCTGGACCAGAGATACGGCTCCTGGACCAGAGATATAGCCTCCTTCCTGGACTCCTCCTTGGAGTGGTTTATGACTATCTTCCTACTTCTACAATTTCCACTAACTTGTAGGCTGGTTGTCTTCTCTGTGGCTCAGATGGTAAACAATCTGCCTGCAGTGCGGGAGATCCGGGTTTGACTCATGTCTAGGAAAGATCCCCTCAAGTGGAATGACAATCCACTCCAGTGTTCCTGCCTGGAGAATCCTATGCACAGAGGAGCCTGGAAGGCTATAGTCCATGGGGTTGCAAAAAGTTGGACACAACTGAGCGACTGACACTTTCACTTTTTCCTTTTGTGTGAGATAAACTGAGTAATTCATGAATTGAATATTGGCTGCATTTTGTACATCTCCAATCCTATAATCTTGACCAGGCCCCACTGCTAGGCCCTGTGAAAGAACAAAAGGGTTTCAAAATCACTTCAGAACAAAATTTGTATCATCCATCTGAATACGTCTCAACATCTTAGAAATGAAAAAAAAAGAGAGTTATATTTGATATTATATGTAAGCCTAAGGCTTGCATATAACATATTGCTAAAGAGAACAATCTTTTATTATTTTCAAAAATAAAATAGTAGTTTTCAAATGAATAATATGATTTCTGACTTAGGAATTTCTAGCATTTTCAGACTGTCCTTTCACCTTGCAGGGAGAAAACCACTCCACTTGTTGAATCACTAATGGTTCCTGGTTCCAGAATTCTGCATGTAAATGTCATGTCTGTATTCAAATTTGTGAAGCTAATTGGAAGCTGTGTAGTTCAAGTTTTCATCACTGAAATATTCCAGAACTATACGAGAGTCTAAGACTACTGAAAAAATAAAATTTCCTGAGAAATGGTTTCTAATAAGTTCTAAACATAGTGAAATTCCAAGACTTGTAGCATAGGAGCTGTAAAAAAGGTAAAGGAATATTATTAGAGAGTGATTTTAAAGCTATTTATTTAAGAAGAATATTCTAGACTTCTTAGAAATTTTTATTGCAGTATAATTGACATATTAGTTTCAGGTTTACAATATAATGATCAAAAATCTGTATATATTGTGAAAAAATCACCATGATAAAATTAGTTATCATTTGTCTCTACACATAGTTACAGTGGTTTTTTTTTTTGCTTTTTTTTTCCCCCTTGTTATGAGGGCTTTTAAGAGCTACTCTTTTGGAAACTTCCAAATGTTTAACACAGAATTACTAACCACAGTCACCATGCTGTGTATTACATTCCCATCACTTAATTCTTTTATAACCTGAAGTCACTGCCTTTTGCCTGTCTTCACCCACTTCTCTTGCCTTCCGTGCCCCTCCTCTGGTGACCACCAACCTGTAGCCATAAGTTTAGTTTTTGTTGTCGTTGTTGTTGTTTTTCCTTCCACATACAAGCGAGATCACAAGACACTAGTTTCTCTCAGACTTACTTCACTTAGCACAATGCTCTCCAGGTTTAATCATGTTGTCTCAAGTAGCAAAATATCATTTTTTATGGCTGAATAATAGCCTATTGATTCCATCTTTTTTATACATTCATCCATCAGTGAACACGTAGGTTGTCTTGGCTATTGTGAAGAATCCTACAATGAACATGGAAGTACAAATATTTTCTCCAGTTAGTGTTTTCATTTTCTTCAGATAAATACTCAGAAGTGGAATTGCTGGATCATATTATGGGTCTATGTCTTTCTTTTTTAGGCATTTCCATACTGTTTTACATAGTGCCTGTACCAATTTACACTTCCACCAACAATGCACAAGACTTCTCTTTTCTCCACATCCTTGCCAACACTTGCCATGTCCCAATTTATTTGATAGTATTCATTCCACTGGATGTGAGGAAGTAGCCCATTGTGGTTTTGATTTGCATTTTCCTGATGAAAAATAAGTGTGAGCAACTGTTTATTTACCTTTTGGCCAGCTGTATGTCTTCTTTGGAGAAATGTCTATTCAAATCCTTTGCCCATTTTTTAAAAAAAATATCAGATTGTTTAGGCTCTTTTGCTATTGCATTGTCTGAATTATCTCTATATTTTGTATATTATTCTCCTATTAGATATATGATTTGTAAATCCTTTTCCCATTCCATAGGTTGCCTTTTCACTTTGTTGATGATCTCCTTTGCAGTAAATAAGGTTTTTGTTTTGATGTTTGTTTAATTACTTTTTGAAAAGATACTTCTATACATGTCAAATATTTGCCTCAAGTTTGCTACTTTGGTGTAGGTCATGAAATAATTCCTTAACTTTAATGCTTCAGTAGTTATACTTGAAAATGAACAGTATTAAATAACTGCAAATACTTGTGAAACTAGTTAGTACTTATAACTAAAATGACAGAGTTCTAGCAGAGAAAAATGCATTCCACATTTATGCAATGTACTGTTTTACTTTCCTGGATTTTTGGCAATATAGAGGCATTTATAACTCAAAATAAAATCAGAACGCACAAGCAACTTAGCTTGGTTTATTCTATTCTAAAGTAACAGAATGTTATAATATTGTCAATATTTCATTCTATGATGCATGATACTAATTGTATTCCTCTAATGATTATGTAATATGTTATTTGATTCACTGAATTTTTCTTATTCATTTTTCTTCTGTGAATTCTTTTTGTGTGTGTGTTTGTGTGGTTATAAGTAAGAAGATGCCACACAGAAACAAATGTTGACTCATTTTCCAAATTAGGTAATCCATTAAGTAAATAAAGCCTGTGACACTTACTCAGGTAGAACATCAATGAGATATTGAGTTGTGAATATAAATGAGTGTCTAAAACATGAAATATCTACAACACATCACATATTTAAATTAGTTCACTATAGTCTATGCTGGACAATCTTCACTTTTGAGGAAAAATTGCACATACAGTTGCACACACATGTGTGTGTGTGCTCAGTCACAGCTGACTCTTTGTGATCTCCTGGACTGTAGCCCACCAGGCTCCTCTGTCCATGGAATTTTCCAGGCAGGAATACTGGAGTGTGTTGCCATTTCCTACTCCAGGGGATCTTCTCAGTTTAGGGGTTGAACACTTCTCTCTTGCATCTCCTGCATCAGCAGGTGACTTCTTTACCACTGAGCCAGCTGGGGTGCCCACTCACACACAGATCCATGTGCAAAGACATCTGAAAGTATGTCAGCTAAGCATTTGAGTGGTTACCTATAAATAGCAGCAATATTAATTCTTTTTTCTTTTATCTTTCTAATTCTAACTTCTCTATATTTTTTAAAGTATATATACATTTTTTAAAATGAGCTGGACTGTAAAACAGAAAAGTTGGTAACTAACACTGAGGCAAATGATACTGAGGCAAAAACAGTGCCTTGAAACTTTTGGAAAACCATATGCTGAGTATAGCAAGAAACATGAAATACTTTACATTTGATCAAGTAATTGTACGCCTGAGCATTCACAAAAAGGAAATAATTTAATGTGAGCAAAATGGCATATAAACAAAGGTATTAGTTGAAAGAAAATGAATAAGACATATTTTCCACATTAAAATATTGACATGAGAAGTTATTGCTTGTCAGTAAAAAGGAACATTATGTAGCTATGCACTAACGCAATTTGCAGAAATATCACTTACCAAATTTATGACTGAGAGACAGTTTATAAATTAGAATTAGAAATTTTAGTATGTGCATAACCATTGATCTGCCACACTGATTTGCAGAAAAGTACTCATAGTAAAAATAGGCTATTTGTGCTAAGATGTTTGTACAGAGATGTTCAATAAGAAAAATTGTAAATTACTCAAGTGATGTTTTCATATTTTGTAGAATATACTTGAACTAATTTTAAAAAATCTTGATCAGTATTTATATTGTGTGCTATTTTTGTTCATTCTAAAAAAAAGATCATAGTGTACAACACACATTTCATGAAATTTGGGGGGTAAAAATATGTATATAGTATTGTCCATGCTACTGATTGTCATCATTTTGTTATAATTTTAAGATATTTCTATCCATTTTTTTTGTATTTTTTAAACTAATTTATTTTTTATTGAAGGATAATTGCTTTACAGAATTTTGCTCTTTTCTGTCAAACCTCAAGATGAATCAGCCATAGGTATGCATATATCCCCTCCCTTTTGACCCTCCCTCCCATCTCCCTCCCCATCTCACCCCTCTAGGTTGATACAGAGCCCCTGTTTGAGTTTCCTGAGCCATACAGCAGATTCCCATTAGCTGTCTGTTTTATACATGGTAATGTAAGTTTCCATGTTACTCCTTCCGTACATCTCACCCTCTCCTCTTAAAGACAGATTTTGTGACTTCAAATGTGATGGTACACCAAGAGAAAATTCAATTGTATCCACTCCTTTCCTTAAGCTAGCAAAAATATTTTATGTGCGATTTTTTGTTATTTCTGACTTCAAGATTTTGATTTCAACCAGACTTTGGATGGTGAAAGTGCAACTCTAATGGGATCAAACCAACAAAGTTAAAATTGTAATTAATTACTCTTAGAAAAGAAGACTGTTAAAAATGATTAAAAGACTTATTTCTAAAGAAAATGTAATGTCCTCCAATAAATTTATATTTGTTCTGAGTTCTAGAATACACTATGGGAAAAATAGCAAATATTAAAGACATATATAAAATTTCATATCTAAAACATCATTAAGTCTTATTACTTTCCCCTCCCCCACCCTCACTGCCCTGTCACAATTTTAGTCAAAGCCAGCATGACCCTAACCTGCTGACTACAAGATTGCCCTTCCTGGTTTGACCTGGACACGTCTACTCCTTTCCAAAATATTTTCTACATTACACTCAAGATGATTTTGCAAAATGAAAATCCGATTTGTTATTCATGGGCATGGAACCTTTCAGTGACTCCCAGAAGCTCTCAGGAAAAGTACTGCAGTCTTCAATAGAGTTAAGACTCTGAAAGTCAGGCTTTGGAATGCATCATCACTCTATGCTCCGTCTCTAGGATAGCTTGTCTGAGCTATATGGATTCTGTTCACTGCTTGAACACAGCTTCCTATTTCTGCCCATATGACGGGTTTTACTTGGATGAACCTACTCCTTTAAAAGGAGATGCATACATATCTTGAAACATCTTTCAAATAGCACTGAGTCTAGCAAAACAACACCAGTTTAAGTGAAGGTCAGAGCCCACAGAGATAGACGGCTCTCTGCAGTTATCTCTACCAAGAGGGCGCCTGCTGACCCAGATGAATCTACAGGTAACTTTAAGGACTTTAGAGGTTTATAGTTCAAGCTTCGATCTTCAGAATGGGCTGTCTATGGCACCAGTTCTGCTGTTTCACTGTCTGATGGCATCCTTTATTTCTTTTTAGCAGCACAAGTCACATGCATAATTAAATAACTCATTGCATGATTACTTAATAGTTCCCTTATTTAGTAAGAGCAGCTACCTTACTTGTTTTGTTTACTACCCAATTCCCTGCCCCTAGAATTGTTTCTTGCACATGTAGAATCCTGATGAGTAGTTGTTGAACCGGAGCAAATTAATGTGGGGATTAATTAATTCCCCTATGCATTTAGTCAGTGGTAGTCATCCTTCAAAACTACCCAAAGATATTTCTATCTAGAACTTCACTTATTTTCATGTTGCCCTACAGTAACTTGATATTTCAATGAAAGGCAGTCTTTACTAGGAGTCACGCTCGTGACAGGTGCGCATTGCTTAGATTAGAGAAGAAAAGTGATTGCTAGGTGCCTTCTGGGCTCAACTCAAAATTCCAGGTACACGTGAGCAGAGAGATCACTTATGTGAGGCGTTACAGACACAGCTCCAGACAGGCAGTGGTTGACCTTTCCATGAAAAGAAAGGGAGGGTTGGTACGGCATTTCACTAGGGTCACTCCAAGAAACCCTCTACCTTTCATAGGTGCCCCAATTATTCATTCCAGCCTCAGCCCTCCGCACGCAGTGTCAGCAGGGCTTACAGGCTCTCCTGCACACTAATGCAAATTTGGTTTTCAAAAATAAAATAAAGCCTTGAAACTTGATACAAGCATCAATTTACTGCAAGTTTCTAGTACAAGTTTCAAGAAATATCTATTTGTGCATCTGTTACAGCTAAGGCTCTGATTATCTCTTATGGTCGTGGAAAGGGAATAGCTATGGCTAAGTAAGTAAACTCTGCCTACGCTGGATTAGATTCAAATCGGGGCAGGGTTAAAGTTCATTTCTTTATGTTATCTGGTGAAAAATCACTCGAAGTTCCAGGAGAGCAAGATCTCTATCTGCTCTATTCACTTCTATATTCACAAAATCCAGAGCAGAGTCAGACACATAATGGCTGCTCAATACATATTCGTTGAAATTTAGTGTTTTGACACTTTTTTCCTCTTTCCATTCTGCTAATGATCTAAGCGGACATGTATCCTTAGAAGATGTTAAAGAAAACTTCTAAAATATTCCTGCTTGTTAGTTATCTCAACACTGCAACCAACACAGGTTCCTAGGCTGCAACAACTCAAATCAGGAGAGCTAGGTCTTTGATTTCTCCAGCCCACTCTAGTCTGGATCTCAGAAAACAGTGTAATTGCCCCTCAACCCCCAGAGTCTGAGGAGCCCCGCCTCACCCCCGCACATGGGTTTCCACCTTTTTTCCACCTGCATGCCTTTCTTCATAGGCAGAGAGAGCAGACCTTGGCGCCCAGGAGAACGGGCATCAGTCCTCACTATGCCTCAGTCGATTGACCCACACAGGTCTCTTCCCCTAACTATTCTGCTTTCACTCCATAGTGAAAGCAGCAAAGATTTTCTGGTCACACCGCTGTGAGGCTCACAGCTCCTGAAAACGCCTCTAGTCCTGTGCTGTGCTCTTCTTAGTCGCAGCCACAGTGACGCACTGCTGGTGCATCTCATGCTGACTTGAAATGTGAGGTTATTGTTTGAGGTCAGCCGATTTGAATATTCCTGAAATTACCCGTACTTAGTGGCTCTGTTTCCTACCTGTTTCACACATTCTGCCTCCTGCGCAATTACAAATGGTTCAGATAAACCTCCACTCTTTCAGAAACTGTAGCCCCAATAAAACATTTTCTGCCACCCACAGTACAGCAAAGGGTGCTCTTCATTTCTAGGCAGAACGTTCTGTAAATTAGAAACGTATCAGTGACAATTATCAAGGAACGGTTTTCAAAATGCACTCCTTTCCGCAGAGCCTAGCAATTCTTCCTTCAAAAAGACATTAAGCAAATGCAATGCTCTGAAAATGTCATTTGAAGAATACAATTGAATTAATTTATTTGTTTTATGATATTTTACAGTTAGTCATGTAAGAGACTTTCACTTTATTTTGTCCGTCTGCTCATTTAGATAATGCTTTAACTGCCGTAAATCCCGGTGATGGTTATAAAGGCACTGCATGAGAATACCAATAACTTCTAAATAGAGCATGGCTGTAACAAGCTGGGCTGAGTATTCATTTTATTTTTCATGTAGGCACTTGGCTTCCTCTTCAAATATGAATATCCTTCTCCTTTCTCAGGTAACACTGTTACCATGTAATTAATTTTGAAGATGACATAACAAATGAAAATCTGTTGTAAACTACTAGAAGGTATATAAAAGACTCAATAAAAGTTTGAGGCTTTTATATTTTGAAATTTGAAATTTCTTAGCTAAAAAGCCCCAAGTGAAACCAAAATCTTAAATCTGCTTTACTTCTAAAGCAGGAGATGGGGTACATGGGTTTCTATTGAGTATTGTCCACAGTGACTGGATTTGGTTGGTTAGTTGCTAAGTCGTGTCTGACTCCATGACTCCATGGACTGCAGGACACCAGGCTCCCTTATGTTTCACTGTCTCCTGTAATTTGCTCAGATTCATGTCCAATAGGGAAATGTGAATATCTTTTCTTAATATTTAAAACTTGGGTTAAGTACATGGATGATGGAGACTTCTCTCCTCACAAAATAATGGCATCAAATCTCGGTGATATGCACTTAGCATTGTCCACAGGCAGTAGGTCCCAGTCTTTCTGCTGAATACCACTCCACCATTAATGGAATGATTACTGGAGAAAAGAAAAGATATGCCCTTCAGAATGCAGAGCATCAGTGAATAGCAAGGAGAGATAAGAAAGCCTTCTTGAGTGATCATTGCAAAGAAATAGACAGAAAAAATAGAATGGGAAGGCTATAGATCTCTTAAAGAAAATTAGAGATAACAAGGGAACATTTCATGCAAAGATGGGCACAATAAAGGACAGAAATGGTATGGACCTAACAGAAGTAAAAGATATTAAGAAAATGTGGCAATGATACACAAAAGAACTATACAAAAAATATCTTCATGACCCAGAAAACAACAAGGGTATGATCTCTCACCTAGAGCCAGACATCCTGGAGTACAAAGTCAAGTGGGCCTTAGGAAGCATCACTACAATCAAAGCTAATAGAGGTGATGGAATTCCAGTTGAGCTATTTCAAATCCTAAAAGATGATTCTGTTTAAGTCCTACACTCAATATGCCAGCAAATTTGGAAAACTCAGCAGTGTCCATAGGACTGGAAATGTTCAGTTTTCATTAAAATCCCAAAGAAAGACAGTGCCAAAAAAATGTTCAAGCTACAGCATGATTGCACTCATTTCACTTGCTAGCAAGGTCATGCTCAAAAATCTCCAAGCCAGGCTTCAATAGTATGTGAAATGAAAACTTCCAGATGTACAAGCTGTATTTAGAAAAGGCAGAGGAATGAGAGATCAAATTGCCAGCATCTATTGGATCACAGAAAAAGGAAGAGAGTTTCAGAAAAAGATCTGCTTCTGCTTCATTTACTAGATTAAAGCCTTTGATTGTGTGGCTCACAACAAACTGAAAAATTCTTCAAGAGATGGGAGTACCAGACCACCTGAACTGCCCCCTGAGAAACCTGTATGCAAGTCAAGAATCAACAGTTAGAACTGGACGTGGAGCAACAGACTGGTTCCAAATTGCGAGGAGTATGTCAGTGCTGTGTGTTGTCATCTTGCTTATTTAACTCATATGCGGAGTGTATCATGCAAAATACTGGGCTGGATGAAGCAGAAGCTGGAATCAAGATTGCCAAGAGAAATATCAATAATCTCAGATATGCAGATGACACTACTGTTACAGCAGAAAGTGAAGAGGAACTAAAGAGCCTCTCAATGAAAGTGAAACAGGAGAGTGAGAAAACTATCTTAAACTCAACATTCGAAACATGAAGATCATGGATCCGGTCCCATCACTTCATGGCAAATAGATGGGGAAACAGTGGAAACAGTGGCTGACTTTATTTTGGGGGGCTCCAAAATCACTGCAAATGGTTACGGCAGCCATGAATTTAAAAGACACTTGCTCCTTGGAAGAAAAGCTATGACAAACCTAGACAGCATAATAAAAAGCAGAGACATTACTTTGCCAACAAAGGTCCATCTAGTCAAAGCTATCGTTTTTCCATTAGTCATGTATGGATGTGAGATTTGGACCATAAAGAAGGGTGAGCACTGAAGAGTTGATGCTTTTGAACTGTGGTGTTGGAGAAGACGCTTGAGAGTCCCCTGGACTTCAAGGAGATCCAACCAGTCCATCCTAAAGGAGATCAGTCCTGAATATTCATTGGAAGGACTGATGCTGAAGCTGAAGCTTCAATTATTTGCCATCTGATGTGAAGAGCTGACTCATTGGAAAAGACCGATGCTGGGAAAGATTGAAGGCAGGAGGAGAAGGGAACGACCAAGGATGAGATGGTTGTATGGCATCACTGACGCAGTGGACATGCGCAAGCTCAGGGACATGGTAAAGGACAAGGGAGCCTGACGTGCTGCAGTCCATGGGGTAGCAAAGAGTCAGACATGACTGAGCAACTGAATGATGATGATTGTGATTAATCAAACTTTAAGAAAGTATAAATATTCTAGAGATTATCAGCCAGCTGTCTGGAAACTTGATGATGAGTCCTGTTCTCACTTTTTGGAGCATCCTCAGGTGGTTACTTGTTGAAATTACCTTGTCTAGAAAAGACTGTGTTCCCAGAGTCATAGTTTAATATTGCAGCTCACTGCAGATATCTTGCTTAGGAAAATAAAAATAACTTCAGGCTATGATTTAATAAAAAGAAATATATACACTGTTCCTTTTTTTTATTTCTCTCAAGGTCAATCTATCTTTTATATTAACTTGAATTTAATCACAGAGCTTATATATATATTTGGATCAACAGTTTTGAAATATGAATAATGTCATTTAAGTGTTCTCTTAACTATTTGATTAATTCATGTATTAATACACCTAAAAATAGCAAAATTTGTTGTAAGTTACACTTCTAGAACTCCAAATAGTTTTTGGTACTAAAAATAACTGCTTCTTACTTATTTAGGATTCTAAGACATCAGAATATTCCTTAAAATCACAATTAATCTCTTAAAGATTTTGTCTGATGAGAACATGGTGCTTACCAGGTGGTACTAGTGATAAAGAACCCACCTGCCACTGCAGGAGACTTAAGAGACTTGGGTTTTATCCCTGAGTTGGGGAGATCCCCTGGAGGATGGCATGGTAACCCACTCCAGTATTCTCGCCTGGAGAATCCCATGCACAGAGAAGCCTAGAGGACAATCATCCATAGGGTCACAAACAGTCAGGCACAACTGAAGCACCTTATCATGTATGTATGGAAAGAACCAACTGGTGGCTTAACTGGAGATATAATTCCCTTTCCCACAAGCCCTCTCTGAGTCTCATGAGATGATGCCCTTCCAGAGCCTTCCCTATACTAAATGGTAAAGAAAGAAAGATTCATTCAAAATGTCCATCACTGCTTACAAGTCAGCATACACAGAAGGTTAATTTCTCCTTTTATGAGAATTCGTTTCACTCTGCACTTACTTTTTGGTGGAACTCACTAAGTTTATCTGAGCATTTGCTTGTGTAAAGTTGATTTACATTTCTGGTTTGTAATCTCTATGGAGTCTGGGCTATTCATCATCACGCCTATGTTCCAAGGACCTAGTACAATCTATCATTGTATCAGGAGCAAACGCAGCTTTAATTCAACAAGTATTTGTTGAGTGTCTCTTATGTACCAGGTGTGATTTCAAATAAAAGAGAGTTTGTTGCTGTTGTCCAGTCACTAAATTGTGTTTGACTCTTTGCGGACTCATAGACTGCAGCATGCCAGGCTTCTCTGTCCTTCTCTGTCTCCTGGAGTTTGCTCAAGCTTACCCATTGAGATGATGATGCCATCCAACCATCTCATCCTCTGTAGCCCCCTTCTCCTCCTGCCCTTTTTCTTTCCCAGTATCAGTCTTTCCCAATGATTCAACTCATCATATTAGAACTTAGCAATGAACAAAAAAGGCAAAAATCTCTGCCCTCATTTTAATGATGAGTAATATTATCGATATTTTAACAATTTCCTTGTTTCTTAGCTCTTTTGGATCTTTATTTTCCTATGCACATTTCAAAATAAGATTCTTGAGTTCCTTAAAAAAAATTCAGCTGAGGTTTTAATTAGCATAGCATTGAATTTCTCAATAAATTTGAAATAAATTGATATTTCTATGATTTATTTATATCTTTCTTGATCCTTTACTGAGGTCATCGATTATGCCTCTAGGTGTATATTTAATAACTATTAGGTGTTCTATTGTATGTTTATCATAAATGTTTTACTTTCTATTATGTTGCTGCTGCTGCTGCTAAGTCCCCCCAGTCCTGTCCGACTCTGTGCGACCCCATAGACGGCAGCCTGCCAGGCTCCCCCGTCCCTGGGATTATCTGGGCAGGAATACTGGAGTGGGGTGCCATTTCCCTCTCCAATGCATGAAAGTGAAAAGTGAAAATGAAGTCGCTCAGTCGTGTCCAACTCATAGCGACGCTATGGACTGCAGCTCACCAGGCTCTTCCGTCCATGGGACTCTCCAGGCAGGAGTACTGGAGTGGGATGCGATTATGTCACTACACACAAATTATTGTGCATTTTGTAATTTACTCATTTATTCAATAAATATGTTGAACTCTCTCATTTATTATCATAGTTTACCTATTCTTCTTACATATGTAGATGACATAATTATAGGCAAATAATGATTTTTTTTAACCTGAGAATCACTACATTACTTGCTTTTTTCTTCTTTTTTTTCTCTTACAACAATGGCTGGGAATTCTATTATTTGTTGAACAGTAGGGTTGAAAACACACATGCTTGTCTTGTTCTGTCTTTTAGAGGTAATGAGCTCTATAATTTTTCCATTAAGAATAATGTTTGAAAAAAAAGAATAAAGTTTGCTGTAAATTTTTGATATGCTACTTTTAGCAAGTTAAGGAAATTCTCTTTTATTTATAATAGGCTGAGGATTCTTAAAAATCGTAAATAGATATTGAACATCATCAAATTCTTTTTATGAATCTATTCAGATGATTATATTATGTTCTTCCTTAACCCTGACAATTGCACTGATAGATTATTTATTACAGAAATATTTTTCCCTTCTTGGATAAACATACCTGGTCATGATTTATTAATCTTGCACACTGTTGGATTTGAATAGACAATATTTTATTTATATCTGCATAGGTGAGTTAAATACACCCATAATTTTTATACTATCTTTATCTGTTATGAAACAAGATTCTATGTTTCTCATACAATAAGCCAATTAAACATTTTGAGGGGTGTTGCACTTCATTGTTCAACCAGTTTTCCAATCGGTAAATTGTTCGGCTGACCAATGTTTTACTCTTACAAACTAAATAAAACTTTCATATATATATGTGTATATGTAAAGCTTGTGTAAGTGACTATTGAGGAATAATTTCTTGGCAATAAAACCCTTGGGGCAAAATTAAATAAATACAACCAAAATACCTCAAAAAAGCTTCACACTCCTACTACCATATTTTGAGAGTTTCTGCTTCTCCCCTTGTGTTCAAGAATGAAGTAGCAAAAATGCTCTTCTTTTCACAGCACATTTGTGAAGCCAGTCCTAGAGCTGGTCCTGTTTGAATCTGAACCACAACTCCTACATTTGCTCACTTTGAGAAGTTGGTCAGTTTCCTCATTTCACAGGACTGTTGGGAGGATTAAATGAGTTAATGTAAAATGCTACAGTGTTGGAGACATAATATTTATCAATAACTTGAAAATATTATTAATCCTAATGTTTTTGTAATGTGGAATAGTTATGTTGAGTACATTTGTTTTATTGTGAGTAAAATCAAAATGTTGTTAATCTTTTACCTTTTTTTTCTATGAAGTGTCTATAATTTGCATTTCTGTCTCTTCATTATAATATATATGGACTTTTTGTAAATTGAGAAATTTGGTGTTAGCTATCACATTTAGGTTATGAACTATATTCTTTGCTTTCCAATGGACATTTACCTTCAATTGTCACTTTCCTTTTTAAACCTATCGATTTTTCTGCTATAGCTTTTGACTTTTGTTTATATTTCTGAATATTGCAATTATATAAATATTTTGCTTTCTATTTTTACCTCCTCATGAAGACGAGGAGGCCTGGTGTGTTGCAGTCCATGGGGTCGCAAGGAGTCGGACACAACTTAGACACTGAACACCAAATCTTGGTCAGTGTTGGCCTACCAGTGTGCTTCTACCTGTTTCAGAATTTTCCCAATGAGATTTAGTATCATTTTTCTAAGTTACTCTCTAATATGATTTTTAATGTTTTAATGGGATCTGAACACTGCGTATAAACATCGTTTTACTTTTTATGATCCCGAGTGAATGACTGATTGGGTTGGAAAGTACTGACACTGGCATAAACAGCTCAGCTTGCAAAAGGCCCAGAGGCTTTGATTCTCCCCTGTGTCTGTTTGCACTTCATGTGAAATGACCATGGCCGTATGCAAGGGGCTTGAGTGGCATCTGAAGGCGCCCTGTGTTGGCAGCAGTTTTTCACAGAAATTTCTGTTTCACAATTGGTTGCTGCTTTGACTCCTCTCCTCATAAATTTAGCCCTAGACAAATCCTGTAATCTGATGAGCTGTCCTAAAAGGCCTCATTCAAGGGACGGGATGTTGGGCAAGCATCTCTGAACTACAGTAGACTGTTCACAGGTTACATAATTTTGACCTTTAACTTCTTTTTGCAATGCTCACATTTTTGTTCGAGTTATCTAATGGAACTGAAGGCACCCCTGGTCCACCAGAGTTCATAATGCTTAACCTCGGGGCAGGGCCATTTCACAATTGTGGCTTTGAATCAAGCACTTTCCCCGCGCAGTCCCCTTCCTGTTCTTCTTCCGCAGAGACTGTGCTCTTCCGTTTCCTCGTCTGTGACGGGACGTGAGGAGAAGGCCCCACGTCGCCTCCAAGTCCCGCCCTGGCCTCTCTGTGCTCATTTCACCCTTCTTTGATCAATTTTACACTAGCATTCAGCTTCCACTGTCCAGGATTAATCATCCCTGTCTCTGTAAGAACGCTTGAGGGCTCACAGTAGCCACTTATATTTAATTAAAATCTCTTAAATTGAGAGCCAGGACAGTTCTGTGCTTTACTGTAGTCACCTTGTCTCTTCTCACACTGCATTCCAACTGTTCTGTTTCTGCTAAACAAATTCACTCATACATATTAACCTTTTATTCCCCCTTTAAAGCAATTCTTTCTGTCCTTGTCATCTTGTTCAAATCTCTCGTCTCACTTGACCTCGGAATTTATTTCAACTTTGCTGTCCATTTTTGCAGATTCTCTCTGAATGCATCTGTTTGTTCCTATTTCTTCATCTGTTTACTAAATATTGTTTGGCAATATTGGATCCTAGGAAAAAGACAGTCTTCAGACAGCCATGATACAAAATTATAATAAAATTACTAAGCAAGTTACTTCTCTTTCTAATTTTCAGTAGAATGAGATATAATATTTACCACCTCATGTTATTTGAAAACTATTATATATCTATGTGTACTCTCTATATATACATATATATATACTTTATATATAAAAATACATAAATCTAAATACTTAAAATGTATAAAATATATTTTAATATTTAGTATACATACTCAATACTAAAGTATTTAGAGCATATCTATCCCTATCTATCTATCTGTATCTATCTTTCTCCATGTCCATTCATTTTGTTAGCCTTATCACCATTACTCCAAAATACAGCCCAACTCTTGGTAAATAGTATGTGCTCAGTTAGCATTTGTCAAGTGCGTATTTAACTCATCTATGAATGATAACATAGCTTTGTGACTCTTGTAATGCTGTTCTCAATATACAGAGAATTTGACAAGTGCATAGAATATAACTGAGTATCTTTAAAAACGTCTATTATTTCAAATTAAAACTCTGACTATGTGAGCTGGTTTTTAATTAGTTGGTTTGGTTGTCTAATAATAATGAATAAATATTTCCATTAATAATTAGTGAGAATTAAAAACACTTAAATTCTTTACATGTTACAGCACCACCACAATTTAAAACTCAAGACATTTGTTTCAATTGCAATTGTATCTTAATTTTAATATACATATCCCTAACATTTTAGGAATGAAATCCTTTGATAAATAAAACATTACCAATTATTCTTAAGCTTTTAATTAATCTCTGAAATTAACATCTACAATTATATTAATTATTTAATGAATTCCTCTGAAAGATAATTACATGAGCTTAATTTCAAAATATTTATATTCCCCTAGGTTTATTTAGAAACAATTGACATATAATGCTGTGTAAATTTAAGATATATATATTGTTGATTTGACACATTTCTATATATACATATGTATATTTTTATTGGAGTATAATTTTACTATGCTGTGTTAGTCTCTCCTGTACAATGAAGCAAATCAGTTATATGTATACATATATGCTCTCCCTCTTGTACCTCCTTCTCAACGACCCCCTATCCTGCCTCTCTAGGGCATCACACAGCACTGACTGAGCTCCCTGTTTTATGTGGCAGCTTCCCACTAGCTAGCTGTTTTACACATGGTAATGTAGGCAGAGACATTCATTTACCTACAAAGGTCCATCTAGTCAAAGCTATGGTTTTTCCAGTAGTCATGTATGGATGTGAGAGTTGGACCATAAAGAAAGCTGAGCGCCAAAGAACTGATGCTTTTGAACTGTAGTGTTGGAGAAGACTCTTGAGAGTCCCTTGGACTCTCCCTGAAAGGATATCAAACCAATCCATCCTAAACGAGATCAGTCCTGAATATTCATTATTAGGACTGATGTGAAGCTGAAACTCCAATCCTTTGGCCACCTGATGCAAAGAACTAATTCATTGGAAAAGACCCTGATGCTGGGAAAGATTGAAGGCAGGAGGAGAAGGGGACGACAGAGGATGAGATGGATGGATGGCATCATGGACATGAATTTGAGAAAGCTGTGGGATTTACTGATGGACAGGGAATCCTAGTGTGCTGCAATCTATGGGGCTGCAAAGAGTCAGACACGACTGAATGACAGAACTGAACAAAATGATTACCACCATAGGTTAGCTAACACCTCCATCATGTCACATAATTACCATTTCTTTTTTGTGGTGAAAGCACTTAAGATTTATTTATACTTCCAAGTGTATAATTCAATATTAAGATCTCCAATCACCAGGCTGTACCTGTGATTCTTGAGACTATATTCATCTTATAACTGAAAGTTTGCATCCATTGACTGTGTGTTAGTTGCTGAATCATGTCTGACTCCTTGTGACCCCACAGACTGCAGCCTGCCAGGTCCCCTGTCCATGGGATTCTCTAGGAAAGGACACTGGAGTGGGTTGCCATTTACTTCTCCAGTCCTTTGACTAACATCTCCCATTTCCCACAGGCCCCAGACACTGGTCGTCACTCTCCGACTGTTTCTGTGAGTTCAGAGAAAGATGTGGGCTCGCTCTCTCTACACACACACACACACACACACACACACACACACACACACACACTCATATTCAGTGAAATAATATTCAGCCACCAGAAAGAAAGAAATCCTGCTGCTTGCAACAACATGGATGAAACTTGAGAGCATTAAACTAAGTAATTGTTTCTCATTTAGGATTTTAAAATTTTGTCAACTTAAAGACTGTTTTATATATTTATATATATATATGTATGTATGTATGTATATATATATATATATATATATATGTGTGTGTGTGTGTGTGTGTGTTAGTCGCTCAGTTGTGTCCAACTCTTTGTGACCCCAAGGACTGTAGCCTGCCAGGCTTTTCCATCAATGGGATTCTCCAGGCCAGAATACTGGAGTGGGTTGCCATGTCCTTCTCTAGGGATCTTCCCAACCCAGGGATTGAACCCAGGTCTCTTGCATTGCAGGCAGATTCTTCACCATTTGAGCCACCAGGGAATCCCATATGTGTGTGTATACACACACACACATACACATATATTCTTAATATGGTTACTTCTACCAAGAATTTAATGTTGGTTACATTTTTTCTAAATTAAAGCCGACTTCCAGATAATTATAAAACAAAAATAGGAAATATAAAGTCAAATATGTCAAAAATATACATTTTATAACATCTAAATACAAGCTTTTATAAGTACATTCAATTTAAAAAGTTGGCTTCATGTACTTTGTCAGTGATAGATATGTAACATGTCTGAAAAGCAGGAAGACCAAATGCCTTCTTAGTACTCGTTTCACCCTGGAAAACTTGCTCGAGTATAATCACACTGTGAAATGACTCATCTGCTTCATTTATACATGTTTTTGTGGTATATTTGTTTAACTTTGACAATTTTTATAAGTTTCTAAGGGCTCCCCAGATGGCACTAATGGTAAAGAACTCACCTGCCAATGCAGGAGACACAAGAATGGTTTAATCACTGGGTCACAAATATCCCTTGGAAAAGGAAGTGGAAACCTACTCCAGTATTCTTGCGTGGAGAAGCCCATGGACAGAGGAGCCTGGAGGGATACAGTCCATGGGGTCACAAGGAGTCAAACATGACTGAGCACACCATCCAATAAGTTTTTAAGGCAGATAGAAGGGTATGTTGGTAATCTTCTAAATCAAATTTATAATAAAGAAGTATTTAGAAGTACCAGAAGTTACCTATCCTCTGATGGGGCACAAGAAAGTATCCTTTAAAAATTGTAGAAATTCAGGTAAATTGTGTCAAAATTACGCTTCAGGTGAACCAAGTCTAGAAGTTACTTGGCTTCCCAGGTGGCTCAGCTGGTAAAAAATCGACCCGCAATGTGGGAGACCTGGGTTCCATCCCTGGGTTGGGAAGATCCCCTGGAGAAGGGAAAAGCTACCCACTCCAGCATTCTGGCCTGGAGAATTCCAAGGACTATATAGTCCATGGGGTCACAAAGAGTCAGACATGACTAAGTGACTTTCACTCAAACTTCTTCCAACTGTAAGGCAAAACATCATTTGAAAAAATACTTTCATTTTCATAGTTTATATGAATATCCATGTTTTTATTAGACAAATGTGGAAATATCCAGGTCCTATACCTAGGTATTGATGATATTTCACTCTATTTATTACCTGGTACTCTGGATTTTTTCAAGGCAACCAATTCTGAAGGGTATCCATTAGCTGATCTTCACATTTCTTAAAATATCCTTAATTTTGACATTAGTGTGGTTGCACTTGAGCCAGCCATCAGTCTAGATGGTTGTCAAGTCTTTGGTGCTTCTCCCAATTAACAGTAAGTAAAAGTCACCTGGGGCTTAGCAAAAGTGAAACAGGGTAAGGCAAAGAAGAAAACGATCATCAAACACAATTTCACTTGCTCTATAAGCAAAGATTCTGATTTGATAACCAAGGGATGGGTTAATGCTAGCTTCTAATATGTACTTTAGATCTTTCTAATGCAGGTTTATAGATCACAGGTTTCCAAAGTCATTTGTTAAATTTACCTGAGAAATTTTCTTTTCAATTTTGCTGTCAATCTTCCTCACAAAACAAACTTACGTATATTTTGTGGTCATTTCTTGTTTCATTTAGCTGATATCCTAATAAGGAGCATAGAGGATTTTTTCAAAACCACCTGATATATTTCATGAAATCAGGGATTCTTCTAGAAGATATTTCTCTTCTCTTTGGTACATTTATTGGTCACTGTAAGAACCAAAAAGGGTAGGATGGGGTGGGTGGTGGGAGGGACATTTGAAAAGGAGTGAACATAGGTATACCTATGGCTGATTTATGTTAATTTTTGGCAGAAACCAACACAATATTGTAGAACAATTACCTTTCAATTAAAAATAAATAAATTTAAAAAAAAGAAAAAAGTTTCCTTAAGAATGATGGCAACTATTTTAATAGCTGTTTTTAGCGGTAGTTTCATTGGCATTATGTATATTTTAAAATAAATGTAAAATGTGATTAATGCACAGATGAATCATGAAAATGTATTGTGAGGTATGGGTTATGATTAATCAAGTTCTGTGTACCAGAGTACATTTTTTAAAGATACAGAAGTCTCAGTTTACATTAGTTAAGAAAATCAGTCTGGCTAAAATGTATTTAGCTACATGTGAAGTAAGCAACAACATGCTTTTACTGTGTGATTTTTTTCCTAAGCAGCCAGCAGCATTTTGCACACTCCTCTTGGTGTGCACCTCTGGCATGGTTGGTGGAAATAAGAACCTTCTGCAATGGCTTATCCCCTCTTTCTAGGAGGGGAAATGAAAGGTCAGAACAATGATTTGCTGACTCCTGGAGAGTGAGTGTAACGGTGGCTCTCAGCTAATCTTAGTGCCAGAGATTTCCAGTCAGGAGAAAGTTCATTTCTGAAAGAAGGCAAAGTCCTTGGAGACTAGCCAGCTTTGTAAAAAATAATACCATTGTTCCTGTGGTCCTTTCTTTATACAGAAGTCTAGTCCACAGATTGCTTAAAGGTAATATTAGATCCATTAATTTCCATTTAGTAAATCACAGTATTTTGAGGAAGTCAGTCTAGAGAGAAAAGAAATAATATAACAACAAATAAGGAGGAATCAGCACATGGTGTGCATAAAAAATGTAAAGAGCTAAAAAACATGGCTTTCATTTACTTAACATAAAGAATATCCAAATTATTCTGTGCACATTATTTAAATTAGTTTCAAAACATGAAATATGGATAGTTACTCCATTTCATTGTTGACAAATCTACTGAAACTTAAATAGATTAAGTAACTTTCTCCTGTTGCATGGACAACAAATGTTAATTCTACCCCAAAATTCTGTGGTTCCCAAGTGCTTGCTTTTCCTAGTAGGAAGCACCTATACTGTGCTTCCCATGTTCTGACTCTTGTCTTAGTGATGTGTCTTTTTAACCTCCATCCCCATTTCCCAGGTGATACATGGAAACTTAGAGAAACTTAGTGACAGGTGTAAGGTCATTTACTTGGTGTGGGGAAAAGCCAGGACTGCATCCCTCCCTGTTCAGCAAACCCACAGCCTGAATCAGGTGCAAAGACTGCAATGAACCACTACGCTATGCAGATGCAGCCTGGAATAGTTGAGGATTACAGAGAAAGTACAAGATAAACCACAAACTGCATGCATAGAGGAAGGCAGATAATTAATACAGATTTTTGTTGGCTGGTATTTTGAAAGCCCAGTAGTAATCTTTGTGTATCCTTAGAGGGCACGATTGTAAACTTGGTTTTAATTACATGTGTTAATATGACAGTTGAAAAACGAATCTGCTAAATTATTTACAAATGATAAATTATGAAAAAGCATGCTGGCATGCAAGAATGGTGAGTTTCTGCCAGAGACATTAGGCAGCAAGTCGTTATTGAAACAGTTTCCAAAAACGTGAACCTTGGTCTCCTGCAGGAGTTAGCGCTGCGTCTCTGAGACTCAGCTGTCGGATATCCGTGTGACTCCATGTGTCTGTTTGTGGTCTGCTACATGGAAACCCGGGCTGGAGAAGAGGTTTTGAGGTGACTTTAACCAGTGAAGGTGGTGATTGTTTATTCCTCAACCACAGATATCTTTCAGCACTCACTTTGTGGTGAACGCTCATTAGAAGCTGTGCTTCTGTTAGGTCCATCCCATTTCTGTCCTTGATCAAGCCCATTTTTGCATGAAATGTTCCCTTGGTATCTCTAACTTTCTTGAAGAAATCTCTAGTCTTTCCCATTCTATTGTTTACCTCCATTTCTTTGCACTGATCTCTGAGGAAGGCTTTCTTATCCCTCCTTGCTGTCCTTTGGAACTCTGCATTCAAATGGATATATCTTTCCTTTTCTTCTTTGCCTTTCGCTTCTCTTCTTTTCTCAGCTACTTGTAAGGCCTCCTCAGACAGCCATTTTGCTTTTCTTGGCAATGGTCTTGATCCCCACCTCCTGTGCAATGTCCTGAACCTTCATCCATAGTTCTTCAGGCACTCTATCAGATCTAATCCCTTGAACCTATTTGTCACTTCCACTATATAATCGTAAGATGTTTGATTTAAGTCATACCTGAATGGTCTAGTGGCTTTCCCTACTTCCTCCAATGTAAGTCTGAATTTTTGCATGTCTGATAGGAGCAGTCTATTCCTGGCTGCAATGGTGGTGAAGCAAGAGGGCAGGAAGCTAGTTGCTGAGTGCCTGGGAGTCCCTATGTGGCACACAGGTGTGCAGGGCTCAGCTGGAGCCCCCTTCTGGCATCTCATTACTGTGCCAAATGACAGCACCCTACATGTTTCTGAGGTCAGATTTCAACTGACTTCCTCATTGAGAGTGTTCTTCAACTTATGATTATTAATTCTTAGTAATCTTCCCAACACACAAATTGCTCAAGTAATCTGCCCTCTTGGATTTCTACAGTAGATTTTGCAAATCATTAAGTCTTCAGGTGAACCATGTACCCAACTACATCTCTGCTGAAATAAAACAGTTATGCAGAAATATCCCCAATGCAAACTGGCTTCAGTGATTTTAACTAATGTCATTTCTTTTCTATATAATTTTTTATTTTGCTTATCTAAAATTGGCCTCAACGCAGACTCTGCCACATCATTCCCCCACAGAGGCAACAACATTTCTGATTTGGTTCACAGCTGCTTTTGCTCCCCAGAAGCCACATTTTTATCCTCAGTGAATTCTATATTATCTTTATTTCCTATGGGAAATGACAAACTGTCCAGCAACAAGGTCAAGAAACAAAACAAAACCAAAAAAAACATGTTATGGAAAATCCATGATTTGGTCAATAAGTTCCCCAAAACAGAACTTATTAAATAAGAGCAAAAAATTACGTATTATGTGACCCAGTGCTTATAGAACTACTTTTGAGATTATTGGACGAAAGAAGCATGTCCAACAAACATTTTCTCCTATTTTCTTATTTTACCTTTCACTTAAACTTTTCTTCTATTTCTGCTTTGCTTTTGTATTTTTGTTATGTTTTGCATTGTGACTCTGGGGTGCTGGTCGTTATTTCCTGCTTGGCTCATCAATGATTCAGCCATGTTCCAGCTTAAATATAAAGACAAAAATAAATCGGTTTGGTAGACTTATCTTTTAAGTGTGTAGAAATATTCATGAATTTACAAGTGCTCACATCTGGGCTAATTCTGATTACAAATTATTAAGACAGTTTTCCAAATGTCACATATGGAAATCTATATCACCTTTAGGGTCAGTATAACTCAAGTTTACCCAGACTGTCACCACCATCTGCCTTTTTGAGAACAAGAAAGCTCTGATTCCTGCTTTCGGTAAAACAGAAGCCCATTGTCTTGGTCTCTAAATAATTTTTGGTGACAGAAAATTGTTTTGGTGACGGAGTTTCTCCCTCAGTTATCCCAGGTGTCTTCATGACATCTCTCTGTATCTTCTTGTTGTCATTCTTTTTCTCAGTCACGTCCAACTCTTTGAAGCTCCACGGACTGCAGCCACCAGGCTTCCCTGCCCTTGACTATCTCCCAGCGTTTGCCAAAGTCATGTGCACTGTGTGGGTGATGCTATTCAACCATCTCATCCTCTGCTGTTCTCTAAACACAGGTCTGGGACTACAAATAGATTGTGCTTTTCAGGGAATATCTTTGTTTACAGCATTTTCTCCTTAGGCTCAGATTTTTCTGAACAGTATCTCTCAAGAAAATTAATAATCACTCTCTTTGGTTTCAGTAAAGCCCATCCTGGGATTTTAGATAATATGATGATAAGGCATTTGTTATAGTTACTATGTGCTAGAGACCATCAGAGCCTCAAATAGTTTTCCATGAAAGAAAATGACCTGAGGTTTCCTTCTCTTCACTAGAGCTTGAATTTTCTCAAGCCTGCTTTTGAAAGAGCTGCACTCTGTGCTGCATCTTCGTTATTCTTACTAAAGTGAAATATTATTCAGACCGCTGGCTGGGAAATGTTCTAGGAACATGATGTAAATGTTCTTCCTGGAAACAACCAATCCATTTCTGCAAGGCTTTAAATTTCACTTTCAGTCCCTTCTCCTTTCTCATTTGATAATGTATCTTTTCTCACTTCCTTCTGTTCATTAATATTTTCCTTTCCTATTATTTGTCATGATGGTCTATAGCTGTTGTTTAACTCTCTAAGGCGATTTATACCATTTGCATGAATAATGTTACATAAAATAAAATAGTATCACAGCATAGATTAAGGAAACTCACTTTACAATATCTGATTAATTGTGACTTCTCTTTCCATAATGAGTTAATACAACATGTGCTTCATCATATGTTATGGAGATGTGTAATGCATGAAAAATTTTGTGTGCTTCACTTTAATCAGCATTTTATACCGAGTTCCATTATCATCTATAAAATGCTTTAAAATTGTTCTTAGGCAATCCAGATAGCATAATACTTCAAGGAAAACGATTTAATATTTTAAGTTAAAATATTACATGTATGTGCCAGTAAATAAAAATTTATGGGACATAGTTTCTAATTATTTTGATCACTTCCAGGCAAGCAATCTTTTCCATAAAATCAAAGCATATCTTTAATTAGGACAAGGTGGTATAAATTATTGAATGAAGAGACAGACTTAGAAGATTCAAAACCTCAAAAAGCAGCCCCACAGCTCGGTGTGTGGATGTCAAAAGTTACTTCACACCTAAGAATCTCAGTGACGACATCGCTAGAATAGGAAGGATGCCAGTATCTCTCTTGTTCGTGTTGCAGGCTGTTGCCAGCATCAAATGCCACGTGTGTGTGTGCACACTCAGCCATGCCTAACTCTTTGCAAACCCATGAGCTGTAACCTGCCAGGATCCTCTGTCCATGGGGATTCTCCAGGCAAGAATACTGGAATGGGTTGCCATTCCCTTCTCCATGGGATCCTCTGACCCAGGGGTCAAATCCACATCTCTTGCCTCCCCTGCATTGGCAGGTATGTTCTTTACCAACTGCACCACCTGGCAACTACCATGGGGATCTTGAGAAACAGTGTACATGTTAGAGCACCACGCACACTAAGACCTGAATCTAAGTCTCTGGAAAAAATTGCCTGTTCAGTAACACTTCCCTTTTCTCCTGGGATCCGTGGGAACCCCATGCTGCTCTCTGCATGACAGCTAAACAGTTAGGTCCCTTAACAATGGAATCACTGAAGGTCCAAGTCTACAGAGCTTGTTTTCAGTTCCCTTTACCTCCCTTTGTGGGACCTGCCAGCAGGAAGCACACTGCCAGTATTTGTCAACTTGATTTCATTCGTGTTGGTTACCGCATATTTTCCCAGGGCACCAGTGTTAACACTGGAACAGCCCCTGGAAACCCTACCCGGCATTGGAGCTTCCGCGTCTCCCTGGCAATCCCAGCCGCTCCTAGCCCAGTCCACCAGCACCGCAGCAGCCACACAGAGAAAACAAACTAAGCCACTGAGGTTCATACTCTGAGAGCTACAACATACATGTACAGACTAGGGGCTTACAGGTGGGGCCAGCGGTAAAGAATCCGCCTGCAATGCAGGAGATGAAAGAGAGGCATGTTCGATGGCATGTTCGATCCCTGGGTCGGGAAGATCTCCCGTAGAAACAAGTGGCAATGCACTCTAGTATCTTGCCTGGAAAACTGCATAGAGAGAAGAGCCTGGCAGTTTACAGCCCATGGGCCACTAGAATCAGACATGACTGAGTGCACACACACACACACACACACACACACACACACACACACAGCTGTGCAGATAACACTCAGTCTCTCCATGGTCATATTTTTTGTATTATTATAAACCTCCTTCATGGATTAAATTGATCTTTCACATTAACTGATGATGATTTCAAGTAGTCCTACCGGATTGGTGGAAACTGTCAGCCAGGGCCCGGGGCAGTCACAATTGTCTGTGAATGTTTGTGTCCTAGGCTCAGATCTTGGCAGGAGAAAGGACTTGACTCTTATCAGTTGTATTCATCAGGGAAAGACTTGTGTATGCAATGGCGGTCAAGAGCCCACAGCACTGTGTCTTTCCCCCAGCACATAGCTTCTCACTCTGGGAACCCAGGATGCAGTGCGGGGTGGGGTGTGGTGCCCCAGGGCAATGGACACCCCCTCACCCAGAGCGTCACCCTGCGCTGGGGCCAAGGTCAGAGAGGTGAGGGAATCACTGAGGCCAACATCACCTCCACTTACCATTCTTGGCAAAAACTGGTAACGTGCCCTCATTCCCTGCAAGGGAACTTGTGGTCTTCTCCTTTCCCAGTATAAACAGAGAATCTGATGTATTAAACACAGATAAGGTTTACCTCTCCCACCACACACCCCGTGTAGCGGGGCTAGGAGGAGGCCCTGGAGCGCTGAGAGGTGCTTTCTCAGTCCAGCCACTTTGCCAGTAGACGGCCCCCAGTTCACGGCCACATCCCCCTCCCTACCTTCAGACCCTCCATGGAGGAGTGGGGGAGGGTGGCAGAGCAGCTGACAGGGCGGTATACCTCTGTATGTGGTCAGTGCCCACGCCAAGGGCCTCACGCAGGAGATCACGCCAGTGGGCCGTCGCTTCTTCAGCAGAGTTTGTGAAGCAACAAAGACCGCTTCTTCTAGTTTTGCTTTTGGCAGAAACAGTTGCTTTCTGCAGGGGGCTGCAGAACAGACTTGGCCAACTTGCTGTTGGAAACTCCAAAAAGGGTTTTCAGCAGGCAGATGTATGGAAAGGGGAATTGCCTATCTGGAGTTTCCCAGTCTTCAGGGTGTCAGGAGTTGGGACGGCAGTCCACCCACCCTGGACCACAGACTGCAGGGGTACCCACCCGCCCGCCTGGCTGCCCAGGCTGGAGGGTGTACGTGCTGACCATCACTGCCACATGTTTCCCATCTGACGAGGATGCTCTCTGATTTTGACTCTTGAACCTATGACTTTCAAATTCCTTTTCAAAAAGACACTCTTAAGAAGATACACAGATGAGCAACTTTTACATTTTTTGTTACCCCAAGATTTTCTCTATTTTACTTTGTTTTCTTTTTCTCTTTTTTTCAAAATTCTTTTCCTGTTTAGTTTGTTACAGAATATTAAGTAGAGTTCCTTGTCCTATACAGTAGATACAGTAGTTGGTTATCCATTTTAAATATAGTAGTGTGTACATGTCCATCCCAAACTCCAAGTCTATCCAACTCCCATGCTTCCTTCCTAGTAACAATAAGGTCCTTCTCAATTTTAAAACTTCAAAGGGTTCTAACTCTTGAACTGAAAAAAAAAAGAGAGAGAGAGAAAGAATTCTTTCAACATCAGTTTAGATGAATTGAAAGGGAATGGGAAAATACAGAGAAAATTCACAAGAATTAGTATTAATATTTCATCGTCTCTGATAAGGTCCTTTCAGAACATGTTTTCTCACTAACTCTCCACATGTCTGCTGAAAATATTTAACTGTATCACTCTCTCCTGTATTTCATGTACAAATGTCAAAACCCCATAACTCTCTGATTCTTTCACGCAAGTTAAAAAACTCTCTTTTTTAATTCTGAATTTGATTTATTACTGAGCAGGAATTGGTAGCAAAGGGCTTCATTCTGCATGGGAATTATGCCTTCAGTAAAACAGAGGTGGGGGAGGTGGCAAATATAAAGAGAGAGAGGCGCAGGTAACAGACCAATACTGGGAATTTGTGACTTGAACACTATTGAATTTTTCATCCTAAAGTAGTTTCAGATTTTTAAAATTAATGCTTTTAATTTTCTTTTTAAATTCAACCTTTGAATGGCCATATGAAATAATAAATATTGCAAATACAATAGAAAGACCTTTAAAATAGGAGCATTTTAAAGGGTTTTTATTTTTCAAAAGAAAATCCCCTGAAATTGGGATCTGTGAGAACTAAAATGCTAACGTTCTGGCAGCAAATCAAGCTTCTGTGATCCTTACTAACTGACTTGTGCAAGAACATGGTAAACCATGTGGGGACAGCCTGCCTGCAAGTCACAGACTGATCTATTAGCGAGGACAAGTTCCTGGGCTAACACACTTATCTATTTTTAATGTAATATAAAATTTTAAAACAATGTTACAAATAACTATGGGATTTACTGCAGAAATCTTTCAGTGAGAATTTATTTGTTAAAATTTCAGTCTATTTTCTACAATTTCTTGCAAGAAATTTAACCTTTTCTAAAATTTTCTTGGTTAAGCCTGCTCTAACATCTGTTCTTCTGTCCCTGCATTTGCGTCCAGAGGGAGTGCACAGGAACTTCTGCTTTTGTGCAGTCCATGCCCAGCCTGGATGAGCCCTGATTATGGACCCCAGGGCACAACCACAGCCTGAGCAAGTGCTGGTAATAATGCACCATGCAGATTCCTTGAGGTGTCTATTTGCTTCAAGCATCAAAAAAACTTTCAGGCTGTATTTGTGCCCTGAGTTGCTAGTAAGGGCTCTGTAGAGTGGGCTCACCCTTAGACACTCATGTATATAATGGAATATTACTCAGTCATAAAAAGGAATTAAATAATGCTATTTGCAGAGATGTGGATAGACCTCGAGACTGTCAGACGGAGTAAAATAAGTCAGAAAGAGAAAAACAAATATCATATATTAAGGCACGTATTTAGTTCAGTTCAGTCACTCAGCTGTGTCTGACTCTGTTTCCCTGTGGACTGCAGCACACCAGGCTTCCCTGTCCATCGTCAACACTCAGAGTTTGCTCAAACTCATGCCCATAAAGTTGGTGATGCCATCCAACCATCTCATCCTTTGTCGTCCCTTTCTCCTCCTACCTTCAGTCTTTCCCAGGATCAGGGTCTTTTCGAAAGAGTCAGTTCTTTGCATCAGGTGGCCAACGTTTTGAGGCTTCAGCTTCAGCATCAGTCCTTCCAATGAATATTCAGGACTGATTTCCTCTAGGATTAACTGGTTTGATCTCCTGGTAGTCCAAGGGTCTCTCAAGAGTCTTCTCTACCACTATAGTTCAAAAGCATAAATTCTTCAGTTCTCAGCTTTCTTTATGGTCCAACTTTCACAGCCATACAGTTCAGTTCAGTTCACTCACTCAGTCATATTCGTCACTTTGCGACCCCATGAACCACAGCACACCAGGCCTCCCTATCCATCACCAACTCCCGGAGTCCACCCAAACCCAAGTCCATCACGTCAATGATGCCATCCAGCCATCTCATCCTCTGTTGTCCCCTTCTCCTGCCCTCAATCTTTCCTAGCATAAGGGGTTTTTTTCCAAAGAGTCAGCTCTTCGCATCAGGTGGCCAAAGCATTGGAGTTTCAGCTTCAACATCAGTCCTTCCAATGAACACCCAGGACTGATCTCCTTTAGGATGGACTTGTTGAATCTCCTTGAAGTCCAAGGAACTCTCAAGAGTCTTCTCCAAAACCACGGTTCAAACACCATACATGACTACTGGAAAACCATAGCTTTGACTAGACAGACCTTTGTTGGCAAAGTAATATCTCTGCTTTTTAACATGCTGTCTAGGTTAGTCACAGCTTTTCTTCCAAGGAGCAAGTATCTTTTAATTTCATGGCTGCAGTCACCATCCACAGTGACTTTGGAACCCAAGAAAATAAAGTCTGTCACTGTTTCCAGTGTTTCCCCATCTATTTGCCATGAAGTGTTGAGACTGGATGCTCTCACTTCGTGTTTTGAATGTTGAGTTTCAAGCCAGCTTTTTCAGTCTCCTCTTTCACTTTCACAAAGAGGCTCTTTAGTTCTTCTTCACTTTTTGTCATAAGGTTGGTGTCATCTGCATATCTGAGGTTATTGATATTTCTCCCAGAAATCTTGAGTCAAGCTTGTGCTTCATCCAGTCCAATATGCATGATGTCCAAATGCATGATGTCCTCTGCCTTTAAGTTAAATAAGCAGGGTGACGATATACAGCCTTGACATGCTCCTTTTCCACAAATTTGGAATCGGTCCATTGTTCCATGTCAAGTTCGGTTGCTTCTTGACCTGCATACAGATTTCTCAAGAGGCAGGTAAGGTGGTCTGGTATTCCCATCTCTTGAAGAATTTTTCACAGTTTGTTGTGATTCACACAGCCAAAGGCGTTAGTGTGGTCAATGAATGTTAATTCAATTATATTTTCTAGATTAATTAAATTTCTGAGTTAACATTCTTTTACAATACTCATCTATCCCTTATAAAGTACTTGCTGTGGATCCCAGACACTTTTACAAGCTCTTTGCATGTATTAGCGTATCTATTCCTAATAGTAACCATGAGGTCAACTTTGATATTGCTCCCATTTGACTCAATATCAAACGCAGAGAAATCATGGAAGTGGCCTAAAGTCACATGACAAGTGAGAAATGAAACCAGGATTCAAACAAGAGCATGACTTCATGTGTTTGTTTACAACCAAAGTACCATCCTCCCTGGATATTGTTATGAGTCACTATACTTGGGCTTCCCTGGTGGCTCAGAGGTTAAAGCATCTACCTACAACACAGGGGACCCGGGTTTGATCCCTGGGTAGGGAAGATCCCCTGGAGAAGGAAATGGCCACCCACTCCAGTATTCTTGCCTGGAGAATCCCATGGAGGGAGGAGCCTGGTGGGCTATATATAGTCCATGGAGTCGGACACAACTGAGCAACTTCACTTTCTTTCACTCTGACTTTCTCTACTTGGTCTAGGTCGATGCCTGGAAACATACCTACTAGAGCCAAGTCTGCAGAAACGTGGGCAGCAAATGCTGTTGCTGCCTTCCTAGCCCATCCCTTCAGCATAACTCTGCTTGCTGTACGCCCTCTGCCCTCAGTCCTTCTTCCCACATGCACATCCACTCCAACAAGTACCCACTTCTTTGTCTTTGCCCTTTTACTCTTGCCGCTGCTCTCCCTAGACCCAGACATCCTGCCTGGGAAAGTGTCTCCCATCTCCCGTGTTCTTATATTGTGTTCTCATTTAGAGAATCTGCTGCTAGGAGCTGCAGGAGTGCAAAGTCTGAGTCCCTTCCAAGTACCGGGATCTCTCCCAGAGGGTCGGGGTTGGGACATAGCAGATTAAGGTCTCTGGAAGAGAGCAGTAGACAGCCTCTGTGGCCTGGCCTGACCAACAGCTCACACTCAGCAGCAGCAACACAGAGAAGGTTGCAAAGTGTGGGCATGTAAGGTGATGACTGAGTCAAGGTTTGGAGTGAGATCTGCAGGTCAGAACAACAGCTAGCATCACAAGCTACACAGATGTCCTGAATATAAACATCAAATTGTACAGTCATAAAGGCGAACTTATCTACGGCTCAAGGGTAAGAGGCATGTGAATGATACCTCTCAACCAGATGTGAGAATTATAAGTAATTTTATTTTCCTCTTCATATCTTATTTTTTCCCCCAAGATTTTCTTCAATACACAAGTACTTTGATTTTATTGTCAATAAAACTAACTAATCCTATAAGAGCTCAATGTCACCTGTAGCACCACATATGGAGATGTTAAAAGACGACTGAGGGGCTTCCCTGGCAGTCCAGTGGCTAAGACTCTGTACTCTCAATGCAAGGGTCCCAAGTTTGATCCCTGGTCATGGAACTAAGATCCCACAGGCTGCATCTAAGAGTTTACATGCAGCTAAAAGACACCACACATCACAACTAAGACCTGGTGCAGCCATAAAATAATAAAATGCATATATTTTTAAAAGTCATTTTTAAAGACAGTTGAAAGCTATACTATATAGAAAACTTCTTTTTAACTTAGTACAGATATTCAAATTGGGTGATCCTTGGCAGTGATGAATTCCCAGACATAATACGTGTTAAGCAAGCATGAGACACTCATCTTTGGTGGTTGTTTTACAGGAGATTTTTGCATTCATCCATCCAGCCCTCAGCTCAGATGTTGCTGGAGTGCCTGCAGTCCTCCATGTATTGTGCCATCATGGTGATGTGCCTGCAGTTACATGACAGTATCCAGTCTTTTATCCACTCACACACTATAGAGACAAAAAATTATGTGTGAAAATATCATATAAAATGTGCTGTAATGGATCAAGGGAGAGACATTTAAAATAAACTTGGGAATTCTTCATGCTTCTAGGCCCTATCACTCTTTCATGGCAACTTAGGAAAGGATGGTATTGAGGCAGGTTCCAGGGCACGTACATAGGCCAGGGACTGTCCATTGAACCATGCCCGAAGACTGCCTGTTCTCTGAAGAAAGGTCAGCCAGGATGCCAGAGGTCTTCCAGGTGATAAGCCACCAGCTATTTGATCTATGACTTATTGATGACTTCCCAAGTTAGGTTTTAATGTAATATGAAATGAAATATTAAAAAGCAGAGACATTACTTTGCTGACAAAGGTCCGTCTAGTCAAGGCTATGGTTTTTCCAGTAGTCGTGTATGGATATGTGAGTTGGACTATAAAGAAAGCTGAGCACCAAAGAATTGATGCTTTTGAACTGTGGTGTTGGAGAAGACTCTTGTGAGTCCCTTGGACTGCAAGGAGATCCAACCAGCCCACCCTAAAGGAGATCAGTCCTGAATATTCATTGGAAGGACTGATGCTGAAGCTGAAGCTCCGATACCTTGGCCACCTGATGTGAAGAACTGACTCATTGGAAAAGACCCTGATACTGGGAAAGATTGAAGGTGGGAGGAGAAGGGGATGCCAGAGGATGACATGGTTGGATGGTATTGCTGACTCAATGGACATGAGTTTGAGTAAGCTCCAGGAGTTGGTCATGGACAGGGAAACCTGATGTGCTGCAGTCCATGGGGTCACAAAGAGTCCGACACGACTGAGCAGCTGAACTGAACTGAACTGAACTGAAATCAAATCATACAAGCTAATCATCTGTGTCTGTCTTCTTTTGCTTAGCTTGATGTTTTTGAGGTTCAGCCATGAGTTACGGTAAGTATAAACATTCGTCAGAATGATCAACCTGTACCCTGATAATGTGTGCATTTCATTTTATGTAAATTACAGCTCATTAAGGTTGATTGTTAAAAGACAAATGTTATCTCATATTTTGTCTTATGTTCATCAAACACAAAAGTGCTGTCAACTTGCTACTAAAATTTCTAGGTACAGATTAACATATCCTTAAAATAAAATGGAATGAAATAGAATGAAATTGTTTTTCAATAAAAGACATAGAGTCAAAGACAGTCATAATCTTAGTAGAAGAAGCAGCCTAATCAGAATTTAAAAACCTGAAGGTTTTCCTTTGAAATATTAAAGGACAATATTTTTGGAGACTGTAGATTGTGTATATTTTAAATACATTTTAATTGATGTGTGTACATAAAAATGTACAAAAATTACATGTTATATTTTTAAAATATTAACACAAAACCCTAACTGAGAAGGAAAAATACAAGCATTCCAGAGGTCATCGTCAGGTCTCCTCCTAGTTACCATCCCCCCTTCTCCAGAAGTAACCATGTTCCTAAGTTCTGTCACCAGTGATCAGTTTGGCCTCCTTTTGCTCTTTATACAGAAGGAATTACACAACATACTGGTTGGTGCTTGGTGGTGTTTTCAACATTACAGCTGCAATAAACAACTACACTGTTGTGTATTGCCATGAGACATGGTACGGTGTTGTACTATGTGTGAATTACATAATCTATTTACTCATGCCTCTAGGTTTGATGTCTACTGAGTAACTTCTAGCTTGAGGATCTAATGCGTGGTGCTACCATGATACTTTCTGCATTGCTGCTCGTATATGGCCATTTATCTTGGGCATATACCTTAAAGAATAAATGTTAAACATATGATATTAAAATATTTGGTCTAATTGTATGCTGCAAAATGGTTTTCTAGACTGATTTTACCTATTTACCCTCCTACCAGCAGTGTAACATAATTCCACATTGTCCACATCTTTTCCAAATTTTAATATTATTGGCAGTCATTAAAGTTTAAGCATGTATAGCAATAATATGTTTGCTTTTCTCTGGTACCTAGTGAGAGTGAAAACATTTTCCGCTTATGTACACTACCATTTGTGTATTCTATTTTGAAAAGTGTTTAGTTATTAATATTTAGATTCATTTTTCTATTGTGTATAAGTGAAAGTCACTCAGTTGTGTCCAACTCTTTGTGACCCCACTGACTATATAGCCATGGAATTCTCCAAACCAGAATACTGGAGTGGTTAACCTTTCCTTTCTCCAGGGGATCTTCCCAACCCAGGGATCAAACCCAGGGATCCCACATTGCAGGCAGATTCTTTACTAGCTGAGCCACCAGGGAAGCCCAAGAATACTGGACTGGGTAGCGTATCCTTCTTCAGGGAATCTTCCCAACCCAGGAATTGAACTGGGGTCTCCTGCATTGCAGGTGGATACTTTACCAGCTGAGCTACCAGGGAAGCCCCTATCATGCATAACTTGTCTCCTTTTTTAATTGATTTATAGGAACTCTGTTCAGGATGACATTCATTTTTTGTAATACAAATATCTTCCAATTTGTGCCTGGCATTTTTATTTTGATAGTGGTGTTTTTGATTAATGGAAGCTCTTAATTTTAATGTAGCCAAATTTATCAATTGTTTTCTCAAAGGTAGGGATTCTACCTGAGAGAGATGCATACCTAAGGCCGTGAAGACTGTTACTTTCTAAAAGCTGTATTTGTTGTCAATGTTCACCCTTAGATTAATAGTCCATCTAGACTTCATGTTTGTATATAGTGTGAGGGATGAATCAATATTAGTTATTTCCATATGAATGCAGCTGGCCATGCATCATTTATTGAAAATGACATCCATTCCTCCAGGAAATAATAGTGATACTGTTGTCATAAGTCAAGTACCTGATGTGTTTCTGGACTCTAAAGTGTGCTCTGTGCTCGGATAGGTCAGTCCTATGGCTTGTGTCATGACACTTAGATTATCCAAATGCTACTGATCACACAAAGGCAGGTCATCCAAAGGACTACATAAGTTCTGAGTACATTCCTGCAAGGCTTTAATAAAGGTAAGTAATGCAGAACAGCAGGAGAAGGAAAGTACAGGAGAGATCAGAGAGGCCCCAGTCCTCCACCTCAGGGCTCTTTCTCAGGGCACAACATGTGTTTCTTTTTCAAATTTCATACAGCCAGCCTCATGCCAGATCCCTGGTCTCGGGGAGCCAAGGCGCAAGGTTACCTACCGGTCTTTTCCTGCATCAGCTGGTACCTCTGTTCAGCTGTACTGGCTGAAATCCAGCTGTCCTCCTCTGAAGGTCCGTTTGCATGCTCAGCGGTGTTGGCAGAATTCACTTCTTCAGCTGTGGGGCTAACGTCCCTGTTTTTTTGCTGACTGTTGGCCAAGGGCTGCTCTCGGACCTCCAGAGCCTCTCTGCCCACCAGCAGTTCACAGCAGACTGTTTGCTCTCTTCCAGGAGGGCAGCAAGAGTCTGTCATCTGCCTTCTCCGGCAGATATGTGAGTCCACTGAGTCACCTGTAAACTCAAGTTGGCTTTGGTTTTCCAAATATTCTTTACCTTAACTATAGTCTTAGACTAAAAAATCAAATGATCTACAGATTTTAGGATAAGATGTACTGACAAGCTGGCTATGAAGAGGGTATTTTATGTTCATTGCATCGAGGTAACTTCCCAACAGAGCATTACTTAGCTCAAATCTGACCAAATCAAAGCACAGAATAGCAATCATGTTTATCTAGTTGCACAGTGTGAATTTTTAACACCATTGTGGGCATGCCATCACTGTTGAAGGTACTTTTTTATTCAGTTCTTGAGAGTCTATAATTAATCTCCTGGAGCCATCAGCTTTTCTCCCAGCCCATACAGGTCTATTGCATATTGGACGTGCATGTCCAAATACACTTGCATCTAATATATCCTTAGTTAAATTCAAAATTTCTTGATGATCCTAGGTATCCCTAAATTGTCTTACATTAGCTTCTCAAGATGGTTTAGGTTTCCCTCTACCATGGTCAACTGAAACAGGATAAGGAAATTTGTACAACATCACCTTCCCTAGTGTATTGTCTAAGGGGAAAGCCCTCCGTTTGGGCATCATGTCTACTCCTGTAATATGTTCTGATGGGAGGAGGCAAATCCACATATTCTTCAGTTCAGTTCAGTCCCTCAGGCATGTCCGACTCTTGGCAACCCCATGGACTGCAGCACCCCGGCCTCCCTGTCCATCACCAGCTCCCAGAGTTTACTCAAACTCTTTGCCCATTGTGTCAGTGATGCTATCCAACCATCTCATCCTCTATCACCCCCTTCTCCTCCCATCTTCAGTCTTTCCCAGCATCAGGGCCTTTTCAGATGAGTCAGCTCTTTGCATCAGGTGGCCAAAGGTGGCCATACACTCTTAGTTAAATTCCCTTTTGGCTTTTCACTGGAAGGTTTTAGTATGACAATACATTCTTCATATTGCTGACTTCTGAATAAAGTGTTTTGTTTGTTTGTTTTACCGTCCCCAGAGTCTTTCCCCAAATCAAAGAAAATGGTCTCAGGTCTTCCTCTGGGAGTTGCCCGGAAGAAAGGTGCCAAGAAATCCTGTCATCCTTTCACACACACCTTTCTTTACCTCATAGCTGTTAAAATCACCCCTTGATATGAAGGGCTGGGGATTTCTTTTTTGTGTTACCATTAGACTTTTTTAAGTTGCCAAGGCTAGGATAAACTAAGCCAACCTCTCATAATTTACCCCCCAATTGGCCTGCTGATAGAATAGCCAGAGAACACCTAGTCTCTCATAGTGTTTATTACGTATTCGTAGTCATGCCATCTAGGCTGCTTAGGTGGCACTAGTGGTAAAGAATCCTCCCAAAAGTGCAGGAGACATAAGAGATGAGGGTTCAGTTCCTAGGTTGGGAAGATCTCCTAGAGGAGGGCATGGCAACCCACTCTAATATTCTTGCCTAGATAATCCCCATGGACAGAGAAGCCTAGCAGGCTACAGCCTATAGGGTTGCAAAGAATTGGACACGACTGAAGTGATTTAGCATGCACTCATAGTCATTGCCATCTACTTTCTCCTTTTGCATACCATATTTAATTAAACATCTGAACCCAGTTTAATTTTTCTGAGTTTCTTGAGTTCTTTTATACTTACTGTTGGCATTTTTTGAATAATCCTAATCTTTATTTTCTCTACAGATCAACTCTGTTTATGGGTTCAGCAGCCTCAGAAGTATTCTGTTTAGTGTTTAAAAGCAGGGATGGGAAGTGTTTATTTTTCAGAATACATTTATATGCTTCCACCTCTGTCTAGCTCACCAGATTCGGGGTTTGTCCATCCAACGAGTTCTGAAAATTGTATAGCTAATTGATTGCCCTCAGCCATATAAGGAAAACAGCTTCTTGACCACCAGTGTAGAGCACCCATTTCAGCGGTGATAGATATTCATCCAAAAGTGATTTTCCTCTCAGATGGAATATTCAGTGATTCAGAGACATGTGTATTCTTTTTGTGATCACTGCTCATAGGTTGCAGTCTACCCAATGCCCAGCTCCCAGCCTGCGTCACACCCGCGTCCACTGCAGGCGGGGTCATCAGCCATAACTTGCAGGAGCAGGTGGCGCTGGAGTCGTTCTCAGTTGCTTTTGTTTTCACCAAATCAGCCGAAGCAGCCAAGGTTCTGAGTTCTTGACTGAATTCCATTCTCTCTGAATTTATTTTTAGTCACTTAGCTATTTTTCCATTTCTGGTTGACCACTTCTAATTTCCACTGATATATATTTTACTTGTCAGTAAGTAATCTCAGCACTTGAGCAAACTCGCCAGAGGTCTTCTGGGATTCGGCAGCTGTCCAAGGTTCTGGACTCCTCCTTGCTTCATCCATCTTCCCAAACATGGCTCTGCCTTGGGAGGTACCCTCCACTTCCTGCCCTGCCGCTGGTTTTTCAGTGGGTCTCAGCACTGGAAATGCTGAGCACCTGGAATGCCCCTGAGGATTTGTTTCTGTCCCTCTGTCTGCGGAGGGTTTATCCACTGCAGTGAAGACCCGCAAATCCTTGCAGGAATTCCTCTGTGGCCATGGCCCTGCCAACAGCATTCGGTGGGCTGCTTCTTTGGGCATGGTGAGGCCCCAGAATGCATCAGAGGAATTTCACTATATTTGCTGCCTCAGTGTAGCTTTTTCAGAACGCTAGCTTGCTTCCATTTGGTAAGGGCCTTGGGCATGTTTATGGGGCTGTCAGCAATCTTGCCTAATTTCCAGCTTTCCTCCAAAGCACCTCCTTAGCAACTGCCATGCCTCCCCTGCAGCCTTCAGCAGCAGACGACTTGCAGGAGAAATGGTCCCAGCCGAGAATCATCTCTGTATCTGCTTTCTTTCCTAGTCAGCAGTTTCCAGGCACTGCTGCTTTAGACTTCAGGAATGTTGTGCTTCCCTTAGAGCGGGAACATACGGCTGCGCTGCTCTGTGTTCAGTCTTCAGCACACTCACTTCACAAACTCAGATTAGGCCCACAGGAAATAACTGACAGGGAGCGGCCAACCTGATCTGACCATTGCTCTTCAAGAACCCAATGTTCCATCAGCCATGAAACACTCATTAAAAACGTCAATGGTTTCTCCTTACCAGTGTTTAAGAAACTCTGGCTCCTGCCACTGTTCTCCCAAAGCACCTCTATGCCAGAAAAGGAAATACGACACATACCTCACAACTCATTAAGAAAAACTAATTCAAAATGAATCATAGTATTAAGTGCAAAATGCAAAACCACACAACCTCTAGAATAAAACATACAAACATTATTCATGACCTTGGGTTTGGAGTACAGTTTTTAGATACTGCAACAAAAGCACAATCCATAAGTGGAAAATATATATACATTAGATCTTGTCAAAGTTGAAAACAATTACTGTGTTCAAGATACTATTAATAGGACTAAAAAACTGAGAAGAAATAATTGCAAATCACATTTCTGATAAAGGACTTGTATACAGAATATAAATAGTAGTATTAGAACTCAACAATAATCAAGCAAGAAACCCATTTTAAAAACTTTAGATAATAGAAACACATAAAAAATAAGATATAAAACCAAGACCCAGAATATGATGACCTTTCATAAAAGAGAAACTCTGTTGTTAGGTACACAAGCATGTATCCTAAGACGCTGCAGTTGTGTCTGACTCTTTGCAACCCCATGGACCATAACTCCCCAGGCTCCTCTGTCCATGGAATTTTCCAGGCAAGAATACTGCAGTGGGTTGGCATGTCCTGCTCCAGGAGATCTTCTCTATTCAGGGTCAAATGCATGTCACTTACATCTCGCATTGGCAGACAGGTTCTTTACCACTAGTGCTGCCTGGGAAGCCCCGTTAGGTACACACAACGGTAATTAGAACATCTGCTTAGAGAACTGCCTTCTTTGTCACTATGCAGTATCTTTCTTTATATCCAATAAACCTCCTTGTCTTGAATGTTACTTTGAAATATCCTGTGATTAAAAATTTCATTATATACCTTAACCTATTATTTTACTTTTAACCTTCTTAAAAAATAAGCTTTTTTATATAGTAAACAAACTATGTATAGGGGTTACTTTTTTTACTACAATCCTATAATCTTTGTATTTTAAATAATACATTTAGACCATTCACATTTAAAGTTATGATTGATACAGTTAAATTACAATCTACTGTATAGTTAACTGCTTCCTGCTTGTTCCATTTGTTCTTTGCTTATTCTTTTTTTTAAATTTAGGGCTTTTTTTGGTTTTTAATTGAGTAATTTTATGAATATATTTTATATACTCTATCAACTTATTATTTATAAATATTTTAAAAATATTTTAGCACCTGCCCTAGGGCTTATAAGATAAATGGAGTACATTATTAAATAATATTATACAGTTTTGTGAATAATACAAGGACTTTATAATAACATATTTTCTGTATCTCCTTTTCATTCCTTATATTACTGTCATCATATATTTTAGTTTTACATATTGCGTAAGTAAGCAACACTTTATATTCATATTGCTTTAAATAGCTCTTATGTTTTGGAGCAATTAAAGTAAAAATAAAACATATACTTTATCTTCATTTAGTTGCTTTATAATGGTCTTCTTTGTGAAGATGCAAGTCTCTGGCATATATTTTCCCTACTTGGAAAAGTTCTACTAGCATGGCTTACAGACAAGATCTGTTGTCTTCAAATTTTGTTTGTCAAAGTATTTCACTCTCCATTTTTAAAGAATATCTTCTGTGTGCATTGAATTCTCAATTGACAGCTTCTTTTATTGCTGTTAGCACTTTAAAAATGCCCTTCCACTGCTGTATTTCTTGAGTAATTTCTCACCAAATGTCTGCTTATGTTTTGTATAGATAACATATCCTTGCCACTCCCGACCCCCGAACCACTCCAACCCTCTGGCTTCCTTGAAGGCTTTCTCCTTTTCTTTGGTTTTCAGCAGTGTGAGTATGATATGCTTATTGTGAGTCTTTTGCTACTTACCTTGCTTTGTATTCTCTTAATTTCCTGAATCTATGGTTTGTAGTTTGCCACAAACTTCAGAAATTTCTGGCCATTATGTCTTCAAATGTTTTCTCTCTTTTCCTTCTCCTCCTGGGATTCTTGTCACAGTTGACCCTTGACAAACGTGGATTTGAACTGCATGGATCCACTCCTCTGTGGGTTTGTCTCCATACATGCATACTGCAGTCCCTGATCTGCAGTTGGTTAATCTGTGGATCCAGAGCTGAGAATGTGGAGGGCCAAAGGTAAAGTTTTATGCAAGTTTTCAACTGCATGGGGGATCAGCACCCCTAACTCTGTGGTTCAAAGATCAACTGTACCTGTATATGAGTCTGTTTTTCCCTCACAGTCCTGAGAGGCTATACCTATTTTTTCTTGTGAATTTCAGTTTAGGTAATTTCTATTCACATGTGTACAAGTTCATTCATTCTTTCCTAGACTGTGTGGAATCTACTGAAGAGCCAATTGAAGACAGCCTTCGTCTCTCTTCCTCTGCTTTTGACTTTCAGAATTTCAATTTAATTTTATTTTTAGTCTCAATTTCTGATGAAATTACCCACCTTATCCTGCATTCTGCCTACATTTTCCATTAATCTTTAGTGCAACAATCATAATTATTTTTAAAATTTATATTTCTAATTTTGTGTCACTTTTGAGTATGTATGTGGTAACTGTTTTCTAATCGTGTTTTATTACTTTTTTGTATTCCACATAATAACACCAAAAATTGCAAATGTATATGACAGATGATGATTAAATTAAATTTTTTATGTGTAAGCCTGCCTTTTTAAAAATAATTTATTTTTTATTAAAAAATAACTGCTTTACAGAATTTTGCTGTTTTCTGTAAAACCTCAGCATGAATCAGCCATAGGTATACATATATCCCCTCCCTTTTGAACCTCCGTCCATCTCCCTGCCCACCCCACTCCTCTAGGTTGATACAGAGCCCCTGTTTGAGTCTCCTGAGATACACAGCAAATTCCCATTGGCCATCTAGTTTATATATGGTAATGTAAGTTTCCATGTTATTCTTTCCATACATCTCACCCTCTCTCCCTGTCCATCGGTCTAGTCTCTATGTCTATTTCTCCATTTTTGCACTGTAAATGAATTCTTCAGTACCATTTTTCTAGATTCCATATACATGTGTTAGAATATGGTATTTATCTTTCTCTTTCTGACTCACTTCACTCTATATAATAGATTCTACATTCATCCACCTCATTAGAACTGACTCAAATGTATTCCTATTTATAGGTGACTAATAATCCATTGTGTTTATATACCACAACTTCTTTACCCATTCATCTGTCAATGGACATCTAGGTTGCTTCCATGTTCTAGCTATTGTAAATAGTGCTGCAATGAACAATGGGATACATGTGTCTCTTTCAATTTTGGTTTCCTTAGGATATATGCCTAGGATTGGGATTGCTGTGTCATATGGTGATTTTATTTCTAGTTTTTTAAGGAATCTCCAAAACATCTTCCATACTGGCTGTATCAATTTATATTCCCACCAAAGGGCAAGAGTGTCCCCTTTTCTTCACACCCTTTCCAGCATTTATTGTTTGTAGATTTTTTGATGATGGCCATTCTGACTGGTGTGAGGTGATAACTCATTGTAGTTTTGATTTGCATTTCTCTAATAATGAGCAAGAGAGTTCCAGAAAAACATTTATTTCTGCTTTATTGACTATGCCAAAGCCTTTGACTGTGTGGATCACGATAAACTGTGGAAAACTCTGAAAGAGATGGGAATACCAGACCACCTGACCTGTCTCTTGAGAAACCTGTATGCAGGCCAGGAAGCAACAGTTGGAACTAGACATGGAAAAACAGACTGGTTCCAAATAGGAAAAGGAGTACATCAAGGCTGTATATTGTCACCCTGCTTATTTAATTTATATGCAGAGTGCATCATGAGAAATGCTGGGCTGGAAGAAGCACAAGCTAGAATCAAGATTGCCGGGAGAAATATCAATAACCTCAGATATGCAGATAACACCACCCTTATATGCAGAAAGTGAAGCAGAACCAAAGAGCCTCTTGATGAGAGCAAAAGAGGAGTGAAAAAGTTGGCTTGAAGCTCAACATTCAGAAAACTAAGATCATGGCATCTGGTCCCATTGCTTCATGGCAAATAGATGGGGAAACAGTAGAAACAGTGGCTGACTTTATTTTGGGGGGCTCCAAAATCACTACAGATAGTGATTGCAGCCATGAAATTAAAAGACACTTACTCCTTGGAAGGAAAGTTATGACCAACCTAGAAAGCATATTAAAAAGCAGAGACATTACTTTGTCAACAAAGGTCCATCTAGTCAAGGCTATGGTTTTTCTAGTAGTCATGTATGGATGTGAGAGTTGGACTATGCAGAAAGCTGAGCACCAAAGAAATGATGCTTTTGAATCATGGTGTTGGAGAAAACTCTTGAGAGTCCCTTGGACTGCAAGGAGATCCAACAAGTCCATCCTAAAAGAGAGCAGTCCTGGGTGTTCATTGGAAGGACTGATGTTGAAGCTGATACTCCAATACTTTGGCCACCTGATACTAAGAGCTGAGTCATTGGAAAAGACCCTGATGCTGGGAAAGATTGAGGGCAGGAGGAGAAGGGGACAACAGAGGATGAGATGGCTAGATGTCATCACCAACTCGATGGACTTGAGTTTGGGTGGACTCTGGGAGTTGGTGATGGACAGGGAGGCCTGGCGTGCTGCGATTCATGGGGTCGCAGAGTCTGACATGACTGAGCGACTGAACTGAACTGAACCGATATATTCTCTCCCACCGGCCAGGCCCTGCTGTCCGCTCTCAGCTAGTGTTCTGCATTTACTTCTGTGTCTGAAGGTGTGCTCCTGATGTCCCTTTGGAGAGAGATGCACCCCATGTCCCCTTGCTCCCCCACCACCTTGCTCTCCCGTCTACCATTTTTAAAGTCACTAAACACTTGTCCTTTCAGTCTTACCCTTGTGGGTTTATATTTAACACACTCCAATTGTAATTCTTTTTATTCAGCCTAAGAATATGTCAATAAGGTCTTCTAGCTATTGTTTGTCTGATCAGTATCAGTCAGTTCACTCACTCAGTCTTGTCCGACTCTGCCACCCCACGAACCGAAGCACACCAGGCCTCCCTGTCCATCACCAACTCCCAGAGTTTACTCAAACTCATGTCTGTTGAGTCGGTGAGGCCATCCAGTCATCTCATCCTCTGTCATCCCCTTCTCCTCCTGCCCCCAATTGTCTGATAGTGTCCTTTTATCCTTTCAGTTTTGAAAGACACTTTCTCTGGAAAGTGAGAAATATTGTATTGTAAAAACAATATTTACATATATAATGAATCCTTGGTATGTATAGATTCAACACTTACAAACTCATCTATTTGCTAAAATTTATTTTTAACTGGAATGTAATATTTATGGTGCTTTCATGATCACTCACAAACATATATAGTATGGCAAGAAATTTGAGTTACTTGGCACACTTAGTCCCATCTGAGGATGTATGCGACAATGGTCTATCTTTTTGTTTTCAGCTGGCTACTAGAGACAAGTGACTCTTTTGTGATATTTTTAGTACCATGTGGTTAGATTTTTGTTTTCTTCTTTTTTGTTTTCCTGCATTTTTGTGCTTCTTCTTCTTTTTTTTGATGATTTCATTGTTTAAAATAATGCTGGAGTGTTGACTAGTATTTCTAAGCACAAGAAGACTGTGATGTGCCTATAGAGAAAATATATGTTAGAGAAAAGTTTCTTTCAGAAATGAATTATAGATATGGCTGTAGTGCTGTTGACCATGATCTCAATGCCAATACATCAACAATACATAGTAAATAAGGCATATTTAAGCAGAAATACACATACAACAAGGTTATGTATTGATTAGCTGACAAAAATATTATGACCAGGGGTTTGAAGGAAACTAACTCTGTTTCCCTTAGGAGAAACGGTTCAGTAGCCACTATTTCAGTGTTCCTGATAGCTTTCTGGAATCCATCTACCATGAATAATGAAAAACAGATGCATATATATATTATGTGTGTATGTGTTCCAAGCTTTTCATTATTCTGAGTGTTTGTATTGATCTACTTGTCTCTGCTCTGTTACAATAAGAAGCAGAAGTTTCCTGCTTACTTTTGGTTCTTAGTTTTCAAGTCAAATAAAGCAGCCTAGTGCATGAGTGTGACAAGAAAGAGACCAGCATTTGCTACCAATCTGCCACTGAATACTAATCAAGATTATTAGCTAAATAGATGACATTTAAAAAATATTTCTGTTGTACAGATAGTCTTACCTTATCAACAAATAAATTGTGGCTCAAAGATATTAAATAGCTTGCTTAAGCCTAGACTTGAACTTAAGTCCGTTTTGGCTTCACAACCCATAATACAATGTGATTGTCACTTCATTCACTGATTCAGTTTTCTCATCCAAAAAATAATCGCTAATCATCCTACATGTGCAAGACTGTTGTGAGTATGAATGAGAGAATGCCAGTGTCAGAGACATGCAGTAATTGCAAAACAGTGCTTGTCGCATCAGATCTGTCACAGCTCCTCTCTAAAAGACGTTTAGTCCAGGCAAATGGCATGTGATTTCAGAGAATGCATCTACACTGTGTGTTAATGAAGATCCAGTGGTAGCTAAAAAAAATCAATTTATGACACACTTTTCATTATGATGTGTTGTGATAGCTCTATTTGCAATGTTTCACGGAGGACAGTTATTTTAGTGCTTATCAGAGTTGTTGGAAAGGCCCTTTGGGAGTGTTAATGCTTACGTTTCTTCATTAACTAGAAAGATGAAAACCTGCCACTGGGCACTAAACATATTTTAACAAATCACTCAACAGGATAAGGTCACTTCTCCAATTTTATTCTCTGACACTTGGGTGTTTTCGTGTGATGACAGGGGGAAACATCTTTACTCATCAAAACTGGGGACTTGCTATGTTAGCCCAGCAGTACTTCAGAGCAAAAATTAAAAGCCCTACTGTTTATCCACAGTCCAAACATCTGTGGATCATTGTACACAGTTCTGAGATGCCTCAAATTAACCTGACAACGTGGTTTGTCATATGTTATACTAATGAGCTATCCTCTAAACCAATGTCTTCTCCTGAGTTTCTGTCACAGCTAGGATTGCTAACCCCCTAGTCACCCACACTGGAGTCGTGGGAGTGAGTTTTAATTTCTCCCTTTGCCTCACCCACTTTATTAAACAATAAATATGTATATTTTTATTTTCTGTTCCTCAAGTGCATTTAGCTCCACTTGATCCATATTAAAGATGCCTTCAAGGATGCAGGACCATCACCTCTTCCTTGCATAACTATGAGAACCACCTAGTGACTCTCTACACCTTTGGCTTGGCCCTTAAATTCAACTTCTACAAAGTCATGGAGTGATCCTTTGTAGAGCAAGCGGTCATGCACTCGACTGTTAGGACTCTTTTTTTTTTTTTTTACCATAGCAGATTACCTGGCAAACTGCAGTCACACAGTAACGATCTACACAATAGTGTGTTGAAGGGATAGATGTAGGTAGATTTCAGCCATGACAGCTCACAACTCCATTTAGTAATGAAAACACATGTCTATTCCTGAACTTAGGAGAAAGCTCAGGGATGGAGATCTATTCCAGATGTGACTGTCATCAATTTACAGGTAGAAGGCAAAGCCACGGTAGGGTGTTTGGTTAAGAATCTAGAAATGTTTCAAAAGCGACATTCATCCTCAGAATCCAAATGATTTCTTCCTTGATTTGGAGAAACTATATTATAAACTTGCAATGTTATAATGCCTTATAATTCATAAGGAAATAGTTATATATATATGAAAGTGAAAGTGAAAGCATATATGTATATACACCACACATATGTGTATATACGCACACAGAGTGAGCCCAGACTCTTGCATCTTCCCATACATAGATAAAAGTGCTAAATTCCTTAACTTGGGATATCTGTTTTTCAATTAACTAACAATAATCTTTTGACATCCAGACACTTTTACATAATCTGGCTCCCCCCCTCTTCTCCTCAGAGCGGTCTTCTCAGAGTTACCTGAGATGTGATATCCCAGGCCTGAGGTCCTCAAACTTCATGCCAAATAAAAGCTAGCTTTCAACTTTTGGGTAGTGAATACTTTTTAAGTTAAGATTACAATTAAAAGTTCTAATAACCTGGTGAAGTAGGTAGGGTTCATGCTACAGTTAGATGTAAGGTTGGCCCAGAAAGGTTGAGTAAGCTGTCTAGGATATTATGGCTTGTAATTTGTAGAACTCACACTTGACTTCTAAGGTGAATGGATCTTCCTGATAGATGGCCTTGTCTTTTCTGTAAGAGTGCTAATGACAGTCTTGAGTTTTGTACTAGTTAGCCACACCTGCAGACATTATTGTGTACCTGGTATTGTGTTTGGATGTATATTACAAAAATGAGCATGGTCCTGCTCTTTCAGAATTGATGTGAAGAAAAATACAGTAGCAAAATTCACCCAGTCATGTCTGACTCTGCAACCCCGTAGGCTGTAGCCTCCCAGTCTCCTCTGTCCATGGAATTCTCCAGGCGAGAATAGTGGAGTGTGTAGCCATTGACCCACGCTCTCACACTGCAGGCAGATTCTTTAACCTCTGAGGCACCAAGAAAGCCCAAGAATATAATAACTAAATATAAAATGGTGCACCAAGTGTTCTCATACTGGTACAGACAGAAGACTGTAGAACCCAGAATTGTAGCAGCGGCGATATGGAGAGGGAGAGACATACAGGAAGGCAAAGTAACGCGTCTCCACTTGATGAATGAGCTTAAGGGCCACTGTTTCCTTCTCCTTCCATACTTATCATTCATACAGTAAGCATGGGCTGAGCCAGTCTAAGTCTGGCACTGTATTAGGTGCTGATGAAACAGTCATAACTAAAAAGTATCTCTGTTCTCATGGACATATAAATTCTAGTAAGATGGGGAAATAAACAAAAGGTCAGGTAGAAGTAAGAGAAAAATTAAGTATGAAAGTAAGGCACAGAAGATAGGAAGAAGTACTATTTTCAAATAAGATGCTCTTATTTGAAGAAGTAATTTCAAATTGAGTAGTCACAAAATTTGGCTGAAGTTAATAACTTTTCAACAAAGAATTTGTATTACATTCCTATTGCTTCTGAAAGAAGTTACCACCCATTTTTAGCCTAAAGGGACTCAAACTGATTATCTCACAGTTCTAAGTCTGGCAGTCCAAAGTCAGCTTCACTGGGGTGAAACACCAAGGCCTCAGCAGACAGGATTCCTTCTGGAAGCTCCAGGGCATTCTGTTTCCTTCCATTTTCCAGATTCCAGAGGCTGCCTGCATTCCTTGGCATTAGGCCTCTTCATCTTCAGCTTCAATAAGAGCATCTTCAAACCTCTCTGATATCTGCTTCCATAGTCATATATCCTTCTCTGACCCCAACTGCCTCCCTCTATAACGATCCTTGTGACTAAATTAGGCTTGGAAAATCCCATGGACAGAGGAGCCTGGTATGGCTACAGTCCATGGTGTTGCAAAGAGATGCACCCATCTGAGCACACACACATAAAGATAAGCCAGGGTAACTTCCCCACATCAAAAAGTTTAATTTAAACACACCTGAAAAGTCCTTTTTCTATGAATTGTAATATATTCAAAAGTCCCAATAAGTGGGACATCTTTAGAGAAATTTATATATCTTTTTATTTTACTGAATGAAGTAAAATAAGATGGAGCAACTATAGAGGATTTTAAGTAATCATCCAATGCCATGCTTAAAATTATGGCTTCCGTTTTAATTAAGAATTTTCAGAATGGCTTAAAGTTCTTAGAAAAGTTAAAAGTGCAAAGATTTCCCATACAATTCCTGTCTCCACATGTTCATAGACCCCTTTGTCATTAACACTCCCCACCAAAGTATTATACTTGCTCTAACTGGTCAATCTATATTGACACCTCATAATCACTGAAAGTTATTATTAAAATTATGAAAGTTAAACATTAACTCTAGATGTTTTATATTCCATGGGTTTGGGCAAATGTGTAATGACAATCCCATCATCACAATGTCGTAAGAAACACTTTCAATTCAGTTCAGTCACTCAGTCATGTCCAACTTTTTGCAACCCCATGGACTATAGCATGCCAAGCTTCTCTGTCCATCACCAACTCCCGGAGTTTACTCAAACTCATGTCCATCAGTCATTAATGGCATCCAACCATCTTTCCTCTGTCATCCCCTTCTCCTCCCGCCTTCAATCTTTCCCAGCATCAGGGTCTTTACAAATGAATCAGTTCTTTACATCAGGCGGCCAAAGGATTGGAGCTTCAGCTTCAGCAGCAGTCCTTCCAATGAATATTTAGAACTGACTTCCTTTAGAACAGACTGGTTTGATCTCCTTTCACTCCAAGGGACTCTCAAGAGTCTTCTCCAACACCACAGTTTCATCAATTCTTCAGTGCTCATCTTTCTTTTTAGTCCAACTTTCACATCCACATATGACTACTGGAAAAACCATAGCTTTGAATAGACAGACCTTTATCGGCAAAGTAGTGTCTCTGTTTTTTAATACACTATCTAGGTTGGTCATAACTTTTCTCCCAAGGAGCAAGCATCTTTTAATTTCATGGGTGCAGTCAACATATGCAGAGATTTTGGAGCCCCAAAAATGAAGTCTCTCACTGTTTCCATTGTTTCCCCATCTATTTGCCGTGAGATGATGGGACCAGATGCCATGATCTTAGTTTTCTGAATGCTGAGTTTTAAGCCAACTTTTTCATTCTCCTCTTTCTCTTTCATCAAGAGGCTTTTTAGCTCCCCTTCACTTTCTGCCATAAGGGTGGTGTCATCTGCATATCTGAAGTTATTGCTATTTCTCCCGGGAATCTTGATTCCAGTTTGTGATTCATCCAGCATGGCATTTTGGGTAATGTTCTCTGAAAATCTTTTCACTGTCCTAAAAATCGTCTGTATTATGTCTATTCATCCTTTCTTCCAAACCCCCAGCTCCTAGTGACTGGTGATCTTTTTACATTTTCTACAGTTTTGCCTTTTCCAGAACATCAGAGTTGGAATCACAGAATATGGAAACTTTATAGGTTGGCTTCTTTAACTTAGTAATAGGCATGAAAGTTTTTTCCAGGAACCAAGGTCATTAGCTGAAAATGAGAGGGTGCCAATGTTGATACTTTGAAAAGAAAGTATGGAATACTGATTGGAGAGAAGTGAACAGTGAATGAACTATTAATAAGGACATATGTGTAAACAATAGTTTAGGTTAAAGGTGCTGGTAGGTCATTGCTTCTTAGTTTAAAGTGGCACCAGTTCTCAGGGCTGTAGGCTCTTCCTCAGGCTAATTGTTGTCATATGCCCAGGCATGGGAGGCAGTTGTATTTAAGTGGGTTGGGATTTGTCAAGCAAATGAAATGCAGGCTTTCCATCTAGATCTTTGCCCATTTCCTTTTGTCTCATCTTTAAATCAAGTGCGCAATTCCCCAACTTATATTTGCCATAGTCTAGAGTTAGTTTGGACTTACCTGGTGGTAAAGAACCCATCAGTCAATGCAGGAGATGCAAGAGATGTGGGTTTGATACCTGGGTCAGGAAGACACCCTGGAGTAGGTAACAACTCACTCCAGTACTCTTGCCTGGAGAATTCCATGGACCGAGGAGCCTGGCGGGCTACAGTCCATGGGGTCACAAAGAGTTGGACACGACTGAAGTGACTTAGCACACATGCACATAGCATGCAGAGATAGTTTAGGTCAGAAAGAAAAGTCAAGACCATTCAAATACAGAAAAGCTGGCTCTAGAATACCCTGAAATGTTTTCATAAAACCTTGGTTAATTTTTGGAATTCTCTATCATGAGAAGAATTTTCACAGATATGATGGTTCATGCCTGGGGTGATGGTCGATGATAGAAGGAAATGCTGAATCACAAACCAAGTAAAGAAGTTGATTCATTTTCTGGATTTTTATAATCCATTGATTTAAAGCTTAGAAAAAGCTATATAAATAATTTACCAATAGGAAGGTACACAAATAGTGATATGCTGAGGCACTGTCTAATACTTTACCAGAACAAGGTGATCAATAAGAAGAAACTATGTCTTTAAAAAGAGTGATGAGAGAGTGTACTTGTTGATACACTTGAAGGCAATAGATGAGCAAAAGTATATCTCCTGTTACCCACACCTACATATTCTTTGACAATTATGCCTAAAATAATGACAGTGATTCATGTCTTGTCATTGTATCACCTTACATAATAATTTCAACATTTAAATTTATAATGTGTTTTAATCATCAATGGATTTTTAAAATAACAACATAAACTTTTTAAAAATAGATTTATGAGGCATTTAAGCTTTTTTTTTTCTTTTTTGCTTTTATGGAGACAAAATAACTTATGGTAAAACCATTTCTAAGTTTATTGAGTCAAAAATGAAATATCAAAGGTAAAATTTAGAGACATATAATTTTTCTTAAGCTTAAATCAGTCCCATATAGAGTAGTAAGCACATATTAGACTCTTCTCTGGTTTACTCAAATATATGCAACAAGTTCAACATCTGTGATTACTCCTTATCGACAGCTTGATTCTACTAAGATTTCTTACATGATCGCTCCAGACACTGTCGTTTCCAAGGGTCTAAGTATCTGAGTTGGATTTTTAAAATTTAAGACTATAAGTACAGGACTACCCTATTTGACATACTGATCAAACCAGATATAAGTAAGAAGCAAAGAAAAACAAAGTCACAAAAGATCAACAAACTTGAGAAAAAATATAAAAAGGAAGCTAGACCTACTTTTTAATATGTTAAATTTAGTTGCATCTCTTTGAATTAGAGTTAATATACTCAGATACCTGCAACTCGACACCTGGGTAAATTCTAATTTAAATTTCAAAGAGAACTTTGGTTCTCTGGCTAAAGCTGTAGTGTAAAATCCAGTGGTCTTTACACAGGGAATTGTTGCTGGAATCAAGCTGTGCTATAGCGTTTGGTCACTCAAATATCTCTATAGTGCCCCTTATGAGATATAGTAGATAAGTGTTACTCTTTCAGTCATGCCCGACTCTTTACAAATGCATGGACTGCAGCCCACCAGGCTCCTATGTCCATGAGATTTTCCAGGCAAGGATTCTAGAGTGGGTTGCCATTTCCTTCTCCAGGGGATCTTCCCAACCCAGGGATCAAACCCGGGTCTCCTGTACTGCAGGCAGATTTTTTACTGACTGAGCTACAAGGGAAGCCTTTATAAAATATGTGTGTCAGTTACAGATGCTGCTATCACATAGATTCAATGAGTTCCAACACTAATTTCACTGATTTATAAACTGTGACAATTTGACAGCCTGCTTTAAATACTATGTGCTCACTGGGAAAAGCAGCCTGTAGTTAAGACTGTGCAACATGTGGGCACTTCTCTGTAGATGTTCCATAGACCATGAGCAACCGTGTGGCATCCTGAACCTGCCAATGACTCATACATGGAACTAACTCAGATTAATGTTGGCAGAGGAGAGAGAGGTGACTCTAAACAGTAAATAAACAAGGCAGTTTCCAATTGGAACTACTTCACATGGAGAGCATCTTCCTTGTAGCTCAGATGGTAAAGAATCAGCCTGCAAAGCAGGAGATTTGGGTTTGATCCCTGGGTTGGAAAGATCCTCTGGAGAAGGGAATGGCAATCCGCTCCAGTATGCTTGCCTGGAGAATCCCATGGACAGGGGAGACTTGTGGGCTACAGTGCGTGGGGGCACAAAGAGTCGGACACGACTGAGAGACCAACGCTAGCGCAACTACTCACTGAGGGGCTGAAGGGCCCGACTATCTCATTTCTTGGCTCCCTGCACAGGAGAAGAGTCTTTAATTGTGACTTGAGCTTTTGTTTTATTTTGCTTTGTTTGCTAATGAAAAACATTACAAATAGACCCAACGAAAAGGCATTGCTGAAAAGACACACAGTTCTTCATTGAATACCCTGAGTGATCCCTTTCCCTCCTATAGTACCGACCCACGGCTTTTAGTACCTTTTCATCTGAGGCCTACTGTGGAGGACCAGACATTATGGGCATAAACTTGGTGGGCTGGGACCCCTGCCCTTTGCTGCTATTATTCCCCAGGGAGCCCTGGGTTGGAAAGATAAAGGCAGAGGGAGGAATCTATCATGCAGCCACAGCATGGGTCCAGGAGGGGTTCTGTCATGCTATGATTGCTTTATAATTGTGGAAGACATTCTCTTGGGTGATGGAAAATTATACCAGAATTTTCTCAGCTCCCACAGAACCCAGGGATCTGATCATTAACCTTAGGAGCAAAGGAAGGTCTGAACAAGGTACTGTGGGAGGGCTCTGCCTGCCTAGTGTCAGGCAAGCAGAAAGCATTTTCCTAAAGGAGGTCTCATATAAATTCAAATTACAATATGGCTGGCATTTCAAGTTTTAACAACCAAGTTCTTAAAAGGAAGCAGGGCTAGCCTTAAGAAAGAGAAAGGAAGGTAAATTTTGGATGCAAATGAAGGCCAGCTGCCGCAGCGGTGGAAGAAACAGCATGGAGATGGATAAGCCTACAGAATTTGTAGGAGGTCGGTTGGCAGTATTCATGAATCTGGAAGAGCCCTCTGCAGGAGTACCTGCTACCGATGGAGATGCAGTGTGATTGTCAGAGAAGGGCAGGCTAGTGGTTTTCTTTTCAGAATTCACATCATTAAGCCCAGGTTTATTGCTATCAGAAAACAAAAATGTGGCTGTCAGTTCAGGATAAGGGAATACTTGGATTCAGAGCTAATAAGCCTGACTGTGAACCCAGAGGATGCTCCATGGCCAGGGTACAGGGGTGGAAAGCAAGCCAGTCAGCTGCCCTGAACCATAGCTGTGCCTTGTGCAGAACTGGGGGTAGCCTGGCTCACTCCTCCTCCTTGCATACCTCCCTTTTGGATCACTGGGTAGTCAGAGCTGTCAGGTAAGATTCAGAAAACAAGATCCATCATGCATATCCCTCAACAAGCCAAACCAGTAGGAGCCTTGAAAAATTGATTTGCTGCCCTCTGAGACTCAGTGGAGTAAACCAACAATACGGTGGTAATCTTCATGGTAAGGCCAAGTATTCTCAGCTAAGATGTTTCTAACAAAGTAGAAACCACTTTTCTCCCAACTTCCTTGGAAACAAAGTTGATGAAGAAAGACAGAAGTTGGCCTGTGCTGCTCTCGAAGTAACAGGCTATAAATAAACTCCAGTCAAAGAAATATTCAGTATGATCTCTACTGTGCAATCACCCAGTCATGTCTGATTCTTTGGAACCCCATGGACTGTAGCCTGCCAGGCTCCTCTGTCCATGGGGATTCTCCAGGCAAGAATACTGCAGTGGGTTGCCATACCCTTCTCCAGAAGATTTTCCCAACCCAGGGGTCGAATCCAGGTCTCCTGCATGGCAGGCAAATTTTTTACCATCTGAGCCTCCAGGGAAACCCATTCAGTATGATCTACAGAGACCAAAACTAAAAGAAACCCTATAAGATCATCATGCATAAAAATAATAACTGGCTAGGCAATGAAGTGACCATCTCACATCTCTTGGGTGAACATAGAACATTTAAAGTAATTAAAATCATTCCATTTCTAGAGAGACAGACATTTCAGTGGGGCCTTCGATTGGAGTATCTGTGCCATAGGATTAACACAGAGAGCCTCTCCCCCAAGGTGAGCAGGTGGTTCATTGCAAGATGTCAAAGTCAGTCAGCAAGGGCCTGAGCCACTCTGCATCACCATCTATAACAATTATATCAGGCTGGCACTCTCAGACTCGATCAAAGAGGATGGTCTTGAGAGGCATTTAGAAGGTAGAATCAATAGGACCTGGGTGACTGATGGGATGTAGAGGGCGAAGGATGGAGAAAAGTTAAAGATGATGCCACTTAACCCTTCTAGCTTGTCGAGCACAGTAGATAGAGGTGCTCTTTACTGAAACACATTTGGGGGGAAGGTCACTAGTCTTAATAATAATTGCAATTTTCAACACTCTGCATTTTAAGGGTTTTTGAAACAGGACAATGGATAAAATTGGAAATAAATTGTATATATTATTTCTTTGGTTATGAAAAAGATAAGATAGAATAAACAATGTAGTATGAGAAAAGAGAAGGGCGTCTTTCTAACAATAATTCCATATCATGTGGCTAATCTGAACCTCTTGTTGCCCCAGGGAACTACACCCTCCACTTTCGACTCTCAGTGAAGGATGGTTGCTTGGTGAAATCTTTCCTAAATGCTTTTCCCTTGTAAAGTGGATTACTGTGTACTTATGTCACGGCAGCGAGGACTCTTCCTTGATGTGTGGCTGTGGGGACATCACCTCTTTCTTACTTCCTCATTCTCATTGTTTCATCTGCAAGTGGAAGTTGCTCACTCATGTCTGACTCTCTGTGACCCCATGGACTGTACAGGCCATGGGATTCTCTAGGCCAGAACACTGGAGTGGTTAACCAATCCCTTCTCTAGGGAATCTTCCCAGCCCAGGGATAGAACCCAGGTCTCCTGCATTGCAGGCGGGTTCTTTACCAACTGAGCCGCCAGGGAAGCCTTGCAAAATTGGGTGTAAAAATAGTAATAACATCATAGATTTATAATGAGAATTAATCAAGATAATACTTGGAGAGGTTTTCAAACAATGCCTGAACCTAGTGAATATAAGGCATCACTCAAGTTTAAAACAAACTAGAAAAAAATTATGACATTATTTTGTAAAATTTGGATAACATAGTATTAAGAACAAAGTTATCAGTCATGGTTTAGTTACTTTTGAAACGAGAACACTCTTCTCTTTTCCCATATTATTTGTTTTTTATTCATTTAATCTTAAATATGAGGCAAATCTTCTAGTACCTTTGCAAAACACATATCATATATACAGTATTTTTCAGAAAATGAGATTCAGTTTTTTCTCTACAAATAGTGCATATACTATGAAAATCTTCCCAACTTTGCTATATATCCCTCAAATATATTTTTCAATGCCTATTTTTAATCCACCATAGATATATAATTATTTGAGTAACTAAACATTGGAATATTTGCTCCAATGTTATACAAATTTTAAATTAAATTATGATTAATTTCTATGTAGCAAAATATCTGCATAGATCCTTAATATTTCATTAGGGTAAATTTCAAGATGTAGAAATTTTTATTAATGATTTAAAGCTCTCAGTAAATATTATTAATTGTTCCAGAGGAATTGTACCAATTTATACTGCACACCATCTGCTCTGGAAACTGTAAAGATATGTCCTCTCTATATGCCTTCCATATGCTTGGTATTATCACTGGAAACATTTTGATAAATGCTAAAATTGGAAATTTTTTCCTCTGATTTTAAGAATTATCCCTGTGGTTAAAATTTTTTACATGTTTTTTAGCTATTGTACTAATTTCTTTTATATTATATGTTTGTGCCCTCATCACTCATCATTTCCTGGTAAAAATTACATGTACACATACATGCGCACACACATATATATACAAATAAAGTACATGTTGTAATAATTTTTGACAATTTATGGTTGATTTACATTCCTTTTCATTTTTAATGCTAGAACTTCCATGAAATTCAGCTTTGCAAGTTCTTCTTTAGGTGTTTATGCAACAAAATGCATTTTTACTTTTTTATATTTTCACCTTTTACTCATAAGTTTCTCATTTGAAAACTTTATTTTTATGTAAACTGTTTGAAAGAGTGTTTATTTTATCATGAAATAATCAAACATGCATCTCCTCTCTAGTCACATAACAGATGACAGTGTAGTTACAGATTTTTAGAACGTTTTCTCCAACACCAAACAAAAGGGGCAAAATTAAAAACAGCAAGTTACACACCATGATGATATTCTTCAATGGTACCATTGTCTACCCAATTATCTACCCAGTTGCTTCTCCCTTCCTTATTCTTGGCAAACAGTCCATCATGAAATCCTTGAGTTCCTGCCTTAAATAAATCTCCCTATTCTGTTTATTGTCTTCCATCTCTTACTAACAGCACCTTCATCTATCACTATCTTTCTCTGACCAACTTCAATTGCCTTCACTTGTCTCTGAACATTTTTTTTAATTAATTATAGGTTCTGCCACTGTGTTTAGGGGACTATTAGTTCATGAAATCACATTTTTCCTGCACTGAAATTTGAAGATATAAATTTGTCTGAAAATACCTGCGTACCGTTCATGTTTTAAAGTACTCTTACCGAATCTCGTTTGCTCTGTATTGGCTTTGGCTGTCTTCAGTATCACACACTCTTCAGCAAAGAACAGTGTCAGTCTAGCTTTTAAAAGCCTTCCCTCTTTTTAAAAGCAGTGCCCTGGTGAAAGCACGTCAACTTTGACATATTGGCCCTCCACGCAAGGCCTCCTTTTTCTGTCCTTTTCTCACTATCCTTCCTCTTCATCCTTCTTTCCCCTCTAAGTCTAAAGCAGCATCTATTATTGGCTCAGGACATCAAAGAAGTGCTCAGGCCTCCACAGAAGACATGACAGATAAAGAATTGACTTAAAATCTGTATTCTTTAGCAGATAGATTGACAAATATTCATAAAAAATTAAATGAAATCTAGAATAAACTGCTTACCAAAAATGCCTAGAATTCCATAATTTCTATTTTTCCCACCATGAAGGCATAAATATTATTAATAATAAATTATATTACAAAAAGCATTTTTATTTTAAAGTAAAAAATGTTTTAACATCAAAGTATATATTTTAGATTTACTCAAAATCAAATCACTGTAAATCAATATATTATATAATCAATCTTGAAATATTATAATTAATACTAACATTTCCTTTTAATAAAATAAATTCAATACATTATCAAGTATGGATGACATTGATTGATATTGATATCAGTCTTTGAGCTACAAGTGTTTCCAGGACATTCTTGTTGAATGCACTGCCTGCTTAGTCACTCAGTCGTGTCTGACTCTTTGTCACCCCATGCACTGTAGCCCATGGGATTCTCCAGGCAAGACTACTGAAGAGGGTTGCCCTGCCCTCCTCCAGGGGATTTTTCTAACCCAGAGATCAAAGCAAAGTCTCCCTCATTGCTGGCAGATCCTTTGCTGTCTGAATCACCAGGGAGGACCAAGAAGGTTGGAGTGGGTAGCCTATCTCTTCTCCAGGGAAACTTCCCAACCCAGGTATGGAACTGGGGTCTCCTGCATGGCTGGCAGATTCTTTACACCTGAACTACCCGGGAAGTCCATGTTGAATAACTGAGAGTAAATCAATGTAAACAAAATATCCAGCCACAGTAATACATTTTGGTGGTGGGACCTTTCCTAGATGCCCCTGGAAAACTTTCCTAAAAGTCCAAATGATGAGAATTAAGCCACACACTGATGTCTTGACTTCTAGAGAGTCCAGAACTCTAGTCTAGGACGTGTTCAGCCACTAAAGTGGGAGAAGAGCCTCCCAGGAGGCACCAGAGTGTCCTACAATCTTTTGTAAGTGGGTGTTGGTCATGTGTACTCAGTCTATATGATTGCCCCTGGTAGGCATGATTTTCTCCTGATTAATGATGCTTCTGGAATTTAGGTATCTGATATTAAAAATAATGATGGAAAACAATATCTTAGTACCTACAGTGTAATAAGCATTAATAATATAAAACCTTATATATGGAAAAATTATAAGCATTTATATTTTAGAACATTTTTATATTACAGACATATTGTTTAATCAAAGAATGGATTGATTTTTATAACATTACTATTTATATATATATCCCTATCCATATGAGGAACAGTAAATATTTCATAGTTAATGATGTAAACATAATTAATACCTTTCTGTAATATTTTTCCCAATCTTAGAACATAAATTTTATGCCTTTACTTAAAAATATGTAATATTAATAGATACAGACATCTTTATTTACATGAAAGTCTTAAATTATCGTCAGGTAATGATGTGGCAAAAATTGTTTTTCAGCAAGTTTTCTTCTGATAACACCTGCAGACAAAGAAGGAAATGACAATGGGTAAAGACTCCTGAAAAGAGCTTTTGGTGTCATCTGCTTGCTGTTGAGATGCCATTTGTCTCATTTTCACTTCAGCCAATGCCCCTGGTGTATCTCCCCATCAATAGTAAATGATCTTTGTTCCATGTAATTTAGAAGATTTTCTCAACAAGAAATAACCCTTGAGTGAGCCATTTTCCACCCATCTGCTGGGACCTGTAGCCCTCTGTCTATTTGGTGAAATTACCAAGCAGAGAATTCTTAGGTTGTTAGATTACATCATTGCCACATACCAAATGCTGGAAAAATGTTTCCTACATTTCTAAAATATTGCTTTTAAGAATGACTAATTTTTCTTAAAGTCTCTTTTCCTGGGGACTTTCCAATATTGATGCCTACATATAAATAATCTCTTATCATGCATACTTTTAAAGATATAATTTGACAACATGTATCAAAATATAAAAAGAATATAGCCTCTGATCCAGGATTCAATTCCAAGTGTTTAAAGAGATATTTGTCCTAGTCAACAAATATATGAACTGATGTTTGCTGGTTGAAGAGACTATGGTGCAATAACAGACAGCAAAAATCTCAATGCTTTAGCAATGACTGAGTTTACACTTTGCCCATGTTGTATGAACATTGCTGGTAGGTAGGGGCTCTGCTTCATATGTTCACATGCCAAGACCCTAATCTCAAATGTCTTTGTCCCCATAGCAGAAGAAAAGATTGCTCCCTAGGAACATAAATTTGCTGTAAATATAAAAATGTAAAATATTGTAGACAAAAGGTAACAGATAGCATTTCCATTAACAGCTCACCCTGAGGATCCTACCAGTAATGACATTCTGTTCTCTGCTTAAAGTGAGGAAGAGTCAGAAAATTTTGGTGAATAATGTAACCAACTACCATCTTTGCATCTCTGAGTTTTCCTGTTAAGTTAAAGACTGACAACCATCAAAACAGTTATCAATAAGGGTTGGTTGAGTAAGTTATTATGAATCCACACATTAGAATCCTACTCACCATTTTTGAGGTTATTAAAATTTACTGATATAGAAGTAAACACTGTCTCTAGGGATGAAGCACTGTTATTTTGTGTATGAGATTTATTCTCATTTAATTAAATTCAGCCATGAAATTAAAAGAAGCTTGCTCTTTGGAAGAAAAGCCATGACAAACTTAGACAGTGTATTAAAAAGTGGAGACATCACTTGGCTGACAAAGGTCCATATAATCAAAGCTATGGTTTTTCCAGTAGTCATGTACAGATGTGAGAATTGTATCATAAAGATGGCTGAGCACTGAAGAATTGATGCTTTCCAACTGTGGTGCTGGGAAAACTCTTGAGAGTCTCTTGGGCAGCAAGGAGATCAAACAAATCAATCCTAAAGGAAATCAACTCTGAAGATTCAATAGAAAAATCTAATGAATATTAGAAGCTGGAGCTGAAGCTCCAATACTTTGGCTATCCAATGTGAAGAGTCAACTTATTGGAAAAGACTCTGATGCTGGGAAAGATTGAAGGGGGGAGGAGAAGAGAAAGACAAAGGATAAGATGGCTGGATGGCATCATTGACTCAGCGGGTGTAAGTCTGAGCAAACTCCAGAGACAGTGAAGGACAGAGCAGCCTGGCGTCCTGCAGTCCATGGGGTCGCAAAGAGTCAGACACAGCTGAGTGACTGGGAACAAAAACATGAGTAGAAGTAAATGGAGGTTTTGAGATACCCATAGAAGGAGGCTCAGACACATTGGTTACTATCAAAGAGAAGGTGACTAAATAAAATACTGATTTCTATGTTCAATTTTCTAAAACGTTTTTCTATTTCCTCAGAAAAGCTTATCTTTTTTGTAAACAAATACTCCAAAGAGACTGGAATCACTCCTATTGTAACTGCGAATGGCTCTTCTTAATTAACACTGTATTTCCAGACGTTCTCTCCTCACATATGGGAGGCCTATTAATTTTGCATATTTTTGTGTAATCAGTCAATTAAAAATACTCTGTTATTATTTTAGTAGGCTTTTGTTGACTTTCGAGCAAAACTGTCCTGTTTTAAAATCAATGGCAATTGTACTAACTCCTTCGTAGTCATTCCTTTTACTTCTTTTTTTTTTTTTGATATTTATTTTTATTTGTTATTTACTTGGTTGCATCAGGTCTTAGCTGTGGCATGCGGGATCTAGAGTCCCAACCAGGGATCAACCCTGGGCCTGTGCATCAGGAGTGCAGTCTTAGCTACTGAACTACGATGGAAGTCTCATCATTCCTTTTACTTTGACTTACTATCCTGTTGAAATAATTTGGGTTTAATGGAATACAATGGGTAATAATAAGGACAGAGATAGGCCTAGCGCTCCCATCAAAAATTAGGGTATAACTATACAAAACACATGAGATAACCCTTCCATCAGTGGGCACAGGTGATATACGAGTGAAACCCATGAAGTAAAGGGAAACTCTGTGGCAGGCCTTCCAATTAGCCCATCTCTCTGCCTGAGAACACTTTCTCAAACATAATGCAAAGAGCTGCTGTCCAAGCCAAGTCACACAGCTGGCGAGGCGGGTCAGGGGTTGAGTGGAGAACCCGCGAGTCCTTGCGGTAGGGGAGTCCTTCTCAAATTTGTTCTTACATACGTAGAGGGCAAAATATGAGAGGCTTACAAGAGCATGGCTGCTACAGGCAGAAAAAGAACCAGGAACACCAGAGTTCAGACAGCGCTAAGAAATGTTGGCCTTCAAGCCCTACCTGAGTGGACAGAGTCACTGACCCCTCAATAAAACCAGAGTGGAATATCAGCTGAAATGTCACTCAGGCCGCGTCTTGGGAGCAAGAACCTCACCAGAAATGAGGCCTCTTCTGGACCCGCCAGAAACATAACAATCCACAGTAAAGAGGGAAGTAAGGTGTGAAGTAGGGGGTGGTAATACCTGGGCTGCTCTGCCACAGACCCTGCCTCACGAAGTGTAAAGAGAATCCCACACAAGTTAAAAGAGAGCAATTAGTAACTCCCCAATAAAGAAAAAGAAAAAAAGCAGCGCTCTTCAGAGGAAGCTAATCCACTCCAGGCTCTCTAAAATGTTATTCGCAGTGTCTGCACGTGCAAGCTCAGTCGCTCAGTAGTGTCCACCTCTTGGTGACCCTAAGAACAGCAACCTTCCAGGCTCTTCTGTCCCATGGGATTCCCAGGCAAGAACACTGGAGTGGGTGTATTCCATTCCCTACTCCCAGAAACATTCCCAACCCAGGGATTGAATCCGCATCTCCTGCGTCAGTAGGAGGATTCCTTACCACTGAGCCGCCTGGAATCACAAAGTCTAGGACACAACAAAATGCTACTAGATGTCGTATATGTGTGTTTGTTTATAATGTATAATATTCCAAGTGAACAATGAAGGATGAAAACAGAAGTCAAAAGCTCCTGTGAGATGAGTTAGGCAGATTAGAAAGCACTTAAAAATATACTTGGAGAATTAAAGAAAGATAGAGCTTTAAGTTATAAATGATAAAGGCCATCAGATAAATGAAAATTTTTCAAAGAATCAAATGCCAGATCTAAGAACTAAAAGTTCAATAAGTAAAAATCACTGAAAAATCACTGAAGGGCCTGAACACGAGACTGGAGATGGCTGAAGAATTACTCATGCACCTTGAAGACTGATATATTGACATTTGGGGGCTAAAGAAACGAGAGAAAAGGAGTCGAAAAGAAAATAAAGAGAGCCTCAGTGGCTTGTGGGGTAATCTCAAACATTCTAGTGTTGCTGCCTTTAAAGGGCCAGAACAAGATGATAAGAATGGGGCAGAAAAAAGAGACACAAAGAATAAGCATTTCCAAAACTTGATTTTCAAAAATTCTCCTGGAGTTCCCAAACCTCACATCCTCAGGAAGGAAGAGTCAGAAAAGACCACCTGGGTCCCTCCTACTCCAACTGCTGAAAGCTGAAACAAAGGGGAATTCTGGAACTAGCAAGAGAAAAAAGAAGCCCAGCATCTAGAGAAACAGTGATATCAACAGCATTTTAAAGTGCTAGAAACAACAACAAAAATTACCATCTCAGAATTCTATGTCCAGTGAAAATACCCTTCAAAATGAGGGTGAGAAGACAGTCTCAGATAACAGAAAGCTGAGTGGTTTGTTTGCTGGCAGATGTGCACAGAAGAAATGCTAGAGCCTGTCCTGTTAAGGGTTTCCCTGGTGGCTCAGGGGTAAAGAATTCATCTGCAGGGGTAAAGAATTCGTCTGCTGATTCAAGAGGCACAGGAGATGTGGGTTCGATCCCTGGGTGGGAAAGATCCCCTGGAGAAGGAAATGGCAACCCACTCCAGTATGCTTGCCTGGGAAAATTCCACGCAACAGAGGAGCCTTGTAGGCTACATTCCATGGGGTCACAAAGGGTTGGACGCAAATGAACACTCATGAATGCCTTTCTGCTGAAGTGACAGGATACTAGCTGGAAATGTGGACCCATGGGAGGAATGTGGAGCAGAACCTAGAAGTGTTCGAGAGCCTTGCCCTTGGGACCCGCCACAGATGGAAGGGGTGAAGGCAAATGCAGAAACAAGGCCCAGGGCTCCCTATCCCTGGCTGTGCTCATTCCATACAGAGCTTCCTGAGGAGGAAACCAGCTGGACTGTTTGCCTGCTCAGAATTCCTGGGCCCAGAGAATTTTCTCTTTACGAACAGACTCAGAACTTAGAGTGCATCCACTGACTGCGCGCTTTGGGGATACTGGTCCCAAACCAGTACCTGGGTTCAGACATTTAAACCACCATCTATTCTTTGTGTTGTGCAAGTGTCTGACTTGAGCTTTGATTGATGAAGAATCCACTTTAAATAAGCATTCTGTTCAAAGAAGACAATCTCAAATAAATACCTTGCCAGCCACACCACCACACCACTGAGACACCTTTGTTTTGGAGATCTAGGCTGATTTTGATAACTGGCCACTTGGGCCACTTGTTTTTTTCTATTCCTGGGCTTGAAATTCTCACTTCTTTGGTTTTCAATTCACTGGTAGAGAGTGAGCCCATGAAACTCTAGACCCAGTAAAAGCAGAACCTCTCTCTGTTTGTCTCTCTTCCTGCCTCCGTCTCTCTCCTTTAATCTCACTGTGTGGCCCCAGGTGTACTGTACAATTTCCACATCCTGTAAGTAATAAAAGCATACCCGCCGTTATTGCTCAAAGATGTCTTGCTGTCATCAAATGGACCACAAGGGTCAGTCCAGAGGCAACCCTGGTTTGGAGATGTCTGTGGGAAGCTCAGGGGGGCTCAGGTGAGCACCTCCAAACATTTCTACACATAAAATCACCCTTGATCATTGGAGACCAGCACAAAATACAGTTCCTCTCTCCTGAATCCCAACATTTTTACTGTTGGGATTTCTACTGTTTAATTTTACTGCAGCTACTTAAATGTATAAATTCCTCAAAAAGCTGCTGAAAGAACCTACAACTAAGTGGGAAACTGTACATCAAATAGTAGAGTACATATCAACCCAGAATCTCTGTCTTTCAAGTTTAAGGACAGCTCTAAAACACACTAAATAGAGAAGGAAATGGCAACCCACTCCAGTACTCTTGCCTGGGAAATCCTCTGGACAGAGGAGCCAGGTCAGCTACAGTCCATGGAGTCGCAAAGAGGTGGACCCGACTGAGCGACTAACACAACACAATTAGAAAGAACCTCCACCTAGGAGTTTGGGAAATCGTACATCAAATATTAGAGTGCCTACCAACCCAGAATCTCTGTCTTTCAAGTTTGGAGACAGTTCTAAAACACACTAAATTAACTCTAATTACCTTTGAAGAGTTAAAGAAATGCAGCAAAACCAGTCATAGTAGTGGTAGAGCTACTCTTATAAATAATGAGGGCAGCTGATCTCAGATGAATATTCTTCATATTTTGAGACTATGCTTCTCTCTCCAGGTTTTCAGGAGTTAGCTGGTGCATCAAATGGTAAAGAATCCTCCTGCAATACAGGAGACCCAGGTTCGATCCCTGGGTTGGCAAGATCCCCTGGAGAAGGGAATGGCTACCCACCCCAGTATTCTTGCCTGGAGAATTTCATGGATAGAGGAGCCTGACAGGCTACATAGTTCATGGAGTCACAAAAAGTCAAACATGACTGAGTGACTAACACGTTCACGTCACTCTAGGTTATTAAGTACTTTCTTGGGAATTTCAGAAACATACAAATTTAGAAGATAGTGTATACATATTATACCTGTATATACACATATATATTTATGCTGACTCATTAGAAAAGACCCTGATGCTTGGAAAGATTGAAGGCAGGAGGAGATGAGGACAACAGACGACAGAGGATGAAATGATTGGATGGCATCATCAACTCAAAGGACTTGAATTTGAGCAACTCCAGGAAATGGTGAAGGACAGGGAAGCCAGACATGTTGCAGTCCATGGGGTCACAAAGAGTCAGACATAACTGAGCAAATGAACAACAAATGTAAGCTATCGTATAGGATAGCACATCTCTGTATGCATATATACATATCTGATGTTTAACCAAGTGCACATTTAAGCACTGAGTCAGCAGATAAAGGAGAGACGACTGAGGTTGTAAATCAAGAGGTACATTGATAAACCGACCCTTGGGATAAAAGCTGGTATAAAGACTTTTGAAAAAAATGACATTATCCAATACATTTAAAAACTCATATCCTATTATTATATTTTTCACAAGAAATATATTCAAGTGTAACTTGGTTATCTTCTTTTTAAAGTGTAACTTGGTTATTTTCTTTCTTTTAAAAGTTCGATGATTTAAAAAGTTGTAAGTATTTAGATGAAAAAAAAACAAATCCAGAAAAATCGTGACCAAAGGAAATACAGCACAGAGCCCCCTGGTGTCCAGTGGTGAAGAGCGGCGCTCTCAGGCCCGCAGCCTGAATTCAGTCCCTGGTCAGGGAACTAAGGTGTCACAAGCACTGTGGTGTAGCACAGCCCACCCATCCTCCCTCAAAAGATGCTGCTACAGTAAAACTAAACTCTGAATAGTTTTAGGCCCCAAACAATGTTAAATATAATCATCACTTAATAAAGGAATAATTCATTGGGAAGATATAAAAATTCTACACTTGTTTCTGTCTAGCAAAAAGGCCTATTAAAAAATTTTAAGTAAAATTAACAATTCTGATCCTAATTGGAGAATTGTATCATCTTAATGTTAAAGTGATCAATCAAACTGGCAAAAATAAAAATTTCAAAAGAATCAGATAAAATGATGAGCAAGCCTGGTATAATTAATATTTTCAATTTTCCATCTTACAATGAGAGAGTATGCATTTTTTTCAAAGCTAGTTGGGAAATTTGACAGCTGGTAGCTACAAAAACGTGACTGCTAAAAAGATATAGCATGCAGTACCAGTTCTCTTACTAGGCAAATGAGTTAAAATTCAATAATAAATGATAGCTCCAAAGTCTTAGTATATTTGGTAAGAAAAATAAAAGAGAAAGAGAGAGTTTTAATGCTATGTCATTTTTTTTCAAATCTTTGAAATCTGTCTTTTGACAAATAACCATAGATCTTTCGACTTGAGGACTTACAAGTAGGTTTTCTAGTATTTTAGTATTATAATATTCATATAATAAATTCTTCCTAATCACAGCACATATTTCTCTTTCTCATAAAGGATCCGGCTTGCTTCTATTTTATTTAAGCTTTCACTTCTATTATCTCAATATGCTTAGTTTGAAAAAACAAATAAACAAATATTTGGTGCGTTTGAGCATCAAGTTTAAACTAATACCATACAATACATTTAAATTATTCATTCTTGTTTATATAGTATGCGGATCGCTTGACTCTTGAATTCTTTGAGAAGCTAATGTTTTTAACTCAGTCAAGTCTGCTAATTTTCCAATCACTCTCCCACTCTTCGCTGACTACTTCATACATTTCCTTTCTCTTTAGTCCTTCAGCAGGACTTCATTCTCTTCTCAGCTAGTGATGTTTTTCACTAAGAGATTAGGAGAGAATTTCTAGGCGCTGACACCACCTTATCCCACCCAGTCAGCACCCTGGCTGTGTCTGTGGTCCTGCCTCCTGTGACGGGATGAACTGAAGCCACACAACCCTCCCCCCTGTGAGCCCTCCCTTGTGCTGGTAACCACTGCCTCCCTATCCTTCACCATTGGTTGTTCTCAGAGACACTCACCTTGCAGAGCTAATGGACAGATAGCATCGCTTGCCTCACCTCACATCTTCTCCCATCCAGATCTCCAATTCAGAGTCTTCCTTGACTCCTGCCTTTCCTCACCTCCCACATCCTACCCATCAGCAAATCCTCTCGGCTTTTGGTTTAAATGCAATTACAGTAACCACCCTGAGTCGGTCATCTTCCCCTTGAACTGATTCAAGAGCTGCCTGTGGCATCTCAGCTTCCTTCATTTGACACACAGTCAGTCTATTTTTAACTCAGAAAAACAGAGTGGCCCATATGCTGTTATCCGTTTGTGTTTCTCCTCTGCTCAGAACCCTTCAGTGATTTCCCATCTCCCTAGGATTAAATGGCATGGGTCATGGGACTTCCTTGGCAGTCCAGTGGTTAAGACTATGTCTTCCAGTGCAGGGGTTACAGGTTCAATTCCTGGTCAGGGAACTCACTGAGATCTGCCATGCCTCACAGCCAAAAAGCCAGAACGTGAACAATGGAAGCAATAGTGTAATGAGTTCAAGAAAGACTAAAAAGTGGCATGTGTCATGGCTTATTTTGTCCCAGTCCCACTATATGCCTGTTTGATACGGACTGAGTTGTGCTCCCCCCGAACTGATCTGTCAAAGCCCTAAGCCCCTACTGTGACTCTACTCCTGCCTGACCACTTCTAACTTACCCTGACCCATGGACCTGACATTCCAGCTTCCTATGCAATATTGCTCTTTACAGCATCTAACTTTACTTCCATCACCAGCCACATCCACAACTGGGTGTTGTTTTCACTTTGGCTCTGTCTCTTCATTCTTTCTGGAGCACCAAAAAAGGAAGAACTAAGTGAGGTTCGAGGGTGGAGTCTTAATCCTGTATGACTGGAGTCCTTATAGAAAGAAGAAGACAGCGCTCCCGCTCTCTCTCTCTCTCTCTCTCTCTCTCTCTCTCTCTCTCTCTCTCACTGCACAGGGGAGAGGCCACGTAAGGATGCAGAGCTAACATGACTATCCGCAGTCAAGAAGAAAGCTCTCCCAGAAACCAAACCTGGAAATACCCAGGGGGACCTCCAGCCTCCAGAACTGGGGGAAAATGCAATCTGTTGTTTAAGTCCCCCAGTTTGCAGTGTTCTTTGAAGAAAGCCTGAGACAACTAATACTCTGACCTAATTCTCTTTCCTTTTTCTTTTCTTGTTTTGTGTGTGTGTGTGTGTGTGTGTGTGTGTGTGTGTGTCTGCCTGTGTGGTGTGTGGTTTCAGTGCCTTCTTGGGACAGGATGATGCTTTTTATTAAAAAAAAATATATTGGAGTATAACTGTTGTCCAATGTCATGTTAGTTTTACCTGTACAACAATGCAAATCAGCTATATGTATATATGTAATCCTGACAGAAAGTGAAGAAGAACTAAAGAACCTCTTGAAGAAAGTGAAAGAGGAGAGTGAAAAAGTTGGTTTAAGGCTCAACATTCAGAAAACTAAGATCATGGCATCCAGTCCCATCACATCATGGCAGATAGATGGGGAAACAGTGGAAACAGTGGCTGCCTTTATTTTTCTGGGCTCCAAAATCACTGCAGATGGTGACTGCAGCCATGAAATTAAAAGACACTTACTCCTTGCAAGGAAAGTTATGACCAACCTAGATAGCATATTAAAAAGCAGAGACATTACTTTGCCAAAAAAGGTCCATCTAGTCAAGGTTATGGTTTTTCCAGTGGTCATGTATGGATGTGAGAGTTGGACTATAAAGAAAACCAAGTGCCAAAGAATTGCTGCTTTTGAACTATGGTGTTGGAGAGGACTCTTGAGAGTCCCTTGGACTGCAAGGAGATCCAACCAGTCCATCCTAAAGGAGATCAGTCCTGGGTGTTCACTGGAAGGACTGATGCTGAAGCTGAAACTCCAATACTTTGGCCACCTGATGTGAAGGGCTGACTCATTGGAAAAGACCCTGATGCTGGGAAAGATTGAGGGCTGGAGGAGAAGGGAACGACAGAGGATGAGAGGGCTGGATGGCATCATCTACTCGATGGACATGGGTTTGAGTGGACTCTGGGAGTTGGTGACGGACAGGGAGGCCTGGCGTGCTGCGGTTCATGGAGTCACAAAGAGCTGGACACAGCTGAGCAACTGAACTGAACTGGTATATACAATCGCTCCGTCTTGGTCCTCCCTCCCTCCCACCCCATCCCAACTCAGCCCTTCCCTCTGGGTCATCACAGAGCACTGGGCAGGGCTCCCTGTGTTCCGCAGCAGGCCCCCACTAGCTACCCATTTTCCTCACGGTGTATGTATGTATTCTGACCTATTTCTTACTTGTTCTCTTCCCTTGCTCAGCTCCATCCACATTTCCAGGGGTCTCAGCACAGCATGTGCACTCCTGACTCCCGATTTCTGTTTGCTGCCCCCGTGTCTTCAAATTCTCCCTCCAGATACACCCATGCCCTAGAAGAGTGCCTCAGCAACCCCCTGTGAGCCAGCCGTTTCTTTAACGGAATGCTCTTTTTAAGGGTTGATCCTTTTAAGGGAATGATCTTTTCACATTCTTTAAAGAAAAAATGTCACAAATGACATCATTTGTGTCACGATTCTTTCCACAATTATCTTACCAGCTTTGCGGCAGTGCAAACGCCAGTCCCCATCTTCACATCCCTGCCTGCTGGGGAGAAGAGAGAGGCTTCTGCCTCATGGAGAAGCTGAACAGAGGATGCATAGTTGTTTTCACTTTAACTGATTGTTTGGGTAAAGGAGCAACCAAGTGACATTTTCATATCATTAAGAGACTCAAGTTTTAGGGAACTCAATTTGCGCATTTAAGGAGCGAGAAGGTTGAGAGTTTATAAAGTAAATTAAGGTGTTTCATCTTAAACGCAATCAAGTATTTGCTGGTAGATCCAAAATAGAGGGGCTTCCCTGGTGGGTCAGATGGTAAAGAATCTGCCTACAATTCAGGAGACCTAGGTCTGATCCCTGGGTGGGGAAGATCCCCTGGAAAAGGGAACGGCTTACCCATTTAAGTATTCTTGCCTGGGGAGTTCACTGGACGGAGGAGCCTGGTGGGGAGGGGAGAGGGAGAGAGCAAAAGGGGAGGAGGTGCAGAGTCAAGACACCTGATTGAGGGCTAGAAAGTATTAGCACACACACACACAATCTAAAAACAAAAGTTTTAAATGCAGTTTTAAGTTGTTGCCCAGATATTTCTTCAGCAGAAATAGGTTTATTTGGGGCCAGCAGAGAATTGAAATTCAGAGTTTGCAGCCACGGTGTGAGCCAAATGCACACACAGCAGGGGAAGGAGAACTCTTTTATAGAGGGAAAGGAAATTTCTAAACTGCAGGAAACAGAATCCTGGTTTCTCATTGGCTGAGACCTTGCAGGGGAAGAAGATGCTTCCTTCTCTTCCTGTTGGGCTCTGCTGTCATCAAAGGGCTCCCTCTTCTGGCCTCCCAACTCTAACTGAGGTTTCTGTTCATTCATCTGTGGACTGTGTTATAAGATCTCTGATCCCTCCTCTCGACCAATTTGCAGATAAATATGCTATCCTCACTCACATAGGAAAGTTTTTCTCTATTTTTCTCTGTCTACTTATATGGGATTGAAAGAAAGTGAAAATTTCTATCTGTTGTAACAGAACAGATCCAATGCCTGTTCTAATAAGGACAGGTCCAATACCTGAAGCCCTTGAGGCAATCCACAGCCTGCACTCTGGAAACAAGAGCTAGGAAGCAGCAGTGAGGTCAAGCATCTGGAACTGCAAAGATTATAGCAATAGGATTTGTTTGCTCTGGGGTGTGGAGTATGGGCATGTATGAATTTCGTTTTTACCTCAAGGGGCAGGATTGACATTTAGATTACAGAGTAAGTAGGCAATACAGACAAACTTTGATTAAATGAAGAGTGCAAAAGGAGATACAGATCCATTCTTTTCCTTTGACATTATGAAAATACAAACTTTATTATATCTTACTTGTATGGTACAGTGAACGTCTACATACATCTTCCCAGTCGGAGTGCTGTGTGCATGTAATACACAGCTATCAACTCCAAAAAGCACCCACTCCCTGAATAAAGACAGCTCACTTCGACAGTTTACAATACAAAAACAAAACAAATACAGAAATGTTGAGTAATTCCTGACAGTAATTTTTTTCCTAAAAAATGAAGATAAACAGTTACTTGAATTGTAAATGAAATCCAAAGGTACCTTTTTATAATTGTTTGAATGTTAATGGGGGATAATAACATTACTATTTTAGAGAACAGAACACTCAAATTTATGAAAGTCAAGAAATAAAAGCAGATTTTAATTATTCATAAGTTGCATGTATTTATATTGTTAGGCTGCACATATTTTCTTTCCCAAATCTGTTATTTTAAATGGTTTTTTGTTATATCAATATTTTTAGTTAAAAATTAAGAAACATATTTTTTTCAAAAAATGTGAGATGATCTTTTCCAAAAATATTACCCACATCTGCCTTTCTAAGTGACTTCATGTATTTTAATCTCTTCTCTGGCATAAGAGAGAAAGACAAGTTCACAGAGAATGATATTTTGACTGTTGTAGGTTTATAGTTTTATGTGCTGCGGGGACATTAAAGTAGCTTCTTTTTCACTTGGACAGTGGTAGAATGGAAAAGATATGACTCAGGATCTTTGCTGCTCTCAGTACCCTAAATGTGTGATGAGGCAGAGACTGCTAGCTGTCCATAAAATTCGTATTTTTTTCTCTCTTTTTTATAGTAACACATGCAGAGAAGAAAGAATGTCTGCAGTCCCATGAAATGAGCATTTAGGAGTAAAAATCATAATGCTTTCTATTAAGACTGCAGTGACTTTTGTTTTGCTTTTTGTTTCTTCATCAGGTTTGTTTTTTAGATTCCACATATAAGTGAATTCATGCACTCTGTCTGACTTACTTCACCCAGTATAATGGGAGGGGAACTGGAGGTGGGCAAAATGGGGGAAGAGGATCAAAAGGACAAACTTCTAGCTTATGAATAAACAAGCCATCAGAGTGTGACGGACAGCATGATAGCTACAGTTGAAATACTGTGCTGCAAGCTTGACAGTTGCTAAAAGAGTAGGTTTGGAAGAGTCTCATCTTAAGAAAAAATAAAAGTTTCATAACTGGGTAGTATGATGACTAGGAGCCACTTAGTGTAGTGGTCATTTTGCAACGCATATGAGCTTCAAGCTGCTATGTGTACATCTGAAACGAACAGGCTAATGATGCCTCGATAAAAAAAAGACTACAGTGACCTGGGTAAACAGACAGATTTATAATAGTTATAGGAAAAATAATAGTGGTAATCTCTATTATCTAAGAATATACTGGGCAAATTGAAATAATCTCTCTCTTCTTAGTTTCTAAACAACTTTGTAATGTACAGAATCATTATTACTATCCACATTTTAAGATCAGTGATTAGTTGACGTGGATTTATCATTAAGGCAAGAAGACAAAGAATGTTTTAGACCATAATATTTGAAGGATTCAAATTACAAATGGGAATTGATTAGGGGTGAAAACAATGGCCCTGGTGATGATAAGGAGAACAATGGTACTACTACTAATAATACCAATGGTACTAATGGTACCAGTGGTAACAATGAGATTCACCACGTCATAGTCAAGTGGGAGAGTAAGAAGCATGAGATTCATTCCCCATGTTAGGGATGAGGAGGGGGAGGCTCCAGTGTTTAAACAGCTTGTCAAGTGTGTGCAGTCATGGGTGAGCACTGAGGCTTCCAATTGCATCCATTCTGAGGGAGGGCATGCAGCGGATGGAGAGATAAAGTGTGAATGAAGATGAATGATCTTCTGGTGGGAATTCGGTGACTGAAGCAAGAAAGAATTTCACACGCATAGCAACTATGGAATGATGGAAAGTCCCTCAGTCCGGTCTGAGTCTTTGCAACCCCATGGACTATATAGTCCATGGAATTCTCCAGGGCAGAACACTAGAGTGAGTACCAGTTCCCTTCTCCAGGGGATCTTCCCAACCCAGGGATCCAACCCAGGGATCCCACATTGCAGGCGGATTCTTTACCAGCTGAGCCACCAGGGAAGCCCAAGAATACTGGAGTGGGTAGCCTATCCCTTCTCCAGCAGATCTTCCCAACTCAGGAATCAAACCAGGGCCTCCTGAATTGCAGGTGGGTTCTTTAAGAGCTGAGCTACCAGGGAAGCCCATTGAATGATGGGTATAAAGTGAATCTTAGAGTGGCAGTGGTGGGATAAAGCATGCCTGCCTGATGGAAGATGATGGAAGTCAAGTAGTGGAGACCAGAAAAGGAAGTGGAGATTGGTGAAGCTGAAGCACAAGAAGTCATCAGTAGATTTTGTTTTATTTTTGTTTATTTGCACAGTGGTATATTAAAAATGTTCTATTATTGAATCTTCACTGTCCTTCTGACCCTTGTCCTAACCCACCTTATGAAAAGAAAGGCAAAATGAATTAGTCAAATCAACTCCACAGAAATGAGAGAACATAACAAAGCAACGTGATAAAGCTGAGTAATCAGGAAATACGTTCCTCATTTTTTTTCTCTTTTGTATACCAAGGTAAGAAAGAACGCTACAAGCGTGCCAGAGTAGGCTGAATTCCTCCCAAGCCAATCTGGAAAACACACGTGCTTTAGATATTAGATGGCCTCTAATTCCAGTGCCTCAAGTTACATAGCAAATAGTGGTCGATTCTCTATCATTAAGGGTCTAATTAACTGTTCCTTACACCATTAAGTGTCTTGATTTTCTTCTGGGGGCCTGAATTCTGACATCACTCTGATAGCACCTTCCACAGAGGGAGCGAGAGCTGATATCAGTCGACTTTGCATTTCACGAGCATTTCCTCTAAGCACCCCGGGGACGTTTCAGGTCAGACCAGCACCTAGGCTTCCACTGCTGGTGGCAGCCCGGCGCCCTCACAGTCCTGCACTGGGGGTGCTGGATTCACCCACGGATGGAAGGAGCAGGCTGGGCCGCCCTCTCCCAGCCTCCTTGCAGCTCTGGGTCCCGGGTCTGCAGGCCCTTGGGCGTTGCTATGCGTCAGAAGCCACTGCCGGCCAGAGAGCACAGAAGTAGACACCGCGCTGCAGAGTCCGATCCCTACACGATGGACGGGACGGCTGGACACGCAGGGTCCTTTACAGCATCTCTTCCTCCAGAATGGTTACGAAGTCTGCCATTTCACTTGTGCTTCTGCTCACTCCTTGGTTGCAGAAGCGGTTCTCCGGGAGTGCACCGCGCAGCTGCTGCTGCTTAGCGGGGAGGACTGCGGACTCAGCCCCCCACAGAAGCAGCCTGCCTCTCCTGACACCCAGGGCCAAGTTCTTGCTTCCGCTCTCTGCCAAGGAGCCATCTCTATGCGGTCTCCCGCCTGGGAACTGATTGGCAGAGCGGGACGAGCCCAGAGCTCGGCTCCGCGTTGCCAGGCTCTCCTGCACAGATCGCGGCTCCAGTTCCCGCCACAGCCGCGGCCCTCGTGCCTTTGCTGTTGGCTCCACCAGCTCTGTTCCCCGAGTCCTTCGCATCAGTCCTGCACGGGTACGTGTCAGAGGCAGCAGTTCATCCTGAAAGCTCTTGACGTCTTCAGGTCAGGAGGCCTGAGAATTCCTTTCTATTTTGCGCAGCCTACCCAGCATAGATATTTGCCATCTTTGTCCTACGACTAATAAAAGAAGCGCACAGCATTGTGAAACTGTCTCTACCTTTAGGATTTCTGTGCCTTCTAAAACAATAAGGATCCTGCTTTAGTATTTTAATATCTGAGATTTTAATAACGTGTGTATTATTCTTTACAAAAAGAAGTTTCACGGACTCCCATTTAATTATCAAAATTGTTTGGCATAAGATATAATTTCCATTTTACTCATGCTCAATCAATATGATCAAAAAGCTGCAACTGACTAAGTCCATAAGTTAGGACATCTGCTTCCACACTGCCCTAGCCTACTCCCCGTGGGACCAGGGCTTCTTAATATTCTGTCATTCTCACTCCAGTCCCTAGAAACCAGCCTTGGAAATTCAGCACTGGTTATCACTTCTGTTTCCTTTACAATCAACATCCGGGTGTCAAGCCAGGCGACACCACCTGAACCGTAGCCTCTCTTTCGTCCCCACGTCATTCTCTATCAGACTGATTTCCCAAGGGCAAGACTTTTTATACTATAACTCTTAGATATTATTCATTTGTCTGAAGTATAATTCTGATTATGTCATTTTCCTGGCTCATGGGTCTTCTACACTTCTGTACTTGCCTCTAAATATAAATTCAAAGGTGATACTCGAGATTTTCGATAACAAGATCAAGCCTATACTCCTAAAGTTCAGTATCACTAACTAACCCAATAATACTGATCCTGCTAATATTAGGTAATAAATTATAGCACTCTCTGGGTCTCAAGCCTTACAGGTAAATCAAGAATTCTCAGAATACCATTGCAGAGATAATATATTAGTCTGCTAGGGTGCCATAACAAAAATACCCACAGGCCAGGTAAACTGTGGGAAACTTTATTCATCACAGAGGCTGGGGTCTAAGATCAAGGTGTTGTCAGGATTGGTTTCTCTACTGGCCTCTCACTGTGAATTGTAGATAACTCCTCTCTCACTGTGCGGTCATATTTTTTGGTTTTCTTCCTCGTGTATGCATTGAGTCTCTTCCTTTTTCTAAGAACAGTCCTATCAAATTGCAGCCTACCCTTGTGACTTCACTTAACCTCAGTTACCTCTTTCAAAGCTCCATCTCTAAATATGGGCTTCCCTGGTGGCTCAGTCGTTAAAGAATCTGCCTGCAAGGAAGAGACCCAGGTTCGATCCCTGGGTCGGGAAGATCCCCTGGAGAAGAGAATGGCTACCCATTCCAATATTCTTGCCTGGAGAATTCCATGGACAGAGGAGGCTGGTGGGCTCCAGTCCACTGGGGCACAAAAGAGTCAGACGCGACTCAAGTGACTTAGCACACACGAATAAAACCTCAGAGACAATTAACAGGACTAGAACCTTAATATTTGCAGAAGTAGAAACAGTATTTCTCTCTACTATTACCATAATTTTTAACAAAGATAATCACAGTAAAGCTAATCTGTTTGTATTAAACTTGACCTAATTATATAAATATGACAAGAATAATAGCTGGCCATATAAGTTCTTTTTAAGATGGTTTTGCTGACACTTTTCATAGGTATTTTCAGACTGTCTTCTCAATACAATTTCAGTCCAAGCCTCAGTACCAACAGTCAATGTTTCCATTGTGTCCTGTTACAAGGGATATGAAAATAATACTCCCTGAGAATATTTGAATTCTGGAAGAACCAGCTAGGAAGAAAAAGTAAATTTTTCATATTTGACCACAAGATGCTATGCTGTGCTAAGCTGCTCAGTCATGTCCGACTCCTTGTTACTATATGGACTGTAGCCCACCAGGCTCCTCTGTGCATGGGATTCTCCAGGTAGGAATACTGGAGTGGGTTGCCATGTCCTCCTCCAGGGGATCTTCCCAACCCAGGGACTGAACCCAGATATTCAGCACTGCTGGTGGATTCTTTACTATCTGAACCACCAGGGAAGCCCAAGAATCTTGGAGTTGGTTCATGTGTGTATGTGTTAAGCCACTTCCATCATGTCCAACTCTTTATGACCCTATGGACGATAGTCTGTCAGGCTCCTCTGTCCACGGATTCTCTAGGTAAGAATACCAGAGTGGGTTCCCCTTTCCTTCTCCAGGGAATATTCCCAATTTAGGGAGCAAACCCTCATTTCTTAGGTCTAGCATCACCTGATCACCAGGGAAGCCCAAAGATACCGAAGTGGGTAGCCATCCCCTTCTATAGGGGATCTTCCCAATCCAGGGATCAAACCAGGGTCTCCTGCATTGCAGGCAGATTTTTTGCCAGCTGAACTACCAAGATTGATTGCAAGATATAGCTTACCAAATTGCTGAGTGCTTTCAAGAAAATGTCTCTTTAAATTTGCAAAAAAAAAAAAATTAAAAGCCCAGAAATATTTTAAACACTTAAGTGATAACAATTACAATCATCTCATCAGTTCATTCGGTCCCACATTATTCATTCTCGTTCTGCTTAAATCCCGTTTATCCATGAGCTCTCCCAACTTTGCCTGATGATTGAGGGTGACAGGAAAAGTGCTAATTCCAAGAAATTTGCAAGGCACATTTAATTTTCCCAGTGAAGTGGATGCTTTATCTCTGGAGATTGAGCAAAGTATGTCCCTAGTGGGAAGCATATTTTCTAAGTTTCTTTTCCTCTTGAGGATGTTGGCTTTGAAGCAGCAGGAGGCTTCAGCCTATCTGGAAAACATATGTGCAATGATGAGAATATATTGGGAACTCATCCCAAGTGACAGCTAAATGAAGCCCAGCTGCAGGTGTCCAAGGGTCCAGAGTCAAGAGGCCTTAGCCTCTGGGAACAAAAGTATTTTTTGTTGTTGTTGTTAAATTCATCATGGTGGGTGAAGGAGTGTAAGAGCTGATAAATGAGGGTTTGACAGGATGTAGGGATGAACCAGAGGCCATCTTGGATTTCCCAAACATTCCCTGACTATTTAGTTCATTGTTTATCCATCTTAATTTCTCCAATTCAGAAACAGAATGTTGCCACATTAGAAGGACATTAGAATGGAAAAAATTGGCAGTGAAGGTTAGTTATTTTTTTCAGAAGCAGAATGGCCTTCATCCACATGTGCCAAACACCTTTCTACACCTGCCCATGGGTGAACATGGGCTAAGAGGTTTTCCCGATAGTCAAGTCCATTCCTTGTAGTGAGAACTCAGTGTTGACAACAACATTTTCAAAAGCTACCAGAGTAACAATAAGAAGATATAGAATAGCAATGAGATAGATCATTTTCTTGTTGTCCATTTTTTTGATAGGCGTTGCATCATCTAACATGCTAAGATAGTAACTAGAATTATAAGTGATAACATTGTACCAGGGCATATTAGATTTCTAGTAATTTTACACAATTTCTAGACTATTTGTATTATTGACACATATCTATCCACACAAATATATGCAAAGAAAGTTTGGCTTCTCTTATTTGACAATACTTCCCTTGTAATTTAATATACCAAATAAGTCTCACTAGTTTAATAGTTTTTTTAAAAAAAACAAATACAGAGAATAAACTTTTAAAAATATTTTAGGGCCCTCTGAAAAATCTCAAGGTTAGCTTGTGGGCAAAGACTTCATTTAGAATTTTGAGAAGTTTGTCAAAAATGTTTCTTTTAAAGTTTTAAAACACTTGCCTAATTGAAACATGTTAAGTATCATATGTGAAATCAATCGCCAGCCCAGGGTTGATGCTTGAGGCTGCTGCACCAAGATTTCCCAGGGGAAGGGAGTCGGGAGGGAGGAGGGAGGGGGGTTCTGGAGGGGGAGCATATGTACACCCATGGCGATATCATGTCATTGTATGGCAAAACCAATAAAAAAATAAAAAATAAAAATAAAATAAAAAAATAAAACACTTGCCTAAATAGGATCACAGAACACTATAAAACTTAACAGTTAACTACCTATTAATGAAACCGACTCTTTTAACATTAAGAGGACTCAGTTTTCCTAAGTAATCAAAGACCTAATGAAGACAGTAAACAGAGAAAATTATTTTGATAAAACACAGAACCTTTGTTTTTAGGGCAAACCATATAAAGTGTAAGAAAACCTTTGTTTACAATTTCTCATTAATAGCAAACCAGAAATCAAGAAAGCTCTCTCCTTTCAGCATATGAAATAAAATCAAGTTTAGTTTTCCATAAGTATTGGGCTGGGTAAAAAGTTCATTCAGTTCCCATAAATCTCACCGAAAAACCCAAATGAAACTTTTGTCCAACCCATACATTATGGATATTAAAAATTATTTTTAACACTCCTATAATATATATTCAGTTTGGGCCATCTTGATTACACCAAGATGAAATTTTTTCTTTTTCTTTCTATATTCATTTAGTTTGTCTTTAATTTTCTTCTTCCCATATAGAAATAATCAGAAGTTCTAGTTTAGACAAAATCACTCACATTCCCTTAACACAAAGCATTGTCATTCCTCATATCTTTTCAAAAACAAAAACACCTCCTATCTTTCCTTCATGCAGAGTTGTTTGCCTTATTATTCTAGTAGCTTTTACTACATATACTAGAATTTTTAACCCAAAATCCTTAATTTCTAGTCAAAAATAAAGAAGTAAACAATTATAAACTGTCTTTTAGGTTATAATTCTGTGGTTTGCCAAGTTTATGAATACTTGTTATAATTTTTAGAAACATGCTCTTAGAAAAATTCTCAGCATGGCACCAGATATGTATTTTTGTAGACCCAAATATCTAGTTCTTCTGTAACAAGAAGTCAAAAGCAGAGAACCCATATGTTCTGCCATTAATGTTTCACTATTTTATCTTTAATGATCAGTATTTTATCTTGGAAATGATCTAGATATTTAACTAATTTCTATCATTTAATTTAGCTTAGCAAAACTCTGACATTTCAAGTTACCAAAAAGATTTTGGAGCTATTCTAAGTCTATATAATACAGAATATAATAAGCTAAAAAATTTCATCTAAAATGCTTATTCTTTTTATGTCTGTCACTTGCTTTTAACAATTATGTTTAGATTATTCCCCCAAGCTTCATGAGACATTTGACAAGATCAACTGTCATTCTGAGTTATTTTTACTGACGAATTTTGTGACAGAGATTGCAGGAACTGATTTGACTAATAAACTCAGAATAAAAGTTGTTAATTCTTCCCGGTGGCTCAGACAGTAAAAAATCTGTCTACAATACGGGATACCCAGGTTCGATCCCTGGGGTGGGAAGATGCCCTGGAGGAGGGCATCGCAACCCACTCCAGTACTGTTGCCTGGAGAATCCCACGGACAGAGGGGCCTGATGGGCTACAGCCCAGGGGGGTCTCACAGAGGCAGACGCAGCTGAGCACTAACACACAAAAGTCCTTTACCTGCGTTTCATCCAACGTTGATAACTATAATGCAGATTTGTTTTAGTTACACCGACCAACTTCTACCAGCCTTTATTTACCGTGATTATCCCAGAACACATGAACTTGAATAGCATCTGGTTTAATTTCTGCTAATGCCCGTTCCTCCAACTGCTTCACTTCAAATCAACTAGAGCTCTTTTATAAATTAATTTTAGCAATGCCATCCAGAAGTTTAAAAACATTACAGATCTACAACATACATATATAGATACACACACAGGCATATATACAGCCAGCTACAGAGACTTTATAGTTACTCTACTATTTGTGGAAATTTTGTAACATTTACCATTAGACCAAAAAAAAAAAAAAGACTCCTCTCTCCTTTTCCCCTTCTGACTAGAGAAATTTCTCCCTAAAGTTTGCATTTCAAAGAATGCTTCTTAGGTTCTGGAGGATACAGGCTGGAAATCTACATCCACAAAGGCTGATTAAGAAAATTCTGTCTCCAATTCTGAATTTTCCAATTTTGAGAGAAATAGGTGAAATTTGGAGGATTTGGAAAAGAAACACACACACACACACACACACACACTTGAACTTTACAATTCGAGAACCACACTTTTGGCTCTGCAGACATTTGCAAGACAAAAGCAGTGGCTTCCAATTCTCCAAAGAACTAGGTTGTAGCTGTTGTTTTAGTCATTTTTTATCTCTTTAATTTTTCATCAGTTCTTTGCAACAAATCTGTCAATGAGGCCATTGTGGAATTCTGAAACATTCTGGAGGCTTCTGAAAACTCATTAAAACAGGTATTCCATTCTGCTTGACTTGGCAGTTCATACTTTTAAGTGCATTTTAAAATGATCTTAACTGTTTGGAATATTCCTCTTAATGGTTATAATAACTCTAAGTTATTTTTAGTAAAATCCTGCCATCTCTTTAGATATATATGCACAACTTCTGGGGCTATAGTTGTCAAATATAAAATAGTATAAAATATAAAATAAGTGCTAGGAGGGAGGTGGCTCACACAATTCTTTGGATATGAAGAATCTTGTTTCTTTTAGTTGGCTTTTGGTTGTCTCCTGAATGTGTGCTGACTCACTTCAGTCATGTCTGGCTCTTTGTGACCCCATGGACTATAGCCCGCCAGGCTCCTCTGCCTGTGGGATTCTCAAGGAAAGAATATTGGAGTGTGCTGCCATGCCCTCCTCCAGGGAATCTTCCAGACCCAGGGGCTGAACCCACATCTCATGTCTCCTGCATTGGCTGGTGGATTATTCACCTCCAGCTCCACCTGCGAAGCCTCTGGTTGTCTCAGAGTCAGACTAACACCTAAGCGGGGGAGCCCCTAGCATGCTTTAAGTGCTTGGGCTCCTGTGCACCAATGTTGCCACTTACTTTTCTTCAGAGATTTCTTTTAGCAACTGACCTTGATTTAGTATCAACCTGAGGCTTCTCAGAGGACTCAGTCCAGCTCCAATTGGACCCAATCTAATCTGATCCCAAACCTAGTCTAAATTTCAAATTGGACCCAGTCTGTTCCTGGACCCATTCCAGTCCTGGTCCTTACCCACCAATTCCCATGAAACTTCAGACTGGGGGCAAGGAATGAACCAATACCTAGCAAAGAATTGGGACTGAGATTGATTCTGAACAAATGAGAACTGTGCATGCCACCAGCAGCTCCCAGCATGGAAGCTGGGGAAGGATTGCAAACATGTGGAGGACGACAGCAGTTCCCAGCAAGGAATCTGGGAATCGGGAGCGGAGGTTTTCCATTCGAAAACCAGGGAATTGTGGTATGAAATGCCAAACAAATCAGAAATTTGAACACAAAGAAAGGGAAGCTCAACTGGGAGGGACTTACCAACAGCCCTTGGAAGTGTTGAGGAAGACGGTGAATTCAGAATGAGGTTCTTGAGTGCCACAGCTGACCCCAAATACCACTGGGCTTGGCCTGAGACCCCATCACTGCTGCCAGCCTGTCCAGCAGAGATCCGCGGATAAGAGGCTCCCCGGGTTTCCAGATTCTCACACCAGCTCACTGCAATGACCAACAAACTGACTGTTTGTGTCCCTTGAAATTCATAGCTGGAAATCCTAACACTTGATATGATGGTTTGGGACCGAGGTCAGGCCATGGCGAGCTGATTGGGTCCTAAGAGTGGAGTCCTCATACATGGGATTAGGGCACTTGTAAATGAGACCGCAGAAAGTCCCACTCCCCTTCCTCCAAGTAAGGGTGAAATGCAAAGGAAGGATCTGCAAGCCAGAGGTCAGCTCTCAGCAGGACTTGACCTGGTCGGCACCCTGGTCTCGGAATTCCAGCCTCCAGAACTGTGATCAATGGTTATTCTTTATATGGCTTTTCATCTATGGTATTTAGTTATGGCAGCCAAAACTGTTAGACACTCAATCTTGGCATTTAGCAACACTTAAAAAATTTCATATGAACCCATCACTCACTTTTATGGTGCCCAGCATCAGTCCCTCTCATGCTCTGACACAGGTAAGTGAATACTGCCATTCTGGCTCCTGAAAGGCACCTGGTTTTCATCAGATTACCTTGGAAGCTCTCCTGGCACAGGCCACTTTGAGGTTTAGGAAAAATTATGAATTTGTAATTTTTCTCAATGTTACTTTCCTATTAGGTGGACATTCTTCCCAGGCTTAATATTCCTATTCAGAAGCAGAATCTCTTTCTTTGCAAGTATTCAGAATATTGGGGGAAAAAACTAGAGATCTATATTTATTTACATGTTAATTGTATTTAAGCTAACAGGTGTTTGGATAATCTTTTAACCTTTAATAAAATATCAGCATCAAATTATAATTCTTACTCTCTCATAAGAAAGTAATATTCATGTAAGAGGCTCAGTTCAGTTCAGTTCAGTCGCTCAGTCGTGTCCAACTCTTGGCGACCCCATGGACTACAGCACGCAGGCCTCCCTGTCCATCATCAACTCCCAGAGTTTACTCAAACTCATGTCCATTGAGTTAGAGATCAAACCATCTCATCTTCTGTTGTCCCCTTCTATTTATGCCTACAATCTTTCCCAGCATCAGGGTCTTTTCAAATAAGTCAGTTCCTTGCTTCAGGTGGCCAAAGTATTGGAGTTTCAGCTTCAGCATCAATCCTTCCAATGAATATTCAGGGCTGATTTCCTTTAGGATGGACTGGTAGGATCTCCTTGCAGTCCAAGTGACTCTCAAGAGTCTTCTCCAAGACCACAGTTCAAAAGCATCAATTCTTCGGTGCTCAGCTTTCTTCACAGTCCAACTCTCACATCCATACATGACCACTGGAAAAACCATAGCTTTGACTAGGTGGACTTTTGTTGGCAAAGTAATGTCTCTGCTTTTTAATATGCTGTCTAGGTTGGTCATAGCTTTTCTTCCAAGGAGCAAGCATCTATTAATTTCATGGCTGCAGTCACCATCTGCAGTGATTTTGGAGTCCAAAAAATGAAATCTATCACTATTTCCATTATTTCCCCATCTATTTGCCATGGAGTGATGGGACCAGATGCCATGATTCTGGTTTTCTGAATGTTGAGTTTTAAGCCAACTTTTTCACTCTCCTCTTTCACCGTCATCAAGAGGCTTTTCAGTTCCTCTTCACTTTCTGCCATAAGGGTGGTGTCGTCTGCATATCTGAGGTTACTGATATTTCTCCCGGCAATCTTGATTCAGCTTGTGCTTCCTCCAGCCCAGCATTTCTCATGATGTACTCTGCATATAAATTAAGTAAGCAGGGTGACAATATACAGTACTGACATAGTCCTTTCCCAATTTGCAACCAGTACATTGTTCCATGTCTGGTTTTAACTCTTGTTTCTTGACCTGTGTACTTATTTCTCAGGAGGCAAGTAAGGTGGTCTGGTATTCCCATCTCTTTAAGAATTTTCCACAGTTGGTTGTGATCCAAACAGTCAAAGGCTTTGGCATAGTCAATAAAGCAGAAATAGATATTTTTCTGCAACTCTCTTGTTTTTTTTTTTTTTTGATGATCCAAGGGATGTTGGCAGTTTGATCTCTGGTTCCTCTGCCTTTTCTAAATCCAGCTTGAACATCTGGAATTTCATGGTTCGCATACTCTTGAAGCCTGACTGAAGAATTTTGAGCATTACTTTGCTAGCTTGTGAGATGAGTGCAGTAGTTTGAGCATTCTTTGTCATTGCCTTTCTTGGGGATTGGAATGGAAACTGACAATTTCCAGTCCTGTGGCCACTGCTGTTTTCCAAGTTCGCTGGCAAATTGAGTGCAGCATTTTCACAGCATCATATTTTAGGATTTGAAATAGCTCAACTGGAATTACATCATCTCCACTAGCTTTGTTCATAGTGATGCTTCCTAAGGCCCACTTGACTTCACATTCCAGGATGTCTGGCTCTAGGTGAGTGATCACACCATCATGATTATCTGAGTCATGAAGATCTTTTTTGTATAGTTCTTCTATGCATTCTTGACACTTCTTCTTAATATCTTGTGCTCCTGTTAGATCCATGCCATTTCTGTCTTTATTGTGCCCATCTTTGCATGAAATGTGCCCTTGGCATCTCTAATTTTCTTGAAGAGATTTCTAGTCTTTCCCATTCTATTATTTTCCTCTATTTCTTTGCTTTGATCACTGAGGAAGACTTCCTTATCTTTCCTCACTATTCTTTGGAACTCTGCATTCAAATGGGTATGTATATCTTTCCTTTTCTCCTTTTTCCTTTCACTTCTCTTTTCTCAGCTATTTATAAAGCCTCCTCAGACAACCATTTTGTGTTTTTGCATTTCTTTTTCTTGGGGATGGTCTTGATCACTGCCTCCTGTCCAATGTCATGAATCTCTGTCCACAGGAGGTTAATAAGGGACAAGTTAAAACTAGAAGAGAAAAAAATGAGGATGATAGGAAGATTCAGATTTTCAAATTCTGGATCTGTTATAAATTCAACAATATAAAATGTCAATGCCTATTTTATCTACTTTTCACTATTATAAAAGTAAAGCTGTCAACGGTACGTGTGTACATTAAATGACAACTCCTGAGAGTTTCCAGAAGATGACTTATCTTCAAAGAGGTTGCAATGGACCAGTTCTATGATGTTCCACATTATCGTCCTGGTGGCTCAGCAGTAAAGAATCTACCTGCAATGCAGGAGACATGGTTTCAATCCCTGGGTCAAAAAGACCCTTGGAGAAGGAAATGGCAACCCACTCCAGTATTCTTGCCTGGAAAAGCCCATGGACAGAGGAGCTTGGCAGGCTACCATTCATGGGGTCCCAAACAGTCGAACATGACTGAGCACACAGCATACACACATCTTTTAATGGTTTTGTTTATCAGAATGCATCTTTTATCTCAAAGAAGTTCCTTCCCATGGATGATTCATCTCTGGAAATGCTTCTCTTTAATAGTGGTTTGCTGTTTAAACAGGCAGCACTGACGCAGAAAATCCCGTTTGCTCAGCATTTCCCTGCCTGATTGAGGGCTAGGGGAAGGAAAGGGCGGGCCTGGACTGAGCATAAAGGGTATTCAGGCACTCTGTAGTTGGAGTCTAAAGTTTCAATGCCCTGGAAACGCCCACGGGTTCTCACTCCCTGGAACTAGAGACCGGCAGTGCCAGGCCACAGAGGGATGTATTGTCCTCGCTGCCTTCTTTTGAGAACATTTAACCCGTGGGAGAAGGCAGCGACGCTCTGAGCGTCGCTGCCTTCTCCCACGGATCCAGGAGCCTGCAAGCAGGCAGTGTTCTATTATTCCTGGGTGGGAACGGAATCACATGGGAGCGGCAAGAACAGCTCCTGGAGACAAATCACCATTTTGTATTTATTACTTTGGCTAGTTTAAGTGCCACAGGAATAGACTCTCCGATGCATTAAAGAGCAGATTCCCCAACAATCTGACTCTGCTGCTGGGTAAACTCTTTTTAGGGACTTTCTCAGTCGGCTTTTAAAGGCACACGCCAACCTATTCTCAGAGGTTATTTTAGTGGTTCGTCAAAATGATGTAAATAACACAAACTGCCTCTTCAGATTAAAGAAATATGGGACGTTCTTTGATGAAATTTGTATTCTTAAAAAAAAAAAATACCAGTTTTCCTTACTCAGTATTTTTCACTGCTAAGCTCTGACACAATTCTGTTTCATATCTTTGATGTGATGCTTAGTCTGTAGTTGGCTTTGTTTAGTTGCATAATCAGATAATAGGATTTTCTTGAAGCCTCCACTTGGGAGATAGCACCAGATGCCGGGCAGACTTTGTTCTGCAGTTGCACCGCCAGGTCAGCTTGCTGGAGGGCAGTGCAGCTGCCGTTGAACTTGACATGCACTCAGAGTTCCTTCATCCTGACATACCTCGGGATTTAGTTAATGTAAAATGGGGTGGAGAATCTACATTTCCATATTTCCTCTTTCCCACAGGACAAAATAGTAAGGTTGAGCCATTTGGGGGGATATTTACCTGAATGATGTATTCCTAAGAAGATTAACTAACACCACAAGGCAATTTGAATCCCGCATTATCAGCTGAAGGAGCTACTGATTGTTGAGGGGTTTTGTTTACTGATCAGCTAGAAGCCCTTCCCCCGCCAAGAAAGCTTACCATTTGTAGTTATTATTTTTATCAATTAAATCCTTTTCTCCAGTGAGGTAACTGTGTTAAGTGTATCACAAAGGAGAAATCAAGCAAAGCAGGTTTTCTTATAACTTTCATTGAATTCTTGGAAAATGTGTGGCCTTTTAAAAATATATTCAAATAAATATATTCTCTAGTGGACAGAATGAATGTGATTCTGGAGAACTGTGTTAGAGATTAACTCTTATTTCTTCCTGAGAATAAATGGTTTGAATTTTTAATATTGTTCACTGCTCTCTAACAATTGTGTAATGCTAATGTATTAGTGTATATTTTCATCTTTTCATTGCTGGACCTTTAAATATGACAGATCAAGAAAACCAAGAATAATTTCAAGTAGTAGGCAAGTATTAATAACAGTTGGCATGTTGAATTTGCAGGTATGTGGTCCTTTATTTGAATATTGTCATAATGAACAGTGTTATTTTCTCTATTCATTATGGAAATTAAGCATATTTTAACTATCCTGCTGTAAACTTCTTGAAAGTTAGGGCCTTATTTATCATATTTTAAGTACTTGACATTATAACTAGCACCTAATTAACATTCAAGAAAGGTTTAATAAATAAAAGAACTAACATGTGTATGGCAAATGGTTGAGGCAAAAATCTTTGATTTGCATAAGGGCCCAAGGAGGCCTGAATGTGAAGAAGTTATCCTCAGTCATTAGTATTGTTGGGAACATTAACCTGGGAGGCATGGAAACTTGCTTAGGACAGGTTTATTATCTTCTCCACCTGAATGTGCTTGAGAATAAGCATTAAAGATTTCAACTTACTTGACAAATGTACTATGTTTTTCAGAAAACATGCACCTTAAAATATATGTAATATTATGTAAGTTTCTCTTATCCAAACATAGATTTCTTAAATTTAAAACTAAAGATATTATTGCCAGCTGAAAAGTCTCAAATAAGGTACATGGACTTCCCCATCCCCCAAGGTAAATGATGAGATGCAGAGAGCCTTTGAACACAGGGTACCTGCATTATCTATTTTGCTATAAAAGTTGGGGAAGCCCACCTTATCCTTCACGTTAAACATTGAAACATCTATATAACAGAGTAAAATACACATTCTCACCTGATGTGAAGAGTCAACTCATTGGAAAAGAGACTGATGCTGGGAAAGATTGAAGGGAAGAGAAGAAGGAGGACAGAGGATGAGATGATTGAATGGCATCACTGACTCAATGCATATGGTTTGAGCAAACTCCAAGAGATAGTGTAGGACAAGAAAGCCTGGTGTGCTGCAGTTTATAGGGTGGCAAAGGCTTAGCAGATGAACAAAAACAAAAATTGCTTGGCTTCAAATAAACACTGAAATCAGGGTAGGCCAGTTTGGGCCATAAGGCTAAAGACATCTAAGACATGCTTGTTCTTTTTCCTTCTCTTTCGGGTTTCTTCCCTAGATTTGTGAAGAAGCACTGATATGACACACAAATGTTGCAATGTTAATATCGCATAGGTTAAGTCTTTTAAAGAGAGAAATGAATAGAAAATATAAGTATTATTTTGCTGTAATATTAGTCTTAGGTATATGTGTGTGCAAATGTGTACATGTGAGTCTGTGGTCTTTGCAAAGGCAATTGCCTTTTAGGAATTGAGTAATGTGGCATTCTTAGCCAAGCCTTTTAAATACTTGATCCATTGATCCTTCACTCAAGCTGTAGAAAAAATTGAAAACCACAAAATAAAATAGCTTCTGCAGGGATCCTCCTTCCATAGGGTGCCCTGTTCTCCTCTTTCTCCCAGCCAGCCAGACCATCTTGTCTTCAGCAGCACCCCTCAGCGTTCATTCCCAGGTTCCCAGATGCCCCTGAGGCAACGTGTCTGCTTAGCACCTACAGAGTCGCAACACCTGCTAAGGCTGGACCACAAGGTGGAGGTCTCAGCCAGCCAGGTGTCTCTTTCCTCTCAGTTCCCGCTTTTCCTTTCCTTGCCATCACTGGCCCCCTTTTCTGTTACTCAACCACACCGCTTCTGTGGAGTTCACAGCTACTAAAATCGTTACACAGACTATGCAGAGAAAGAAAACCGAAAAGCACATTTAGTTGTGATCAGGCCACCACCTCAACAATCATGACTCGAGTTCTTCCAGATTTACAATTTCTTTTCCTCTTGCTCATCAGAAAGTGCCCATTAGAGGAGAAACTAAGATGGCGGAGGAATAGGACGGGGAGAACACTCTCTCCCCAACAAATATACCAAAAGAACTTTTAAAGGCCGAGCAAACTCCAAAAAACAGGAACTGAATGCTGGCAGAGGACATCGGGCATCTGGAGAGGTGACCCAGTGCCGACGTGAGGAGGTAGGACAAAAGAAAGAAAAGAAAAAAAAAAGCAGAGGGAGAGACAAAGAGCTGGGGACGGGTTCCGTCCCGGAAGGGGAGTCTGAAATAAAGAGGGAAAAAAAAAAAAAGAGGAGAAAGGTTTCTGAATACCAGGGAGCATTCTCTCTGGCAGATCTGCGGTGGATCTTGGAGAGCAATATAGCTGAGAGCAGAAGCAGATTAATAGCTAAGCCCTGCAAGGTTCGTCTCTGGCTACAAGGAACAGCCGAGCGCAGCAGCACAGCCGAAGCGGACTGCTCCTGCTCAGGGAGGGGCGGGCCGCGGGCTCAGGGAACGGAGCAGCCTGAGGGACCTAACCTTCCAGGAAAAGCTCCCTCTCCCCCCCAGGTCCGTGCACAAAACAAAGGGTGGTGAGGAGTCAACAGAGAGGCTGGGCAGCTGCGGGCTGCGGACCGGCCCAGCCCCCGCCTGAGAGCAGTGGGCATAACCCAGCCCCGGGGAGGCTAACCAAGACTTCTGGGGATTCTGGACAGATCGGTGCTGTATACACCTTAGAAGGAGCGCTCAGCTGCACGCCGAGAAAACAGAGCGGCCGGGCCGGGAGAGAGGAGAAGCCCCACTCCCCAACTGTGCTGGGCGGACAACAGAGAGCCTGAGCAGAGGGGGCGGGGAAGCCCTCTCACCAGGAGCAGGGCAAACTCCAAAATTAAATCTCTGCCGGTAGATCAGACTGCATAGAAAAGAGACTGTAGGACTGTGAGAAGGACAAGCCTAACCAAGAAGGCCTGCTTAGCTGCACGCTGAGAAAACAGAGCGGCTGGGCCGGGGGAGAGGAGAAGCCGCACTCCCCAACTGTGCTGGGCTGACGACAGAGAGCCTGAGCAGAGGGGGCGGGGGAAGCCCTCTCACCAGGAGCAGGGCAAACTCCAAAGCGCTGAATAGACACTTAAAAGACCAGCAGACAGAAGACTCTAGCAGAGCTAACAGCTTTGAAACAGACAGGAGAAGCAAATTAAAGCCCTGCAGGTGGCGATAACTGCATAGAAAGGAGTCTATAGACTGTGAGAAGGAGAAGCCGGACCAGGGAATCATCTGAAAATCTAGAGACCCTTCCCTTCACCGAATGCACCAGCACCAGAGAAAGCCTTCATTATAACTGTACTAGGAACATCTTTTAAATTTTTAAAACTTTTATATATATATA